>JAVJGG010000024.1:26769942-26785392 GCA_035590195.1 Aviceda cuculoides | reverse complement strand
GCTTTTTTTTTTTTTTTTTTTTCTTTCCCCCCCCCTCCTTTCCCGGTCCCTACCAATCTCCCACAGCAAGACGGAGCCCCGCAGCCTGGAAGCGGCCGCCCTGAGCCGCGCCGTCGTCTCGCCCAACGCTCGCCCCGTCCCAAACTCGACGCCAACGGCCACGTCCTGCTGGGAGGCAGTGGGGAAAGGCCTGGACTTCGGACGGGGAGGGTTTCCAGGCTGGAGGCACGAGGCCGAGCACCGGCGAGAGCAAACCTCGGCTCTGCGCGGGCGCAACGGGGAGCCGGCTGCCAAGCTCGGTGCCCGGCCTCTTGCACCATCCGCCGGGTTGCCCCAGGACCTCAGGCGCACGGCAAAAACCCGGTTTTCCCAGAATTCGCGACTTACGAAGCGGCTTGCCTTACCTGGGGAAAGCGGTCGCCGCAGCTGTGCCCGTGGAGGGGCAGGTCTGCGTTTGCCTGTGTCGTCCCCCCCCCCCCCGCCCCAGGGGATACCACGGCGAGGTTATCGCGCGAAACGAAGGCACGCTGCCCTAACTCTCCTCGCTGCGGCCTTACGCCCTGCTCCCATCCCCATCTCCCGCAAGGACTCCAGCCTCCCAGCTGAAACATCCGTCACCTCCATCCAAGGGTCCTCCTTGACCCCTTCATCATCCTCTCTTCAGGCGGTGCCTCCAGCCCCGGCGCAAACCCGCAATTAGGGCTCTTCTGTAATTGTCAGCGGCCCCTCTGCAGAGCGACGGCTCAGGTTTACCTCGGGATGGGGCTGAACGAGGAGCAGGCAGCCCCAGATCCTCCATCCTGCCAAAAAAGCAACGTGCTTCACCCAAAAACCTGAGGAGGGAAGCATGTGAGACCCCTCTGATCTCCCCCAGGATCCAGACATATTGTTTCTACCGGTAATTTGCAGTGCCATCCGCCTCCACCGATATTAGATTTACTAACGCAGCCCAGGCTCAGCTCTTCCTCCATGGGGCTGAGGGTCCACGTGGGATTTTCGGAGCGGTGCGGTGAAGCAGATTTATTTCCCCCCTCAAACCCAAAGGCGGAGCAGACAGCTGGATAACGGCACGGCAGGGCTCCACTCGCTCTCCCGCCAGGGGCCGGGGGTCTCCCCAAATCCAGAGGGAGAGAAGCTGGAAAAATGACCCCCGCCCCCGCCACACTGGGTTAGGGCCACGTGGCAAGCCTTGCCCCCGAGGAACACATTTTTCTCAGCGACAGGGGAAGATTTTATTAAGTTAAAAGTTGAAGGGCACAGCAGAGCAGCAGCAGCTGCCACCTTGGGGGAGGTTGGCTCTGGCGGGTGCAATAGCAGCCTCACAGCTCCTCTTCCCCAGAAAGGAGAAGCCCCGTGGCCCTGGGCTCCTGCCAGCTGGGGTTCTGGAAGGAGCCAAAGGACAGTCACGGAGAGAGCTCGATCATGCGGACTCTTGCCAAGGTCTCCTCTTTCAAAAGTCCCAGGCAAGCACGTCCGTGGCAGACTGCCCCGGCGGCTCCCTCCTATGGCTTGCAGGTCCCTGGGGGTGGCACGGGAGGGGGAGCGTGGTCCTTGCCGTGCGCCCCAGCGGGGCCACGGAGACATTTGGAAGAGAGGGAATACGTGCCGAAGGTGGCTGCGTGGCTGGGAGCAACGGGGCTAGGGAGGGGGGGGGGAAAACCAGATTCTCTTTTTCAGGTTAGAAAATGCTGGTGATGTAGTAGAAGTTCTCCCCCTCCTCTTCCCCTTCTTCCCAGGGGGAAAGAATTCCTCTATAAAATATAATTTTCACATATAAAATCCTGGAGAAGGTGCATGTAAGGAGCCAGTCCAAACAACGTGCTCAGGTACGCGGGCAAAAGGGGTTCGTCAAAAAAGCTTTGGGAGGGGAGTGAGGAGGTTGCGGGGGGTGTGGGACTCCTCGCCAAGGCAATAACGGATGGGATTCAACCTCCCCCTCCCCACAAGTGAGGAACGGAGCGAATACAAACCAAGAACGGATAAACAAACGAAGAGCAGACCTAGAGAGAGAGAGACAAAACCAGAAACGGTTTAGAAAGGCTCCACCGAGCGCAGAAACGCCGTCCCTTCTGCTCCCCCGGGAGACGGCCGCCTTGCGCGCGGCCACAGACCCACTCGTCTCGGCCCGCGCCCCCCCGCAAGCGCTGGGGGGAAACCGGGCGACCCCAATCCCGATGGCCACGGCATCCGAGCAAGAAGAAGAAGCGCTCCGGACAACGGGAGGCCCTCGTTCCCGTCACCCTGCTTCCCCCCTCCCTGCCGCGGCAGGGCTGCCCGCGGGCGAGCGTGGGAGGAGGGTCGGGTCTAGCCAGGGCTGCTTTGATGCAAACCTAAAATTTCCGCGCTGCGATAGGGAAACCGCTTCAAAGGCGAAGGCGGCAGAAACATCGCCTACGTGAGTGAGGGCATCCCCCCCCCCCAACGCTGTCACCCCCGCCGCAGGGCGAAGGCCGGCGCGTTGCCGGCTCTCGGCTCCAGCCTGGTGGAGCAGCGGTCGGCGCTGGTCGCGGGAGCGTCAAGAGCAGCGCAGCGAGACGGGGGCTGGCCGGGTTTGGGGGGGGGGGGGATGACAGGAGGGCCGAGGGTGCGGGACGAGAGGATGACGAGAAGCAGAGGAGGAAGAGTTTAAGCCTAAAGTTTCGGCAGAGCGGAGCAGGAGGAACCGGCAGCTTCCCTCCCCCTGTCCAAGCGGGGCGGCCGGTCTCGGCCACCTGCACCCGCCGGGGACCCGGCCGCGGCCCCGACGCTCACCGTTACTCGCCGACGCTGTTGCGCAGCGACTCCTTCTCCTGCAGAGCCGCCATGGCCAGGCGCAGGTGCTCCTTCAGCTGCTCGATCTCTCGCTCCGAGCGCACCTTGATGTGATTCAGCTCTGCGTAGACATCTTGGTATTTCCCTGAGGCAAATCTCTTGTCCTGCCAGGGGAAGGGAGAAGGGCCGGCAAGTGAGGAGGGGGGAGCCAACCCTGGGTTTGAAGCCCATCCCAATCCGGACCACGCAGAAACCATTCAGGAGAAGAGCGTGGAGGTAGCGCTTCCCAAAGCCTGGGCTGGGGAGGAAGGCAGAGTCACTGGTCCCGCAGCAGCGGGGATCTGCAGCATCAGACCGAGGAGGCGATGCGAGCTTTACCACGGCTCGTGTGTTTGGGCCAGCCATACTGGAAAAATAAATGCCGCCAGAGATGCAGGCCGCTGAAAGGGCTGGTCCCGGCCACTTAGATGGCAAAAAGCTTAAGGGAGAAAGTTATAAACTCCTGGAGCATCACTGAATCTCAAAGCCTCTTGCAGGTCCCCCTCCGGCAGGGGTCTTTGAAAATCCTCTCTGAAGGAGCTGCTGCCAGCGGAGGGAGCAGCGCACCCAGCAACGGTGCCCAAGGAAACACGTCCACCCAGCGAGGGGACAACTAGGGCAAGAGAAAAGCGGCTGGGGAAGCGGAGTTTTCTGGGCAGGAGTCACCTGGGCTTCCCACTTGGGAAGGAAGAGCTCCCGGCTTGTCCACGCTTATAGGTACGTACATCTGGGGAAAGCAGCAGCAAAGTCTCCGTGACATTTCCCCGGTACAAGGTAAATCTACACTGGCCCGCGCTGTTTGGAGCACACGGCTGCTACGCGCTCCGGAGCGAGCAGGGACAAGGGACACGGGTGACAAGAGGGTTTGGCCTGAGCATCCCATCAAACCCAGCTGAACCCTGTTGACACGCAGCGCTGGTGCTCCCCTCCCTCCCTCCCTCTCCCGCTGCTTTCCCAATGTCTCCCCAGAAAACACCGACCTTTTGCATCATCTGCAGCTCCTCCCGGAGGCACTGCACCTCTTTCTTTAGGTACTGGAGCTCGTTCTCCTTCACCCGCAGCAGCACCTACGCCGGGGGGGGGAGAGGAACCAGAGGTGACTCAAAAGCCACCGCTTCGGAAAGGCCAGCGGGCCCCAGCGCAAGCACGGCGCTGGAAAAGGAAGGACCGGGAAAGCTGGGGCAGGAAACAGCACGAGCGGCCCGGGAGAGCGTCGGAGGGGAAACCTGCCTGCCTGCTTCCTGCTGCTCCATGCTGCATCCCCCCCCCCCGGCCGCGCGCTCCAAACCAAAACCGCTACGAGGAGGAGACCCCCCGGCACGGGACGGGGCCGGAGGCAGCGGGGCAGCCGGAGAGGACCCTCCTACCTCCAGCTCGCAGGAGCTCCGCTCGTTGTTGTGCGGAGAGCGGTCCCCGGAGCTTCGTGAGGAAATAAAGCTTCGCAGCTTCCCGATCTCGTCCGAGAGGCGGGTCTGCAGCTCCTGCAGGCGAAAACCGAAAGACGTCGGAGCAGCCACGGCACAGGCCTCTCTGCTGCCCTGGCCCCTCCATCTTACGCCAGCTCTACTTCAGCTTAGAGACCTCCCTGTAAGCCCCTGCCCGCAGGCGACGGCAGCAGCGGAATACACTTGCCTTCTTTAACCCCATAGTTAAGGTGAGCCCATCTACAGCCTCTAACTCTTAATTTTTTGTCTTTCTGATGATAAAAATCTCAGAAGGGAACAAATGCGAACAGAGAGGGGAGTTTTAAACAGAGGGGCTGTGCTGTGCAAGGGAGGAACGCACTCTGCGGTCTCTGCTGGCGGGGAAATCCCTTCTCTTGCCTGGTTTTTCCGGAGGAGCTCCTTCCCCTCCTGCTGACAGCGCTGCAGTGTCTGCTCCCGCTCCTCTGCCTTCTGGGTGAGCTCCCCGATTTCCAGGCACTTTTGGGAATACTGCTCAGAAAGCACTTGCAGCTCCCGCTTCAGGGAATCCACGTCCAACCTGTCAAAGAGGCGCCGGCTCATCGCTGCCCCCCAACCCTCGCTGGCCCCTGGCCACCAGCGTCGCCTTCCCCCCTGCCACGGGCAGCCTCTGCCCACATCGGTCATCGGCACCAAAAAACGGGGACCAAGGCTTCAGTTCCCACCCTCCAGCCCACGAGCACGGTGCTTCTAGGAGCTTCAGGCCGTGCAGGAGAAACGGAGGAGCTTTCCGTAAAGAAAACAGAGGGAAGAAGCTACGGGGGAAACAGAAGTGCTGTAGGGAACGCAGAGGTGCTATAGGGAAAATAGCCGAGCAGGGGATAAACCTCCCTGCCCTACAGCTCCAGCAGCCCTGGCAGTCTCCGCTGGTCACCCACTGCCCCCGGGGAGGGAGCTGGGGAGGTGGCAGGGGGGGACGGCTGGGGGCTATGGCCGCAGATGGGGCGCGGCGACACCGGCACAGGGCGGCAGCATCGGGCAAAGGAAGCAGGAGAGGTGGTTTCTTACTGGTGCTGCTTCTGGAGGGCATCTGAGACCGAGCTGCATTGCTGGAAGCTTCGTGTCCTGCCCAGCTCCTTATTCATCTCCTCCCGGTGGGCTTTCTTCAGTGCCTCGATGGCTGCAGAGGGCGACAACGGGAGATGGGGGATCAGGCTGTGCCAGCTCCGGCACATCTGGGGATACCACGCCAGGGAACTGGCTGAGCTCTTTCCGCTGCAGGCTCCCAGACCCGTCTTTGCAGATTCCCCCTCCTTCCCTTCTGCCCTCAGGGCATCCCCCACCTTCTCCACGCCCCAGGATCCTCCCGACGCACCAAATCCTGCTGAGGAGACTAACACAGCGCGGCGTGGGAGCTCCCTGCCACCTCTGCCAGCCCTGCCTGCCTACGAGAGGGTGCTGGCCCCCTCCCACCCATCCACAGGGGCAAGACCCCATCTCCCACAGCATCTTTACGCCCCCATGCCCCCTTAACCCAAACAGACCCCCCCCCTCCAGCACAGGTCCGAGGAGCACAAAGCTCACGCTCCAAGGAACATCAGCCTCACACCAGTAGGGTCAGCAGCGTGGCTCCAGATGACCGGGATGACCGGTTTCTGGCAAGAAACATTTGGGAGAGGTGGGAGGGACCCAGCTGAGCGGGGACACGGCTCGGTGCTCGCTCCTACCTGCTGCTGTCGCCGCCGCCTCCTCCGCGAGGAGCCGCTCCTTCTCCTGCCGCAGCCGCTCCAGCTCCCGCTGGTGGTGCCTCTGGAGCTCCTCCATCACTTGCTGGTGGGACGATTCCATCTCAGCCAGGCTGCGCTCGCAGGCCTCCTGCCGTGCCAGGGAAAGGAGCGGTGAGGGACCGGGAGGGCGGGAGGAAGGGCTGGGGCCAGGGCAGGCACCTGGCTGGGCTAATGTTTGCCTTTGCAAACCTCACCCGAGCCCAGGGCCGTTTTGAGGGAAGCGAGACCGCTTCCCAGGAGGGTCTCTTCCTTCTCAAAGCGAGGTTATCGCTGAACACAACCATTCGACAGGGCCACGCATCTTGCAATCCCCTTGTGCTTTGCGGAGGAAGAAACGTTCCTCTTGCTGTTCTTAAAACCGAAGCAGCAAGACAGGAACATTCCTCTTGAGCCAAGAGCTGGGAATAATGCACCCGGCACCCCAGTCCAGACCCTCCACCAGGCTGCACTGCCAGAGAACCGCATCTCATCTGCCTTTTAAATGAACCGGCATCCCCCAGAATCAATGAAAGCTGAGCCTCTTCTCCTGAAAAGTGACACCCTGCGCTGCCCGGCAGCCTGACGGAGGCTGCCAAAGAGCCCTCCCCAAAGCCTGATGGTTAGGGATCCTCCTCACACAGCTCACCCTCCTTTCCGACGCCTGTGAGACCAAGGGGACGGTTCTTTCACCGCTGAGCGCTGTGGTCAACTGGTGTTACAGCAAAGCAAAGTGGTTCCCACCTCTGCTCTCCCTCCAGATGCTGGCAGCCCTGCCTCAAGCCTCTCAGGAAGGGTTTGTTCACCACCAAACCATGCCAGAGTATTCTTTTTAAAAGCCAGGGCCTCTAAGACATCACTAAGGAGCCAGGAAACCATTGCGTCCCCCAACAGCCCCATGCCATCCCATTCCTCCCCTCAGTACTAAGGCAAAGACTGATACAAAGGGCGCTGGAACACATTGTGGGAATGCAAGTCCTTGCTGGCTACCCTCCCTAGGAAGGAAGGAAGGTCCTCCCTGAGACGAAGGAAGCTGGGAAGCTTCACAGATCGACCAGAGGAGAGGAAAAGGCGAGGGATCGATTTGGTGATCTGTCCACAGACTGGCAGCGAACCTCAGCAGGCTGAGAGAGAACGAGCCCTTTGGGGAAAGGTCAAGTTTGGCCTCAGATGTGAAATGCTGGCCTTCTGAGCAAAGTTATTAGGAAGATAAGGTGCCATTCCTCCCCACTTCTTTTGCTTTTTTTTTTGACCATAAAGAGGCCTGTGAGCTGTAAATATCAGATCAAGATGATAGAGCGACTGGTAAGTGGCTGGTCTGGGCACTACGGAACATGTGGGTTTCTTTATCTGGGCTAGGTACAGCCAAACCGCCGCCACAAGCTTCGCTAGCCCCAGTTTCCATTCCCCCCTCCCAGTATCCTTCAACGCGTAGGGCACATCCTGAAATCCCCACGGCGTGGTGGAACAGCAGCCTCCCCCCAGCAAATCCCTACGGGACGTGACCCCGTTTGCTTTAGACGAGTCCATGGGGGGTGGAAATAAATAAACAAAAGAGAAGCGAGAGGCCGAAGCACGAGCAAACGCTGCTTGGCGGGTTTTCCCACGTGCCGTCCCAGCAAGCGAACGGGCTGTGCTGTCAAAGTGACCTTCGGGTCCCCAGGGCCTGACGAACTGCTTTTAACAAGGGATTCGGGAGCCCGTGTTAGCAAGGACCGCACGTGGCGAGCCACAAACCGCGGGGAACGGGCAGGCAGCTCGGCAGAAAGCTGCTGACCCGCTCCCGGGGTGGGGGACGGCTCACCTTCCCCCCCCGGCCCAGGCCAGCATCGCGCCCACGCACAAAGCGGGGCGCAGACCCTGCACCTCTCTCCTGACTCTCCCCCTCCTCTTCCTCCTCCCCATTTATACTCTGGCCCCTTTAAGGCCAGGCGACACGCACCAGCCTTTATGTAATTAACATTGATTACAAGTGGGCCCAGTTAGGGTCACCATGGCAACCCAATGATTAGCGATACCTGCTCGGCAATGAGCTGAGTCCCAGCATTTCCCAGTTTGGGACTGGGAGGAACCCCGGGGGCCCATGTCCAGCGCCCTGCTCACCTGTGAGATGTACCCTCGGGGCACGTGGCCGTCTCCCTGGGATTTCGCTGCCTCCCGAAGGCTCTCGTTGCGGGCCCGGCAGGACTCCAGCTGCGCCCGCAGTGACTGGACCTGCAGCAGGGAGGGGAGAGAGATGCTCAGCCAGGGTTGGAAAAGTGCCGCGGCCTGACCAACGTGCCGCATTCGAACCCTGGGCTTAGGGCCGGGGAGGACCGCGCACGGCCGACGGAGACGGCTGCTTCCCGCGGGAACGGCAGCCTGCCAAGGGAGCAAATCGGCAAAGCCAGCCCCAGCCTGGTAAGGGCTAGCGAGGAGGGGAGGAAGACATCCCAACTTCCAGAGGTGGATCCCTGCTGGAGGAAACCACCGCTGCACGGGTAGCTGGGACGACAGACAAGCGCAGGGCTCTTTTCAAAGGCTGGGAGGGGAAGCACTTGCAGACTTGGGAACAGCCAGAGAAGAGAGGCTGCGGATGTACTCCTGGGAAACACCGACTCCACGCAAGCAGTGCCACCAACTAACTTATCCTGGGCCAAAATGTGGCCTGGGGAACCTCACCAGGTGGAACCTCACCTCAGCAGGACTCCGGCCTCGCATTACCTGGTTGGAAAAGCTCCCATGCACTCGATGGGTGGCAAATGGAGCCAGAAAGAACGAACATCTCCCTGCGCCTCGGCCTTGCTCTTCTGCAGAGCCTCCTGCTGCCAGGGACCACACGAAGGGACCACCAGAATCCCAGTTTCAGAGACTAGGGATGCTCTCACCTCCTTTTTCAGCGCCTCATTGGTGTCTCCATGGCCCCCCTTGCTCTGGTTCAGCAGCGTCGTCAAGGGCACCCGCCGCGAGTCTTTCAAGGGCAGGCGTTCCAGCTCCAGCCACTTCTTCTCTATCTCCTCATTCAGCCGAATCCGCTGGTCCTCTGAAAGCGGGGGAGCGGGGAGGTCCTGCTCCCCCACCCTGCGGGAAAAGTCTCCTGCTGGGCCATCGCTGTTTGGGACCCTGCCGTCGGGGGTCTCAAACCATTTCCGCCTCTCCTCCGAACGGACGGCCAGATCCCGCTCCAGCTCCTCATGCTTGGGATTTCGGTCGGAGATCCTCAAACTCCCTCTCGTCCTCTGCAGGGACCCGTGATTCCCAGGGTCCTGCGGCAAGGGAGACAGCTCCACGTAGTCAAAGGCATGGCGCTGCCCGTCCGCCTTCCAGTGACCACCCTTGGAGTTCCCTTCGGAGCCCAAGCCCGGCCGCTGCTGCTCCTCTGTCCGGAGTGAGCCCTTCTGGGGGACACAGTTACGGAAGGAGTTCTCCTTATCGCAGTCGGAGAGCCTGAAACCAGAGCGGCAGCCCGTGAAGGGGAGGCACCACGTGGGAAAGGATGCCGGTGGAGACGCCGCCAACCGCCCAAGGCTCAGCCCTCGCTCAGCCCAGCGTCACAAAATCCCACCCGGAGCGTGGAGCTGGGCCTGTGGCATCCCAGCCCTCGGGGAAAGGGGTTCCTCCGTAGGGTGGGAATGATTCACCTCCGGTTCCAGCCATGCTGGTGGAGAAACCGGGCTAAACTGATGTGGCAAGGCAAAAAGCGGGTGCAAGAGCAGGAGCCGTCAGGCTCTCGTCCCTCGTCACGAGCTGGTGTATCCGGGCCACGTTCGGGAGGAGCGGAGGGCAGGGCTGATCTGGGAGCAGCCGGATTTCCAGAGGGGCCTTCCCAGTCCCTGCCTGCCAGGGGAGAGGGGCAAGCAGGAGGGGGAAGAGGGGGCAGCTCTTACTTGGTGACGTCGGGAGCGCTGACCGGGCGCACATTCTTCCTCAGGGCCTCGATCCAGTTGCGCCGGATGCCCGAGGTCATCGCCGACAAGGTGAAGACGGCATCCTTCGTCTGCGACAGGGGAGGCACCCGTCAGCGCCCGGCAGAGGTGCAGGCAGCTCCCACTCGCTCCCCGAGACCCCCGGGCACCCTGGCACGGGTGCTGGACAGGGTTAGAGAGGCCACCCGCTGCCTCAAAGCCTCTTGGGGCCAGGAGGAGGGGTGGGAGCCGAGACACGCTCTTTGCGGGGCAGCCCGTTACGCATCCTCCACGAGACCATCCCCAAGCAAAGGCAAAAGAAACTTTGCTGGCACGTTTGGCCAAACGCGAGCCGGTGCAATCCAGCCGTTCAGGTGCTGGGAGCTGGGCACCAGCACTGGGGTATAGCAGCAGGCTACAGGGAAACCCAGACCGTGAAATGCCCAGCCCTGCACACCCAGAGAAATACCATTTTTTTTGTGCTGCCTTAGCAGCCTCCTTAGCAAGTAGCCAAGGACAGGATCGTACCGGGGCCAGATCCAGGGTACAGGCTGTTACTCAGAGCACGGTCAGCCAGGTTACACCGAGATCTCCAGTGCTCGCCAGTCCCTCCCCACGGCTCTAAAGAAGCTGCCTTGGCCAACGGGTCAAGTAAACGCTCCTGGCGTTCAGCTTGGCTCCTGGGCCGTCTCCAGCACGGCCTTCGGCCAGCCCCGCAAAGCCGCCTCCTCCTCCTTCCTTCGCAGGCGGGCAGCACCCGTGTCCCTGAGCACCGCCACCCACGCGTGGCCAACCAGCCTTGCCGGGCCGCTGTCCTGGCAAAAGGTTTGCACGGCTTGCCTCTCGGCATCTCGGCTCGGGAGCAGGCATTCCCACCCGGCCGTCCCTCGGCGCTGCACCGCTCCGTCTCCACGCGGTGCCGGACACTCACGTGTATCTGGAAGCCGTAGTTGCGCTGCACCGCAAACTCCGTCACATCCGTGCAGGAGCGGAGGTCGATTTCTCCGTCGAGGTCGTCGGCCTGCAAGCACAGCCACCCGCTAGGCCATCAGTGCGAACCCAGCTTTGAAAAAAGCCCCCGGCACCTGCCGGCACCCTACCAGAAGCGCGGGCCGCCTCCGCCTTCATCCCGCAGCTCTCCGGCAGGCAGCCTCGGCTCCCCCACGCAGCGCGGGGAGCCGGCAGCGCGGATGGGGAGCGTCAGAGACGCCCGGCCACAGGAACCAGCCCTTCTCATCTCCCACCACTGACAGCCCCCCCCCGCCACGTTTCACCGGCCCGCCTTCAGACACCCATCCTCTTCGTCAACCCCTCGGCAAAGAGCAGCTCGCCGCCTCCAGCGCCTTTCGGGAGGACGTGACGCTGCCGCTTCTCCCGGGAGCGTGCTGGTGAGGCCAGGGCTGCGGTCCTCTCCCCGCTGGCCGGGAAGGAGGACAGGGCTGGAGAAAGTCTGGCCGTGCTTACCTCCTCGGCGTTCGAGTCCCGGTAATACCTCAGGCTCGAGTCGGTCAGCACGAACCAATGTTTCTTCCACTGCAGGCGGATTGGGCAGGGGGAGGGAAGGGAAAAGACGGGAGGGAAACGGATAGGCAGTTACCGGGGGAAGCGTAGGAAAAGGGAGGGACGCTCTCGGCCTTCTCTTCCCCCTTCCTCCACGTCCCTTCCAGTTCCCCCTCACGCCCCTCGGCTGGGAGAGGGGCGCTGGGTGAACCTCCGTGCCCGCACGCAAAGCCAGGCACCTCCGACCAAAGGCTTCCCGCTGTCCTTCCCAGCAGGAGCGACCTCAGCAAGCGAGGGGGAAGGAATTCGGCTGTTCACCAAGGGATCAATAGCAGCAGGGGCTGGGGGAAGAGGCAGACCCTGGCCTCGGGCTTACCTCTCCCGGCTCGTCCAGAATGGACATCCATCCCTTCTTGAAATTGAGGAGATCCGGCTGGAGAGGAAAGGACAAAACAGAGGGTTACTGTCTTGGAGAAACCCACAAAAGGGCTTTTCATGCCAGGGGGTGGAAGGCGAGTCCCCAGTGGCAGAAAGACAGTGGGAATAGCCTGGCGTCGCTTTTAGGAAACTCATGGGGGTGTAGGACCCGGTGGTGAAGGAGAACTGGATTTAGCTCTCGGCAGCAGGCAGTTGTTCCTGTAAGAGGAAGCAGGAGATAAGGAAAGAGGTTTAAAAAAAAAAAAACAAACCCCACATTGAAGGAAAATATGCAGCAGGGAGGTTTCCACAAGGTGCCTCGGAGGTATTTATTCAGAGAGGGGGAGGCAGGGACCCGGGGAGCGGGCAGAAGGGAGTGCTCCACCGCCACCGCCGGGGCTTGCCTCGCAGACAGAGGCAAAGTTGCAAAGAACCACAGGCCTTGTCCAAACCCTCGCCATCCGTGCCCCAGAGCTACATCCCTCCAGTAACTTCACCACCGATACTTATTAAAGACACAAGCAGCTCTCTACGAAACAGCCCTCACCGCAAATGTCCAGGAGGCAATTCGACAACTGCGAAGACACGTTGCCTTTAAATGACGCGCCCCAGGGTAGAGATGAAATCAAAGTCACAACCAACCGCTTGATCCTCCACCCTCTCTAAGACTCCCCAAGATGCTGGGGGCTCCTCTCTCACCCAGCTCTTTCTGCTCCCTCCTGCCCAGCCTCAGCCGCAGCTACGGAAGAGGAGGACGAACAGAGTTTCACCCAGATCACCCCATGCCAGAAAGAAGTTTCCCCCCGCCCCCCACCTCCTCCTAACCTCACGCCACCGGTGCGGCATCCCAACCAGTTTATCTCCTTCCCAAGGTGGAGCGTCAGAGAGCTGACTCAGGGGAACCGCTCTCCCCGGCTTTGCCTTCAGCCAAACAGGCTGGAGCTGGTCCCTCCTCCCAACCCTGCTGGCTCCGGAGAAGTTGCACCACCAAATAATTCAGCCCAACGCCTCTTCTCCCCGGGGAAGCCAGAATTTGCCGACCTGCCCCTTCTTCTGCAGCCGGACCAGGCGGGGACGGTGCCGGAGAGGTGCCGGTGCCAGAGCTGGACCTGCCAGCGGTCTGCACCGGACCTGCCAGCCCGGAGGAAGCCACCGCCAGTCCCTCACGTGCCACAACTACCACCCGAGACCAAGCTGCCGAGAAGGGCTGGCTCGGCAAGCCCACGGCCACTCCGCACCCCCAGAATGAGCCCCGCTGGGTCCAGCCTTCCCCGGCTTTCATCTCCCCGAGCTGCCGCTCTTGGGGTCCACCCAAGGTTATGGGGCGGCAAGAGCCGAGGACGTGCCGGCCCACCCCGACGCCCCGGCTGTTGGTTCGAGCGGGCACGGGGAGACCCGCCAAGGGGAGGGTCACCGGCTGCTACAGCTTCAGGCTTGGCCAGAAACATCCAAGGGTGGCCCCGAGCCGCCCGGGAAGGGAGGCAGGCAGGGAAACCGGAGCGAAAGGGCACGGCGGCGGGGGGTCCCATACCTCACCTCCCGCAGAGGTGACGGGCGCTGCTGGCAGCTGGGAAACGAGGGGGACGCGCGCATTCCCATCCCTACGGACCCGAACGTCCCGCCGGCCCCGCTGCCGCCCTGAAAAAGCACCCCGAAAATTAATTCCTTCCCCGTGGCAGCAGCTCCACCCTTTTTCCCGTTATCCCTTCCAATCCGGTGACTTCAGCTCCGGCTCCGAACTGGGAGCGGCAGGAGGGAAGGAAAGGAGGCGAAACGTCAAAGCGCAACCTTCCCCCCTCCCGGGACGCACGTGTGCTCGGCAGAAGAGAGAACGGGCAGGCTCTGCGGAGGCGGAAAAACAATCCAGGGAGCGAAAGAACTCCTGGCTGGGGCTTTTGTACGGATCAGCTGGGTCTCGTCTGATTGAAGATTTACAATCCCAAAGCATCAGGTGCCAAAATAATGAATGTGAACGGGCTGTACGCCCCTGGGAAAACCAGCAAAAAGTCCTGCCAGAACTGCTGCCCCCGACGCAGTGCTGGGGCCAGAAAATCCCCCCGCAGGGCTTCTCCCAAGCGGGTGAATGGCACAGGGGTCATTTTTCCCTGCCAGCCCCATTTTCCCTGCCGCCCCCAGACACAGAGCTGCAGCTCTGGAATTGGCTTTGAACTGTCCCTGTCAAAGAGGGGCCGGTACCGTAGGACGAAGCATCAGTTGATGCCCAAAGTGCTTAAAGCCACTTTTCTGCCCCTCCCCACAACCAACTCCAGCTTCCTCATCCGGCATAAAGAGCTCAGGACACCAGCAGAGAAGAGAACGGGCTTCAAACCGAACCCCCCACCCAGAGGAAACGGCTCAGCAGCGGGAGGAGGAAATATCCAGGAAAGCCGAACCACTGGGAGAGATCCGGGTGCCGGAGATGCAAGGACGCGGCAGGATGCACCCCCGGCAAAAATGCTGGGCCCCGCGACGCAGCTCGGAGCTGCGGCCGGCGAGGCTTAGGCTCGGGAAGTGGCAGCAGCAATTTTGCCTGGTTGCAGCCGTAGCCACCCGAGCGATACGTCCGGCCCCGCGGTCGGCCAGGTAGAGGCACGGGAGGGGGTCCCAAGGATCCGGGGACATAGGTGATATCGGGAAGGACTGGCTTACGAGAGCAGGTTCAGGAGAGGCAGCTGCCTGTTCTGGCTGAAGAAAGGGCTACAGGGGAGGTGATAACAGCCTGCAAGTATCCGAAGAATGTAAACACCAAAGAAGGAAAGGGGACGGGGTGGGAGCGAAAGAATGGCTCCCGGGTGGTACGGAGGCGCTGGAACGAAGAAGAAGCGGAGAAGAGGCTGCGGCGGGCTGAGAAAGCTCGGAGCCCGGGGAGGGGAAGGCTGGGATGGGCAGGTGTGTTCCTTCCATCGCCGTGCCTCCCGCTCTTCCCGCTCCCGAAAGCTCCTCCGGCCCGCAGGTCCTTGGAGCGCTGCTTCCTCGCACCTCCGAGAGAGACGGTGCGAGGGGCTCTCGGCTTCCCGGAAAGCACGACGTCTCCTCCGAAAAGGGAACCCCGCTTCGCGAGGCGAGGGCCCCGGGGGCCCAAAACCCGAAGCCAAAACCTCTCCGGCTCAGTTTAGTGGAAGCAAAACCGCTCCCAGGCTGGATTGCCCAGGCAGCTCTCGACTCTAGCCGTGCTGCAAAAGCAAGCGGGCGACAGGCTCGGCCATTCCCACCGCTTCCCTGCCAAACGCCGGCGGGCACCAACCCGGCCTGTCACCTCCATTACCCCGCTCCGCTGCTCGACGGCCTTCCTCTGCCTTCCTCTCGCCTTCCTCCCTTCCTCTCGCCTTCCTCTTGCCTTCCTCTCGCCTTCCTCCCTTCCTCTCGCCTTCCTCCCTTCCTCTCGCCTTCCTCTCGCCTTCCTCTCACCTTCCTCCCTTCCTCTCGCCTTCCTCCCTTCCTCTCGCCTTCCTCCGTGCCGGGGAAGCCTTACCCCGGGGGGGGTGTGTGTGGGGGATGCTCCCTACCCCGAAACCGCACCTGGTTCCCACGGGAGAGCCCCACGGGAGCAGGAGCTCCCGGCAGCCGGGCCGAGCGCGGATTTCACATCCGTCACCCGTGCGCTGAGCTGGGCAGGCCTCAGCTTTGGGGTGGCCGGTGCCACCGGACCCAGCCGCTTGAGGGGAGCCCCGAAGGCAGACGAGGGGGGGGCAC
>JAVJGG010000024.1:26747886-26768978 GCA_035590195.1 Aviceda cuculoides | reverse complement strand
GGGGGAGGCTCTGGTGCCCCCAGAAAGCCAGCTGGCATCGGGAAGGGGAATTGCTAGAGAGTGTCCCAAAGGAAAAGGGGCAGGGGCTGCGTATCGCAAAACGCCGGGCTCCGAGGCGACGCTTCTCACCGCAAAAGGCAAAGCGACGGTGTCTGGCCCGGAGCTCGGGGCTGAAGAAACCTGGAATAGGTGGGGTGAACCAGCCCCAGGTGTGCTGGGGGAGCTCAGGGAGCCCGGGGCAGGGAAGCGAGGGAAGGAATATCACCCGTTTCGAGTTCCAGAGGCCTTTGGGAGCTGCCTGCCCGGCTGCGGTTTGTCCTTGTGTAGAGCCCAAAGCCAGGCTCTATAGCAGAGGACAACCTGGCCGAGACGACCGACGCGTACGGAGAGGGACGGAGGCAGGGACTCGGGCACAGGACGCAGCTACACGGGCTCCCGGGACGCGTTCTGCAGCCCTCCAGAGCCTCTCTCGCGCCGTTTTTGGTATCCCAGGAACACCAACACAATTGACCGTATCTTCTTTCATGCCGCCAAAGCCCACTTCATCCCCATAAAACCCTCGGTGCCGTTGTAGCACCGGGCAATAATAAAGGGAAGGAAAGCAACTATGCTGAGTTTTTTTGTCCTAGGTCTGCCGCTTGCCTCTCTCTGGCTTTAAAACAAAACAAAACAAAAAAAGGCTCCGTGCCTCAGTTTCCCCACCTGAGAAATGGGCGAAGGACAAAGGAAAGGGGGGGCATTAGTGAGTGTGGTGTCCAAGAGGTGGTGGGAAGGCAGCACCATGCCGAGCCTGCTCAGATCAAGCGCTGGAGAGCCAGGTGCTGCCCACAGGGACTTCCAGGGAAGGGCAGCTGCCCTTCCACCCCATTCCCAGGGCCTGGCCCCTACCTTATTGCGCTTCTCACTGGCGTTCGAACGTGGCTGCGGGCTTCCCGAGGAGCCGGTGCTGCTCTGCGGTGGGAAGGTGCCTCCATCCAGCTGGGGCTGCAGGGGGAGAAAGCAGGAGATGGAGCCAGGGGGGGTTTAGTCCTCGCCTGGGTTTCTCAGATCCGAGCATCCTCCCTCCTCCCAGTGCCGGGCAGACAGCGCAGCTCCCCTGGAGAAGCAGAGGATCTGGGGTGCCCAGAATTGCAACCCAGGGGACTCGCCCACCCTGTGCTTCCCAGTTTTATGCCTGGCGGGACCCCCGTCAGCTCTGGCTCCTGCCCTACTCACATGGTAAATGAGAAGCCTCTTGTTCCCCCAGTCACTTTCCAGTGGCTTCTCTGGATTGTTTGTGTGCTCGGGACCCTTCCAGTCATCCTCCAGCCGCTGTGCTGGACTCTCAGGCCTTTTCCAGCTGTCATCCACCCGTAGCCCTACATCCAGACATCTAGTGGGGCTTTTCCAGTCCCTTTCCAGCTGGCGTATCAACTCCGCCTGGCACACGGGCTTCTCCTGGCGCTTCCAGTTCTTTTCCCACGCCTGCGCTTGGTGGGCATCCCCCCGACCCCTGCAGTCCTGCTCCAGCGGTCGTGTTGGGCTCGCAGGGCGCAGGGGCTTGCCTCGGCCTTTCCAATCACTGCCGGTGCCCTTCCCGGGGTGGGAGGGCTGCAGCTTTTCCTGGAGGCTCTGCCAGCCGCATTTGGATGGCTTCCCGGGCCCCCCGAGGTACAGCGGCTTCCCCGGCTTCCCCCGTTGCCTCTCTGCCCCCCGCACCGGGCTGGGAGGGGAGATCTCCTTCTGGCTTTTCCAGGTGCTCTCCGTACATCTCCCGGGACTGAGGGACCGTGGCGGTGGTCCTAGCCGGCTCAGCCTGCTGTTATCCGAGCCCTTCCCAAGGCCCGCGGGGTGCAGGGATTCCCCTCGGCTCTTCCTCTCTGGGGCTTGCCCGGTACCCCCAGCCTGCCAGGCGGCTCGACCCCTCTCCGAGTTTGGGCTCGAGGGGTCCCCTCGGCTCCTCCAGCTTTTCTCCGAGCGCCAGGGAGGGCTCGTGGGCTCCCCTGCCCTCCTCTCGGATCGGCGGGCAGGGCTTGCGGAGCGTGGGCTCCGGCTGCCTTTTTCCAGCAGCCAGCCCGGGCTGGCAGGGTGCTGGGAGTCTCCGCGGTTCCTGCTGGCCTTTTCGGGGTGCCGAGCCAGGCTGGGGGAATGGAGGGGCTCCTTGGGGTCTCTGCTGCGCTGCTCGAGGTGCCAGGAGAGCCGCTGGCCCTAGGGACATGGGGGAGAGAGAGAAGAGAGTCCTCTTAAAAAAAAAAAATAAATGCCGATGAGCGGGAACGAGGAGGGATTAGGGCTGGGAAACAGTTTGGTTAAAGAGTTCCCCAGACAGCAATTGCATCCCTGTGCATGGAGCCAGCCTGTAATGAAGAGAAGCCTCTTGCACCCAAAGGGTGGCAGGGCTGCTGCCATTTAAGAGCCAAGAGTCCCAATCCATGGCAGGGGGAGTGCTGGGAATAGAGGGAAGGGGAAGCAGGGGAACGGAAGAGAGGATCACAGGGCAGAAACAGAGGAAAACGTGGCAGGAAAAAGCAACGCGGCTCGGGGAGTCGGGATGGGGTCCCACCATGCAGCCGAGCCTCACCTCCCTGGGCAGGCTGGGGCTGGACTGCCTCCGAACTAGGTGGCCTTTGCTGGGTGGCACCGGGGTCTTGCCATCGAGCCGGTCCACGCGGCCCTCCTCCAAGGCCTGGAAGGCCTCCAGGGTCTCCGATTTCCTGCGGGCACACAGCGTTTGTCCGGCTGCCGCCAGGTCAGCTCGGAGGCAGAGCCCCTGCGGACCCCGCTCCACCTAAGCCCGACCCCACAGAGACGCCGTGTGTGCCACAGCCTCTCCCTGTCCCCGTCCCTTCAACCACCCCAGCTTTCCTGTCCTGCTGCCTCACCCATGTCTTCATACTATTCCTTAAGCTTCCCTCCGTCTGGCCCTTCACATCCTGCCCACCTGCCCAGGATACTTCCCTGGTCCCAGTTTACATCCCCTCCTGCCCTGTACCACCGACGCTGGAGCCACTCTTGCTTCTCCAGCCAAGACCCAACCAGCACTGGGTACTTCTTGGCATTCCCAGTCTGTTCCTGAGCAGCTCCTACAGTGGACCCTGGATCCCTGGGGAGCCACTGACGCTGGGAGTGGGGACCACCTCCGTCCTTCCCCCTTTCCGTGGCTTGCCCTGCTTCGCAGCACATCCTGCAGCTTCCAGGAGGTGGCTGTGAGGATGAGGAGGGTGGGCTGCTCCCTCCACCTCCAGCAGCTCAGCTTCACTCCACCTTTCCAACACCATCAACTGCCTGCGTGCCGCAACGGGGGAGCATCCCAGGCCGGGAGGTGCCGATCCTAAACCCAATCCTTTTTTTACGGGAAATTTAAGCACAGCTGAAAGCTAAGCTTCGCCACCTAGCCCTGCTCTCTCCCTGAGGCACAGCGATTTGGAGGTGGGTCCCCCCCCCTGACAGCGTAGGGGGGCAATCCCCCACCTCTGACCACCGCGGAGACCCGTTGCTTCTCACCTGCGTGCGCAGCCAAATATCCTCTCCACCTCCACCCGGCCGGGGCTGAGCGTGCGGGAGCCACAGCGGTCCACAGCATCCCGCTGGCCGAGGCGCTTGGGCTTGGGCAGGTCTGCCAGCACCGTGTACTCCTGCCTCTCCAGCCCGTGCCGCCCCTCCGCGCCCCCGCCACCGGGCTGCCCACGGGGCTCCCGAAGCCGGGAGCCGGCGAGGTGCCTGCCGCCAGCCAAGGGGTCGCTGCGGGCCAGCGAGGAGCCGGTGGTGGCACGTGGTGGGGTGGATGCCCAGGGAGGGTCGGTTTTCCGGTGCTTCGGCCAGCTCTCCTCGGGCTTCTGGCTGGGGGGACGGCGCTCTGGGACGGGGAGAAGGCCGTTACTGGGGGAGGCACGAGCAATGCGGGATGCCACCACGTCCACAGCAAAGCAGGTCTTCGGAGGAGAGCTAGAAACGGTCCAGGAGGGCAGAGATAAAACCCAGACTCCCTCCAGGCGGGGCGGGAGTGTTGGGACGCAGCGCTGCGAGCCGAGGGCACGCCAAACCATGCGGACAGAGAACACCCGGGAGACCCACGGTTCATGGTGAGCACACACAGAGATGCCATCTCATGGACTCTGGGCCTCATCCCTTTGCATGGTGGTCGCGGAGGTGTGGAACGCCTCCCAGGATCAGAACTGGGTAAAGAGATGCTAAATCTAAATAGAGATCTGCCATGAACTTCAGAGACTCCCGGGTGGAAAGCAAACCAGAACTAGGATCTCACACGGGAGCAAACCAAGTGTACCTGCTTTCAGTGGGCAGATTTCTTTCCTAAAGCCCTGGGCCTCGGTTCTCACCCAGGATCCAGAGGGAATGGGCTGAGCCCACCTGGGTCTGTCTGCCTGCAGGGCTTGTGGTCGCATCTCCTCCTTGTGGCCTGTGTAGCTCATCATGTCCCGTCTGCCTGATCCCAAAGTGTTGTCCCACAACCGGGTCATTTCCCCGTCCTGGGAGACAAGATAGGGCAGATCTCTGCAATGGGGACTGGTGGCTTTTGTGGGCTGGAAGGAGGTAAGAGCGTCTATGAGAAGTTAGAGCCCGTCCAGCCCAAAGCTGCTGGTAAACAGGAACCAGGAGAGGAGCTGGGTGAGCATAAGCTGACCCCAGCCCGGCATCAATGGGCATGGCAAGAAACAACGTAGGGAAGTCCGCGTGGGGCTATCCAAGAGCAAATCTCACATGCTCTTTAGGGGGAGAGCCTCCTTTGTGGGGATTAAGGGTCTCAGCTGATCCCCCCTTGCACCTCAGGACCTTCTGAATGTGCCCGGCAGAAGTGGCACTGAAGAGCCGAGGGGGCTGGGGAGAGCAAAATAACCCAGACCACACGAGATCCCCGTCTCACCCTGGCAAGCATAGAGTTGGCTTCGGCACAGGCGCTGGGGTCGGTGCCGGTTTCTCTGTGCTCGCCCTCGGCTGCGGGGCTGAGTGGGGAATATCCCCTGCTCTCGTGCCAGCTGTGGGGCAGGGAGAGAGGACAGCTGGTGGTCGGCACAGCCCGCAGAGCTCAGGGGTGGGTGGCAGTGCCGGCAGTCCAAGCCACACCGGCTTTCTCTCTGCTGGATGGGCAGAGGCTGGCAGAGCCCATCCTGGGACCGCTAGCCTTGCTCTAGAGGCAGTGAGGAGGAAGGGGACTCTTTTGGGGGCCCCCCTAACCTCTCCTGGGACAGCCAAGAGGAATCCAGTTAGAAGGCATGGCGTGGGGGTTGCTCAGCCCTTTTTCCCAGGCACTGGTGTGCAGAGCATCGGGCAGAAGGCTTTTAATTCCCCCCTGCTTGGCATCCTGCTCCCCCTCCTCCGTTCTTCCCACCAAGGATGCTCGTCGGAGCCGCGCGGCTCCCGGCTGGTACTCACCGCTCCGTCCCCTCCACCGGGCCCACGCAGACGTATACCTCGCACTGCGGGGCTAAAATATGGAGAGCATCCCAGGGCCCGTCTGGGTCTGCGTCGCTGCCGCCGTCAGGCCCCGCGACCTCCACGGCATGCTCCTGCGAGGAAGAAGGGGGTGCAATGGTACAATCAGCGCGCTGAGGATGAGGAGGAAGGCTGCCCTTCGTAAAGACCTGCTTCTTCTACCTCCTCCCGGAGCAGCCTGGCCTCTGGGGCTCTCGATGCCTCTCCCAGCCCACCGTTGAGATTTTTCTCCTACTTCAGGAGCCAGAGAGGCCCAGCACGCTCCTATTTGATGCTGAATGCTGCAGGCATCCCAGAGACAGCGCGTGTGGATGAAGGCTCAGGGAAACCACCGTGTCCCCCCCCACCGGAGTTGATGCTGCTGGCAGCCGCTCTCCCTCACCACCCAGCTAGCCCGAGGTGAAGCAATGGAGCCAAGAGGGAGGGAGATTTTTTGCAGAGAAGGCTGTAGCCCCAGCCCCTGCCTCTCTCTGTCAGGGCTTGCAGGCATCTCGGCATCCTCCCCAGCCCCGTTACCTGCCGGGCTTACGAGCAGCAGCGGGGGAGGCTCCGGGGAGCCGGCTGTCCCCGCCACCTTCCCTCCAGCGTCTCGCCCGCAGCGGGATTCGCTCAGAGGCGACAGCTCTGAGCAGATCGTGGGCGAAGGGCTGAGGTAACCTTAGAGGGCCCAGGGCCAGGGGGAGAGAGGGAGAGGGCAAGAAAGAGAGAGGGAGGCTCATTACTATTTAATCATCCCAGGCCAGTCGCTCCTGGAGGACGACGGACAACACGAAACCCTCCGTGAACATGAAACCGGCTGTCACCCAGTCGGAGGCAGCCAAGCGGCTTTCGCGTCCGGCCCTGTGCCGAAGGACCGTGTTGGATCGAGGTATCCGGAGCCCCAAATTCTGTGAGATTTATCCCCCTTCTGCCTTCTCCCCCTCCCCGGGAACAGCTCACCGCAGCTGCCCCAGGGACAGGACTCAGCCCTGGCCCTAAGCCAACAGTCAGGGGCCACAGCGACATCCACCAGGACCGCATTTTAGGCAAGGCAGGGTGTAAATGCCAGCAGACATCAAGCAGAGATTAATCCAGGGCGGGTCCCTGCTCTGCCAGTCCCCCCTTCCCTCCTCGTAGCTTTGCATCTGCAACATCCCTGCTTTCCCTCCCAGGATCTATCGAGCCCCTGGTACCTGGTGTCCAGCTCTTCCCTGCTAAGGCGGCTCCCAGCTCTGACCTGGGCACGGTTAATGATGGAATCCCGGTTAAATGATGGATTCCTGTGCCTGGGAAAACTCTCTCCCCATGCAGCTTTTCCCCAAAGACATCTAGAAAGGCCGGCTGAGCCTTTGTCTTAGGGATTTCCATCTCTACAAAGGCCCGTGGAGTCCCAACATGGAACAAAGGGGCCCTTAATGAAGAATTCATAGCCTCCAGGTGGGATGGAGGAGCTCACCTGGATAGCATGCTGGTGAGCGCCTGCGGCTCGGAAACAGTGCTGGCACAGGCTCTTTGCAAATATGTTGGCTTCAAAGTTCATGCAGGGCACGTCATCTACCGAACCAGACATCGCCGATAGCAGGGACGAAGTTCTTTGGCTGCTGGGCTGCTGGCAGGGGGCAGCCAGGAGGAAAAGGAGGAAGGAACAGCAGCAGGAGACCAGAGCTTAGGGTCCCCCAGCCTCAGGATCCTGTGGAAGCAGGAATGTTATTCCCAGACTGAAGTTTGCTGCTCTCAGCTGGCAATACTGGAATTGAAGGGCATCCAGGTGCAAGGTGATCGGTATGATCCACATAATTATAGATAATAAAAGGGTAGGCTCCAGCAGGGACCTATTTTAGAAGGGGGCACTGCACTGCACCCTCACATGACTGCTGACACCCCCCAATTTGGGAGTCCCCCCAAATAGAGGGAGTGATGCTCATGTCCTGCTATTTTGTTTGATGGAAGTTTTCTTCCTTCAAGCTCTCTTAAAAGGCACAAAAAGGAAACCTCTCTTCTTGACTACATTGCTCATAAAGGAATACCTATAAGCAGCTTAGGAAATTTAGAAACCCACTGAGACTCTTCCTAAACTTGTTGATCCCACTAAAATTTCTGAGACCTATAGGACAGTTGATTGCAAAACTGTGAAAGGCAACAAGCATTTCTAGCACAACAGCTGGCCTCCACTCTTCTGTCCTGGCTTTTCACAAGCATCCTGCCCACCGTCATCTCCTCTGTCACACAGGGTTTGAGAGCGAGTCCTTGGATTTGAGGATGTGATCTGTGCTGGGAGGGCTCCGCTTACTTTGCCCAGAGGAGGCATCAACAGAGGTACAAGAAATCAGTGTGAGATGAGTCCAGTATCCCTGATGTGAACGTGGCACTGCTCCCCTAAGCGTGGACGCTTGAGTCAGAGCAGCTGATCAAGGCTATGTCTGCTCCCCAAAACAACCAGGGCCAATTTTCAATGCCAAAACCAAGCTGTAATTTTTATTTGTCAGTGCGCTCATTTGCAATACAGCAAGTTGCGCTACTGCTAACCTTGCAGCCTCCCTCCTTGCATTGGGGCGTTTTCTTGACTCGTTCACACAAAACGCCGGACAGGACCCTACACACTCCCCTGCCAGGGATGCAGCACGAAACACCCCAACATCGCTGCCCCCCCTGCCCAGGGGGTGCCACCTGTGTCTGGAGCCCACGGCACCCCACTGCCCACTGGGCAAATCAGCGCTCCCCACATCCCTTGGGACCTACTACCAGGACAATGCCGTGATCCCCGAGGCCTCTGGCACGCACTCGTGCAGCCAGCCAACCATACTCAATGCTCCCAGCGCCTCCCAGTACCCCCAGTACCTCAGCTTCCCTATGGCTCCCAGCACCTCGCCGCCCGCCGAGCTCCCCCCTCAATGAAGCTCGCCGTGGGAACCGCGGGGAGCGAAGCCACGCCCCTTCCCCTCTCATTGGCTGCCACCGAGCAGTCATTTAAATATCGCTCTCTAGAGTGGCTGGCGCGGGGTTACGGCGCCCACGGGTGAGGGCACCCACGTGTCGGCGGCAGCGGGCGAGCGATCGACCCGACCCGGCCGGGCCGGGCTTGGCGGCCGCGGGGCCAGTGGAGGTGAGGGGGGGGCTCCGGCTCCTTCCCGCCGCCTTGCGCCCTCACACCTCGGCCCCTTCCCTGCCCTCCTCCTCCTCCTCCTTTTCCTCCTCGGCTACATCTCCCCCGGGACCAGCCCTCCGCCTGCCGAGGGTCTGGCCCAGCGCTCCCCCGCGGGTATCGCCCCAGGAGGTGGTTAACCTCAACCCTAAAAAGGTGCCAAAGCAGCGGACTCATCTGCAAGCACCGAGAGAGCCAAAAGGCACCGTGTCCCCAGCGCAGCTCCGGCAGGAGGTCATCCCTACCCACAGCACTCCCCAGAGAGGTTTGTCTAACCTGGGCTTTACTTGCCAAGCACAAGCCCTGCTCGAACCTCGCTGCTCCTCGTGAAACATGCTTAACATCTGTCTTCCATTGCTCCCGCTACAGTTCAACTTCCTTCTCTTCCTGGTCCTGGTGAGCGTTAAAAAAAGTTTAATTTCACTTTTTGTTCATCCATTGAAGGCAGTTTGCAAACCACTCTTCAAGCCTGTCTTTCCCAGACAACCCCAGTTATTCAGCTCCATTAGTCCCCAAAAGTTCTCGTCACTCTTGCAGTAACTTCCTTCCCCAGTTCATTTCTGGAATACAATGCTGGAAGCAGCAGCGGGACTGTACTGCGTACAGCCTTGAGCTTGACATGCTACTTAAGAGCAATAAATACAGCACACTAATTATCACACAGCTCATGCACATGCTGCAACCATAACTCCTTTGCGCCGCGCTCCTATTTTTCCCCAACTGTCTGACCTTTTTGGCTCCCGATCTGGTTTGGATCCTTCGTAATCCCAATTATATTTTTGTGCGCGCACGTGTGTGGAATCACCGTCCAGCCAGCGAAAGCCGTCGTGCATGGAAACCTCAGGGTGGCAGCCCACGTCAAAGCCTTGCATCTCTCCGTGTGAGCCCTGGAGCGCAAGCACGAGCAACGCGCAGGTGCCCGAGGTGACCTAGCTGCAGAGCCAAGCGTGAAAAGCCTGCGTGCAGGCCGTGGGAGGGGGAGCACACAGGGAACTGCGGGTTTCCGCTTTTCCTTTTCGGAGCAGCGGCTACACTAGCACGCTGATTTTTGCAGGTACCTTATATTCGGAAGCGGCCTCCTCTTGAACAGCTGGAACTTGTTTGTGAGCAACTAGGGGGGGGATGGACGACCAAACAATAAAAATGCTCAAATCCATCTTGAAAACAAGGGGAAGCAGCAAACAAGAGTTTTAAGCCACAGTCTGATATGAACCGTGATGAGTCTGGCAAATACTTAGTGCGCTAACTTGTGTGTGGGAGCTCATATCCTTGATCCAATATATCCTGGGGTAGCCTGACTGCACACCCTGTGCATAACAAAGACAGCAGGCTAGGGCTGAGTCAGTAATTTACATTACAAAATAAAACTTTAATCGATCAAATGGAGAAATCAATAGTGCAGCGAACAATCCTGATGGTTAATGCTGTATAGGATTTAACAGTTCTGTTCTCAGTTTTTCCATATGCTTTTTTTTTTTTTTTTTTTTTTCCCCATGTGAAAACACAACTTCCAGAAGGAACTGGAAGCTTTCACAGCAAGGAAGAGGCCGTTGGAGATTTCGTCTGACACCTGAGAAAGGTTCAGAAGTTATTAGGGCCAGGGAAACAGCAAACTGAAAGAGAGATTCTTCTAAATCACCTGGCAGCAAAGTAACTATTGAGGTGCTATTGAGGTCACTCGTAACATCCCATCAGGATTACAATGAGGTAATCCAGCACTATCCCAACTACCATGCCAGGCTGTCCTTCCCTCCTACATCTCTCTCAAACCCAACTGCAGAACAGCTGTAGAGCACGTTAATTCCCAAACCAGAACGAGAAATGCTTTGTGCTCCACACACAGTACCTCTTGGACACTTCGGATGAGATCCAGTGCAGCAACAGACTTTTGGCCTTGCCTCCGAGTTGTGTTTTTGCAGCTCTGAAACACCCAACGCCCCGAGGTGAGACAGGAAAGATGGGTAAGGTCACGCGTTAAACCCCACGCAGCTTTCTGGAGTGGTCTTTAAGGCAGCATATGAGAACTATTTTGGAGGTGAGGAACCACGTACACCGCACTTTCATGCTGCGACCAAGGTTATTCAGCGTTAGTGCCTAAGAACTCAGCTCAGGATGGGACTCGAGTCCGAGCAAGCAAGGCACCAGTGGCACATGGGATAACAGTGTCCACTTCCCCACCGCTGACCTTCTTCAGAAGGGAGAGGGGGGTGCAAAAGGACCCCATTCCTCACAAACATGTACGTCACCCAGTTCCCTCCAGAGGAAGATGCTCTAGCAGAAATTGGGTAGCTGCTGTCAGTGTTGAGATCATACCCTCCTTCTCAACACACTGAGGAATTTCTCTGTGTGTGCATGCTCCAAGAATTGATGGGGAGATACATCAGGCTGGTGCCATTAGCTTTAGCAGCTGGTGGCCCTCAGCATTGCTCTGATGTTCCTCCATGAAGCTTCAGGCACTGGTTTACTCTTTCCCCTCCCATTTCTGGCACGAGGAATCTATGTACTCGCCCATTACTGAGTTGCCAATTTTCTGGTGTGGGTTTTGGCCACACAGGCCACTTCTTTGTCATTTCCTTGCCAGTACACATGTGGCATGGGAGAAGGCCTAGCTGACAGAGACAGAATGGCCACCACCTCCTACAGATACTCCAGGACAGAAGCCAGCATACTGCTTAGGCTCACTCTCCTCCTCAGAGGATTCACTCATGGTTTTGCCAGCAGTATTCCTCAACCCCAACCCTGCAACCCCCCCCCCGCCCCCTGCTGCTGAAGGCATTCATGCTAAAAAACATATACTGAGGTCCAAAGAAGAAAGGCAATTAACTGCTGATGACTGCAGCAGCCCTGAGGTAAAGGGCAGCCTCTGCTGGCCCATCCCGGAGAGGGCCACACACATACAGCAAGGGCATTAGGGCATTTCATACTCCTCCGTGCTATCGCAATTAAGATCAGCATAATCAGCAGACAACAGAATGAGCCATTCCTGCTCTGGCTGGCTCTGTGTTACCGCAGAAATAGCTCCTAGCTATTCCATTTCCCAGGCACCAGTGGATTTCAATATCCTTTAAGCCGTGGAAATCACCTCCCCTCTTTAAAGCTGGTACCGGTGTTCGCACAGTTGCTGTTACGTGTCAAGTAAGTCACAGATGTTTTTTTCTTAGTAAAACAACTTCATAAGTATTTATTCACAGTTACCAAATTTCACTTGGCACAGGTACCAAACAAAAAGTACCCCTGCATTAGGTATGGCACTGGAGAAGAAACACATGAGACTAGAGGACACCATGTCTCCATGGAAAAAGGATTTACTGCACAGCAGAAATACCAGGGCACTGATGCACCAGTGGAAGCAGAGCTCTTCCAAGTCTCATAAATTGCCCTGACGATGTGCCTGTTGCACTCTGCCCCAGATCCTCTCCTTTGATAAAGCCGAGTATCAGCTCTGGAAAGGGGAGGCCCAAGGACAGAAGGATTATGCCAAACAGAGAACAGGACCCGCAGCAGAAGCTTTTAGAGACTCCGTGGCACCCAGACACTTAGCTGGAGATCACTGCAGAAATAAATGCGTGGAGCATCTACTCACCCTGGCCAGTGCTCAGGAGGTGAGAGAAAGGCTGAACTGGGCTCACTGCTGGTCAGAGTGCCAAGTAAACAAGGCCCTTGCACACAATGAAGGGGCCCCGAAGAGCAGCGGGCCAGACGTGGAGCACTGTTCCAGCTGCTGGTCTGAGCGCTAGTTTCTCTGTTAATCTTGGTCGCGGCCCATTTTGCCTGTCAACCGCCGTCGCTGAGTCTTAGTGGTTCGCCCCGTGCTGGATTTCTGGATTTTCTTGCGTGGCCCTTGCCCGCGTTGGGGTCTCTTCCCTTTCGTCTTTTTCTTGCTGTGCATGTGCAGCGTGGCAGTAAGAGAAGAGATCCTGTGCAGGGCAGGAAGAGAGAAATGTTTGGGGACCAAAGTCTGTAGGAGCAAGGGGACACCACAACAATAGCAGGAGAGCCCTGTGTGGCCCAGCAGGACTGGACACCAGCCATGACAAGCCCCAGAGGAACTCCTCTGTGCTGGGCATCATCCTGACAGGGCAGGAAACCCACAAGTCTGCACGTGCAGTAACAACCAAAACGAATTTTCTGAGCAGTGAGCTGCCCAGCCACCACAGAGTTAAGTAATCCTCCCAAAGTAGTCATAAATCCTGGATACTGAAAAATGTGGAGAATGTCAAAGCTTTAAGCTTTAGGGTCTTCTGACCTTCAACCCTAGAGACAAACCCTGCACCCTGCAATATACCCTTCCCTGCAATATCTGCCGAGAATAAGGACTAGGTAAACAGTTCAGGACAAAGCCTGCCCTGCGCCGCATCCTCCTCTTTCTCTTCTTGCTGCTGCTGCTGTCACCAGGGATCAATGCCACAGAAATGGAGCGTCCCGGGCAGGCTTGTGCTCTGCCAGTGCCCTCTGCTGGCTCCTGCCCACCGGCACCCAGGCAGCACACCATCCCCTCCCTGCAACCATACTGCTGGTCTGGGAATGCAAGATCCTCCTGATGAGCACGCACGGTCTAGCGGCAGAGAGTTGAATGAATTCATACATACTTTTCAGATAGGAAGGGGTTTCTGGACTTCTTGGGCATTGCTCTTACAGGCTTGTTCACCACCTCTTCCCCTTTCTCTTCTTCTGATCCATCACTTTTTCCCTTAAAAAGGAAGCAAAAAAGAGAAAAAAAACCCCTATAGACACATTAAAACAGGCAGTCTTGTGATTCCAGTGTTTCTGAGGCCTTCTTGGTTTCATCCTGTTTTGTAAACCACCTAGTCATGGATGAAGACTTTTTTGATTCTCCACATCCTTTGCCGTCCAAATCTCAAGGTTTATTGCAGCCACTCAGAAAGGGACAACCAGCGAGAAGTCCTACAGTAATCCACCCTAAGATCTAAAGACTTCAGCATGATCTTAACGGCCAAGCAACTAAAGTCTAGAGGATGAATTAAAGGTTTCAGCTTTTTTCTTAAATTACTACTGAAACCTCTTTAAGTGGCTTTTCAGATTAGAAGATGACCTTATAACTGTAAAAGTTTAATTGCCAAACACAGCCACTTCCCCAAAGAGCTCAAATCCAGCCACAAGTCACGAAGATCAAAACAATCAAGTCAGCCAGTGCCTGAAAGCCTCTATGAAACAAATAAGAGATCTCAGTTACAATATGTTTTGAGAATAAAAGCAACCACAACCAGAATGGAATGGCTTCCTTATTTGTGGTCCAAGCACAGGATCATGGAGAAAGAATTCCCTCCTCATGCTAATAGTAATTTTTCCTGCACAGGACACAGGAGAGAGGCTGAAGATAGCCCACACAGCAAAGTCTAAAATCTTGCTGCTTGTGTTGCATCGGCTTTTAAAATACATTCTCCCCATCCAGCCCTGTGATACCATTCACTTACACAAGGTAAGTTGGGACTAGCAAAGGATTCCCGGAAGGTTTGGAGTGAGCTGTTCACATAGGACATTTCTTCCTCTTTAGAGGCCCAACGTAAGTTGTGGAGGAATGTGAAAGTTACGAGTTTCCTTTTCACCCCTGCTCCCAGCCAGCTGCAAGTTTTGGGGCATATTCAGGGAGCACCAGCCCTACTTAGCCAGCCCTAAGCACGTTTATAGCTGATACAATCAGAGAGACAGCGACAGGCTTTACCACAGGGTTGGTCAGTCCCAGCTGGCGTGCCCCTGAGAGGTCCAGGTCACTGATGGTGGTCACTGTTACAATGTGGTTTGGGTGGTCGATGTTCACAGACTCTGTCCGCGATGTCACCAAGTGCTCCAGTTCATCAGCCTCATCTGGGGAGACAAGAAATCCTGCGCTGCAAAACGCCCGACTTTTCACAACGCGTATGTTCCTTCGCTTGTTCCTGCAGTGCCACGCTGAGGGGGGGTAACTCGGCCTTTGCATGCAGGGTTAAAGGGCGGAGGGGCTTGAACACCAGCACCACTACAAGCATGAAGGGCAAGCGCCTTCTCCCAGCAGAGAGGGGCCAGTAACACCCTGGAGATATCCCCCTCCTTGTTCCTTTCCGTATAACCCACCTGAGCGCCAGCGGGCTGCAGGGGTCACCGCTCAGACCCCTGCCCAGCTTCCCAGGGGGATACAACAGGAGCGAGGAGCTGACATTGTGGGACGGTGTGCGAGCACCTCTGCTCCATCTCTTATCCCCCAGCCAAGGGGGGGGTCAGACCACGGGCACCCACCTCCCGCCCCTCAGGCGGCCGCCCCGCCGCCGAGGGCCCAGCACGTACCGAGCGCCTCTTCCCTCTCGCTCAGCATCTTCAGGTACTCCTGGTGCCGCTGAGGGATGGAAACGGGTCACTGCGGCACCTCTGCCGCTCCAGCCGCCCGCCCTCCGCCCGGGACGGCCCCTCACCCCCAGCAAGCGGGGCAGGGGAAGCCCGAAGACCCCCTCCTGCCCGGCGGCCTGGTGCCCGCGGCCTGCCCGCGCTCCCGGCCCGCCATGGCGGCAGGGGCCGGACCCTTCCCCGGGGAAAGGCCAGGGGATGTTTGCAGGGATACCTCCTCCTTCATCTTCCTCTGCTCCTCCTTCAGCTTCCGCTTGATCTCCTCCAGCGCCGCCTTCCTCCGCTCCACCTTCCGCTTGTGGAAGCCGGTCAGATACTCCCTGTCGCCGGCAAGGCAGAAACAAACACACCCCCCCCTCTCCAGTTTTTAGTGACCCCCTTCACCGGGGAATGCCTCTCCCCCACCCCGGCCCGGCCTCACCTCCGCCGTTCCTCGTCGAAAGTCACAGCCAGCCTCCCCTCACGGCCGCCCGGGCCCTTCCTCGTCGTGCGGGCCATGGCGGACCCACACTACCGCCGCCGCCGCCCGCCCCTTCCGCCGCCGCCCGGCCCTGAGGGGCGGCCCTCCTGCCCCGCCCGCCATTTTGTGCCGCCCGCGCCTGGCCGGGCATAAGGGAGTGGTTGGGGGGGGGGAGGTTGGTTTCTTTATGAGGGCCTCCGCGGGGGGGGTCTTGTCGGCTGTTGGGCTGAGGGTGGAGCGGCCCCAGGGTTTGGGGGAGCCCCGGGAATGGTGGGCTGCGGGGCGGGAGGGAGGGGATGGCGGTGCCGCCGCCTTGGCTGCGGGGCAGCTTGGAGGAGACGTGGGGGCTTCGTGTCCCGCCGGTGCGTCCCCTCGCCTGCTCCCGCTGTGCTTTCTTCTCCCAGGCGGGGGCAGGAGAGACAAGCCACCATCGTGGACCTCGCAGGTGTCTCTTCCTGGCCCTAGCATCCAGCCTGGGGTGGGTGGGCAGGGGGGGTTCTTCAGGCTCGGGTGCTTCCAGCTCCTGCTCCTCCTCAGCTCCCTCCGAGCAAAAGGCTCTTAGCCCACTGCCTTGTACAGCCGCCATACCGGGATCTCTCACCCCGAGACCCGCTCTGCTGCTTCCCTGAGTATTTTTACATCAGCATCTCTTTATTAAAGGTCACCCATCCAAATATTTGATGCCTGCGTTTCTTCAATAAAGGTCTGAGGGTTTAGTTCAAGCTATCATCATTGCTTGGTGTCAGTGGCACCTGTGCTGCTCCTCTTAGCTGGAGGAGGCAAGTGCCAGGACAGGTCTTGGCTCTGACAATGAGTCTCCAAGATGTAGGACCTGGAAGAACAGCCATGGTTTCTGTAGCTGATGGTGGAAAGAGGTACCAGCGTGAGTAGGTGGGGGCATCAGGACTGCCGCGATGTCTGCTGGCTTGAGTGACTTTGGCTGAACTCTTGAACCTTTTCTTGCCCTCCAGTCCTCGCCTTAAAAACGGGTGTCATGCTTGCATGGTGGCCAGCTGACTTGGGTGGAAGCTCCTGAAGCTCTGGGGGGGCAGCCAAAGACACCCCCCCCACACACAGAGCATGACACAGAGTCCTGACACAGCCTGGTGGCTGCTCATCCAGGGCCGCCTTGCCTTTATCAGCTCACTTGCTGCTTGTGCTCTTTTCCTGGCCTGTCCTTTCACCAGAAGAAATGCGGAAAAACCAGTTCTGTGGTTAATTGCTGCACTTCCCTCCACGCCCATGGGGCAGGTCTTCTTCTCCTCCTCCTCCTCACTCACAGTCTGGGTGCACTTCAGCCTCCAGCCTTTTTGCCCCTGCCTGCGCTCAGCCAGCTCAGGTGCACCGTCAGGCCTCCTTCCATTAACCTTACGGCTTCTCCTGCCTTCCCCTTTTCCCTCCATCTGCCAGAGCTTCTGTCTCTCTGGTGGCTCCTTCTCCCTTGGGCAGCCCAGTGGGTTGGCCTGCAGGTGCAGAAGGTGCCGGCAGCCGCCCTCCTGGTCCCGCCGGGCCCTGCCTGGAGGGATAGCTTGGAAGCGATGGCCGGAGGCAACGAGCGGAGCATGAAGGCCCTGAAGGAGGTGTGGAAAAGAGCGGAAAACTCTTTGTGTGCCGACTGCGGGAAGCCGGGTGAGTCCCTGAGGGCTGCTGGAGGAAGAGTTGGAAGCAGGGAGCTGGGGCTGGTCTCTAGCAGCTATTTAGGGCCGGCTCTCTGGGCTGCACAGGAGCCTGGGGTGGAGGGAAAGGAGAGGCATTGCTCTGGGTATTTGCTTCCTCTCCCTGGAGGGGAGTTGGCAAGGGAGGAGGAAGGAGATGCCACAGCGCTGGTGGGAAGAAGGGCCGGGACGGGGTAGTGCCAGATGAGCAGGGGCTTGCGTAGCTGCAGCTCTGTGGGTTGTAGTCGTGTCAGGTCTCAAATACAAACCAAGGTCGTGCCCAGTCAGGACCCGACAGGAAAGCTCCTGGTGAAATCCTAACTGCTGCAGAAAGAAGGCATGATTCAGGAGGGCATTGTCTCCTCCATGACTCAGCTCTGAACCGACAACCTGCCACAGGCGCCTCGGAGGTTTCTTTCTTGCTCTCTCAAAAGGGTACCCAGTTTGAGGTCCTACAAGCGCTGCTAAAAACACCCATCGTACTCCTCCCCAAAGGGGCATGTGGAGTGTACCACCCAAGCCAAATGAAGGCTGGGCTAATGAGTACCATTTTAGCTTCTTAAATCCTCCCAGGAAAATTTTGAATTCAAGGCTGCTGAGCTAAATACTGGTGGGGATTTGCTGTTGTTGCACTAAACAGCTCCTGGAGTCTTTTCCCAGAGGTGGTTTCATTTTCATCGTGGGTGACCCTTTACACAAAGGGGAGTTTGCAGAGCACTTTGGAGTTTTTCAAGATTCAGGTCAATAGAGATTCAGATGAAGTCGTTGAAGCAGGGGAAATGAGGGACTAATAGCTATGTTTTTTCCTGACTGGCATCTGTACCTTGGGTGTTAATTAACCAGCTGGGATGAAACCATGGTCACCCAGCTCTCTGTCTCTCAGGACTACATTCTCAGTTGAGGCGTATCTCCCAGGGGAATTTACCACTTCTAGTCATACCCTTTTTTATACTCTCAGATCCTGACTGGGCATCCTCTACTTTGGGTGTCTTTATATGCCTCAGCTGTTCAGGAATTCACCGCAACATCCCTAGCATCAGCAAAGTCAAATCCCTGAAGATGGACCACTGGGATGATGCTCAGGTGCAGGTGAGATCTTTATCCCCACTAGTGTGTCGGGTGGTTTGGGTCTAGGCCATACGCTAACTGTCCTGGGAAAATCAGCCCTTTGTCCCCACAGAATTGGAGATTTAACCTGATCTAATCTGTCCCTTTGCTACTCATGCTCTGGATACGCAAGTGGGGATAACTCCCCATAACCCACTGGGAGATGTAGGATGCACTTGCCTTATATGTCTCCCCATGTTTTGTTACTTTATGGCAAAGGCAGAGCTCTTGCAATGTATCTTGCCAAGGCTCAGGGTCTTTGTCACTGCAGATTACTCATTTCCCACTTGCCAGCACCATCCAGCCTCAATGTCTCCTCTTGGTTTCAGCAGTATCAGGGGAAAACCTGGGGCCATTCCATGATCCGAGAATTTTCCAGATATAATGTGATCTCTTGAGAAAAATGGCATTTATGGGAACTTGACTTCTCCCTGTTCCACCCCCCTCAACCCATTAATCTTCAGGGGACTGAAAAAATCTTCTGGAGATCCAAAGAAAATAATCTGTATCTCGTTGCTCTTTGGAGAAGAGCAAAGAGGTTTGGAATGTCCTCACAGACGGCATCGCAGAGCTGTTGTTGAACTCGGTCCCCCCCCGAGATGTGGGGCATGGCAGCAAATCCACCAAATGTATAGCCCAGCCCCATGGAAGTGACATTTATGGCATTCTGTTGATTCAGGTGCAATCACTGTAACTTCTGAGAGTAGACAAGACCTTTGAGACCCACCTTTCTGTAGCCAGACTTTGCTGGGATGTTGTAATGGAGGGGAAAGAGAATGCTCCATTAGAGCTCAATAAGCATCTCGCCCTGTAGTGGGTCAGGAAAGAAAAAGGTCCAACATGTTCCTGCATCAAAGGGAAGGTGCTAACTCTCTGTCTAACTCTGCAGTTTCTGGCCAAGCACGGGAATGCTGTCACTAAAGCCACATACGAAGCTCACATCCCTATTTACTATTACCAGCCAAACTACAATGACTGCCAGTAAGTTGCTGCATACAGAAGAAAAGGGGGAAGGGCATTTCTGGGTTCTCCTAGTTTGTTTCTGAGCTATCTGTCACCTCTCTCCCTAGAGTGCTGAGAGAACAGTGGATACGGGCCAAGTATGAACGCAAAGAGTTCACTGAGCCAGGAAAACAGCTGCCATATTCTGATGGTAAGAGCAGAGCACAGCATCAAAATATCCTGCCTGTTGCCTTGGCTGGAAGCTTTGGAGCACCATGAGGATAAAGCTCATAGTGTCAGTGTTGCAAATCACACAAGTACTCCTGAGAACCCAGCTGGTACTTATAGGGTATTGTTTTGGGGAGGGGTGGTGTTAAATTATGGGCAGCATAAGTTGGCACTGCCATGGGTTGCTTCCAAGCCTGGTATTACCGTCTGGCATTTTTCAAAGGCATTTTCTGTCCTGGTGGAGCCAGACCTCTGCAGCAAGGAATTTCTGTCCTGCTGCATGCCACCCCCTCCAGCCCTGACAGTTGTCTTTGAAATGTCACTGCCAGTGCTGTGACACAAGGTGCTGGAGCCCAAGGGGCTGCAGAGTCCAGTGGGAAGAGTTCTGGTCCCACGGCAGGGTCTGCGTGGGCCAGGACTCTGGTGTTCACAGGAGAGATGGCTCTCACACTGTCAGAGGCAGTAGTGGGAGCCAGACTAGGAGGTGGGAAGCATCTGGGAATGTCTTCTGGTAACCGTTTATCTGGGCTGCAAACCTAGGAACACCACCACCTTCAGCTGTAAGTCGGAGGTGAGACGTCTCCTTCTCAAGTGTTCTCAGCAATAGTCCACCATGTGCTTTATCCCAGAGGTGTGGCTGGGAACCCCGGGCTGCGTGCAGCTCTCTGATGCCTACCATGCCTGTGGGGGGGATGCTCTTAAAAGTGGCCTTTCTGCTCCTAGGGGTGAAGGAAGGTATCCTCTGGAAGCGAGGTCGAGACAATGGGCAGTTCCTACCCCGCAAGTTCCTCTTGTCTGAGAGAGAGGGGTGTCTGAAGTATTTCACCAAGCAGGATGTGAGTATGGGGGTCAACTCCCACCTTGGTGCGTACTCCACCCGGGGCAGTGGGGTCACAGAGATGTTTCTATTTATTTCCTATGCATGTTTCTGAGGTTGCCTTGCTCATCCCAGGCCAGGGATGATAACAAAACATGTCACTGAGGAGTGGGGTCCCCTTCCTACTGTCAGGGTGACATTTCCCCACATTTTCCCTTTGTGCTTCCCTACATCCTTTCCTCACTGCTGATAAAAGGGCTGATCTTTCACTTCACCCCTTATCCATTTGCCTGGCTGTGTAATCCTGCACCATCCCTGGAACCAGCCTCACCCCACTGTGAGCCAAATTGGCAAAAACCTGTTGTTTGGTTTGTTTTGAGGGGAGCTACTTGTCTGCTCGCTCTTCTCCCTAAAATGAATGTGGCAAGGGAGGGAATGGCTTGCGATAGGGAGGAGCAGGAGATGCCATCCAGAGGGACCTGGACGAGCTCGAGAAGTGGGCCCATGTGAACTTCCTAAGGTTCAATGAGGCCAAGTGCAAGGTCTGCACCTGGGTTGGGGCAATCCCTGGTATCAATACCAGCTGGGGGTTGAAGGGATTGAGAGCAGCCCTGTGGAGAAGGACTTGGGGGTACTGGTAGATGAAATGCTGAACGTGAGCTGGCAATGTGTGCTCGCAGCCCAGAAAGCCAACCGTATCCTGGGCCGCATCAAAAGAAGCATGGCCAGCAGGTCGAGGGAGGGGATTCTCCCCTGCTACTCCGTTCTGGTGAGACCCCCCCCTGCAGTACTACATTCGGCTCTGGGGCCCCCAGCATCAGAAGGACATGGACCTGTTGGAGCGGGTCCAGAGGAGGGCCACAAAGATGATCAGAGGGCTGGAGCATCTCTCCTGTGAAGAAGGGCTGAGAGAGCTGAGCTTTTTCAGCCTGGAGAAGAGAAGGCTCTGGGGAGACCTTATTGCGGTCCTTCAGTACTTAAAGGGAGCTTATA
>JAVJGG010000024.1:26708408-26747809 GCA_035590195.1 Aviceda cuculoides | reverse complement strand
AGATTCAGACTAGATATAAGGAAGACATTTTTTATGACGAAGGTGGTGAAACACAGGAACAGGCTGCTCAGAGAGGTGGTAGATGCCCCATCCCTGGAACCATTCCAGGTCAGGTTGGACGGGGCTCTGAGCAACCTGATCTGGTTGAAGATGTCCCTGCTCGTTGCAGGAGGGTTGGACTAGATGACCTTTAAAGGTCCCTTCCAAACTATTCTATGGTTCTAGAAGTGGGCTCTTTCCTTTTGAGGTCAGTTAGCCTTTAGATTGGGTCAGCTGTAGAGTCAGGTACACTCTCAGTCTTTCACTGGCAGTTCCAGAGTAGGCACAGCTCAAATCTAAATTGGAGGGGCTGGGCCACTGGTTGGGCTTGAGCACACCACACAGTGAAGGGAGTGTGTGCTGCAACAGTTTTGTTGGGAAGGGGCAGTTATTATCTTTTAAAACCCTCTAACCCTGTCTTACCCCACTGAGTCAGTAGCTCAGGTCTCTTTCCCACTAGGATTGCTGACCAATGCCATTCTGTTTTCAGGCCAAAGAACCCAAAATCAACGTTAAAATAGATGTCATCAATGCTACGTTCCAGCCAGTGAAGATTGGGAACCCCAATGGCCTGCAGATCACCTATCTCAAAGACAACAAGACCCGGAATATATTTGTCTACCATGAAAGTGGAAAGGTATCTGGTTTTAGCAACAAACACTGCAAAGCACTGAGGTGATTTGGGAAGCTGCTAATATTAAATAGTCTGAAGCATGGGTAGGACGGGGCGGGTGTGAGTTGCTGTAGGTAACAGTGGGGGTTCTGGCTCTGTGTTTGTGTGTCTGTGAGAGCGTTTTGCTGCAGGGAGCGGGGCAGGAGCACTGGCTGAGTTGGTTTGTGTGGGAGGAGCTGCCGTAGAAGATGTGCAGATGTGCTGCCTGTGCATGTGGCGAATGGGGCAGCCGTGCTGGCGGTGTGTGCGCGAGGGAGATGCTGTAGGTGCAGTGTAGGGAGAGCTGGTTGTGTTTGTAGTAAACATAGGGTTGGGTGCAGCTGGGTGAATTCAGATGGCTCGTTGTTGCTCTGGCTAAGCTTTCTGTCTCATCCTTTTGTGTTCTCAGGAGGTAGTGGACTGGTTCAATGCCATTCGCTCTGTGCAGTTCCATTATCTGAAGGTAGCATTTCCCATTGCCAGCGATAATGAGGTAAGGCAGCACTAGAGCGCAGTGCTGAGTCTCCTGCTGGTACTCGGTTATGTGATAAAAGAGCTCATTAGTTATTATTAGAACCCCAGGTACCGAAGGTGGAAATTGCAGTGTTTAGATAGAGGGATGAGAAAACGTGTGTAAAAGGGCCTGTGGTGGCCAGAGAACAGCAGCTCTCTGCTGTTTCTGGGCACTTTGGAGGCAGAAGTGACTCCAGGCTAGGCAGTTCTACAAACATTAATTTAAAAGGTGACTGAATTTGGCGGAATGGAAGGAAGGGGGGGGGCAAAAGCGAAGAAACGTGGCTAAGTGAATGTTACTCTTGTCTTTTTGTCAGATTAAAAATCGGCTGACAAGAAACTTCCTGAAGGAGGGATACATGGAGAAGACTGGTCCCAAGGTGAGCTGCTGAGGGAGAAAAAAAAATCTAACAGGGACCTGCCAGAGAGCCACTGACCTTCCCTACTTCAATGTTTTTCTCCTGCTGTTTCCCCATTCCCCCCTGACTCTTTAGACACCCGTGGGAACAGTGTGTGTGCACCAAGGGAGGGGAGAATAAAAGGAAGGGGAAGGACATATGTGAAAGTAGATGAAGCCAGAGTCCCTGCTTTCTCCCAGAGCAACAGATCTCTCTGCATGTGTCTGTGTGTGCGTGACCTTACAGGTATTTAGCGTCTAGATTTCTCCTGTCTCAACTCTGGGGTCCTTCACAGAAGTCCAAGAGTTGGGGACAGCGGTTGGGGCTGAACAACCCGATACTGATCCCCGCTCTTAGCTCAGAAAGGGCGAGGAGGAGGTTGCTGTTGAGGCAGGGGCTTGGTTCAAGCGGTCGGGATGAATTTTGGGTATCCATTCGCACTGCTCGCAGCAGAGGGCACTGTCCCCTTACGTATGTCACCTCTTCCCTTCACAGCAGAAAGAGGCTTTCAAGAAGCGCTGGTTCACGCTGGATCACCGCAGGCTCATGTACTTCAAGGACCCTTTGGTGAGAGGGAGATCTGATGTCTGGCAGCTGCAGGCAGCAGTGCTGAGGGCAGGGTCAAAGTCCAACCAGAGTCTTTGCTCTGCAGTAAGGGGGTTTGCAGGTTCACCAGCTGCTCTGAATAGACTCTAGGTCTTCCCCTTTCCATCCCACTTAGTTCATTATGCACTTTCCGTGTTTGTTTCACTGCCTGGAAACAGAGAGGAACAGGGAGGGCAGTGGCGTAAAGGTGGTGATGGGGAGGAGAGTGACATGGGAGGTGACATGGAGAGACAGGAGCAGCAGTTCTTCTCTCGGACCTCTCGAGATCTATGCTCTTAAATTTTCCTTTCTGCCGCTGCCTTTGAGCATAGCCTCCCTGCTCTTCTGAATCCCCTGACCACTTTCAAATCTTTTTGCTGCTACATTCCTGGCCCTCACCCACTCCCCTCCTGTCCTTAGGTGCACTGCTATTATTCCCTGGTTCTTCTGGGATTCTGTAAATCCCTCTCTTTCCCTCCTGATGTGCAGGATGCATTTGCTAAGGGTGAGGTATTTGTGGGCAGCAGAGAGAATGGATACAGCGTCCAGAAGGGATTGCCTTCGGGGACACAGGGCAACTTCTCTTGGCACTATGGCCTCACCATTGTCACCCCTGACCGGGAATACCTCTTCACCTGCGAGACAGAGGCTGACCAGCTGGACTGGATCGCAGCCTTCACTGGCATCATCAACCAGGCCATGACACCACAGGAATACGCAAGTACGTGCCTGGATGCTGTTTCCTTCCCCTCCTCCCACTCCGGTTCAGGGTATTGCCCTAATGCACCACCTTTTTCCTTCACTACAGTTGAAGCCTACTTCAAGTTTAAATCCTAGGAAGCCGTGCAGGAACCTCGCTATGACTCGACTCTACCTGTTGCTGTTGGGTGGGCTGTCAGGAGAGGAGAGGAGATCGACATCGGAGAAACACAGTGCTCTTGAAGCACCCCTCGAAGCACTTTTTTTTCCCCATAGATGGTCCACTTTGTTCTGAGGGGCCAGTTAAGCTGCTTCCTTTCAAATGCAAGACTTTGTGAGTCTGAATCCTTGGTGCAACCCGTCACTGTTAAATTGATCTGACTGGATGCTGGCAGGCCTTGCCTGTCAATTGGGCCTTGAAAACTTGGCACTTGCTGTGTTGGACATGGGACCTAGCATCACTCCTGCGTGAAACTGCAGACAGCCATCTACCTTACGCAAGAAAAGAGCTGCCTGGCTGGAGCTACACCCCAGCGGGTTGCAGGGGCTGCTGGACTCGGAGAGACTGTTCCTTTACAAGAAATGGCTTCTCTGCTGGTGACAGAGATGTGAAACATCTAAATATTTGATCAGTTAGAGCTGTAGTTGAGAAAGGTCACTTAAAAGGTGTAATCTAACAGCCAAATGTGAGGCCGGTTTCCTTCTGCCATGTATGAGCTTGAAAGCTTCTTTAGACCTCATTTGTGTGGAGACCTTCCTCCAGTTGCTGCAGAGAAGATTAAGAGATCCGCTCAAAAACAGTGTGTGGGTATACCTGTGTGTATGTGGATAATTGTGTGTGTGTGTGCACGTGTATCAAAAGTGGTGGGAGGTGGAATACTGCCGTAGGGAAGATACTGTGAGGGATATTCATGCCACTGAAGTTCAGCTGTCATATTTGAGTCTCTAGTCAAAGCAATGGAGGGAGGTTGGGTCCTGCAGAGAGCAGCTTATGGCATGTCTGATACAGAGTTCAGACTCTCTGTTGTCTTTACTAGAGCCTAGGGGTTGATGTCTGAAGATAATAATGCATGGTTCTCTATTCCCTCATTCTCTGTATGTCAAAGGCCTGGCACTTTCATTCTACCCTGTACATTACATATGTTTATACTGTATATCACATATACATATAATTCTATGCAGTAGTATAACAGGGAAGTTTGTATGTTTATGTCCTTCTAGGAACAGTTAGCCCTAACCGCTAAATCAGGCTATGATTCATATCTTGAAGATCATCTCTTAAAGCTCTCCTGGGAGAGCTGTGTTTCACATGCTGGAAGGACCAGCTGAGTTCTGCTGATGACTGTAGTATCTGATGTGTCTGCAGTTTTATGCAGGCAGTGTGAGAGTAGGCATCTCGTGTGTTAAGGGGTGCCAACTGGAATTAATGAGGTAAACAGTATTTTAATTAGCTCCTAAAAAGAAATGAATTTTAAAAATCCCATTGTAATTTATTTTAACTTCCTAAACGAACTGAGCTGCTAACTGCTAAGGTATGAGGTTGTTTCTTGGAAAAAAAAAAAGCACTGACAATCAGAGCAAAGAGCCATGGCTATTCATTGCATTTCCTGGGGCATGTGGAATGTGAATCTTCCCATCAGAGCCAAACGGGCAAAGTCATGGTCCCCTCTGCTTCTCTGGGGACGCCTCGCTGTGCTGAGACCTCCACAACCTGTTGGGAGCATTGAGTTCCTGGATGAGAAGCAGCATCACTCATTCTGCTGCCATGGCCTGATGCAGCTTTCCACCCAAAAGTCTATTTTTACTGCAGTTTGCTGATCTTTCCCAGTCTGGAGCGTGACTGTCCTAAAAACTAAAGGCCATTGTAAAGCTTGTGTTCCAAAACAAAGTGCCTATAAGTTCTAGTAACACGAAATGGGGTAGTACATTAAAAAAACCTTAAGCCCCATCTAAACAACCTGGACATTCAGTTCTGTGTGAAGAGTACAAAGCGTGACCCAGATGTGCCAGGAGCTAATCCAGCTAATCCAGAGGGAGGCCTCTGACGTTCCCTCCAACAATGCCATATGTGCCGTATGCCCGCTCCTGTGGCATGGTCATGCTGAAGCTGATGCTCTTGTTCGCAGCACATTGCTCGGGAAGGTGCCTGATCCTGCTGCAGCGAGGGCAGTACCAGCGAGATGCTTCCTTCTCCTGTTTGCTGCTGAGTTATCGCTGCTGGAGATAGTGGAGGCTTTTGACTCGGCCACAACAAAGCTGATATACTGACGATGCACAAGAGCATGGCTGGAGTGGCCTGAAAACCCCTGTGAACTAACAGCAGAGCACATCTAGTAATGGCACATCTGTCTCTGCTCTGCAAATTCTGTCCCACCGTGTCGGTTCCCTGAGACCTATGAGGCTTGGATGTGGGAGATGAAGGAGCAAGGTAGCATTGGGTGCAGAAGCGGGGGGACATAGGTGTCATGCAGTGATGCCCCGCTAGAAGGCAGTGGTGCCTACCTAGCAGGCTTCTGCTCCCCTGCTCTAAGGTGAGGCAGCAGGTCCTGGGGGTTCGAGGGAGGGAGGGGGAAAGCTTAAAAAAGGAGGCTGGTCTTTGGGGAGAGGGAGGAAAGAGTGGCTCTAAAATATCCAGCCCTTTGAGTCTCTAGGAGCTTGCTGCTGACCAGGGGACAAGGGTGGAAGAGGCCCAGGTCATAAAAAATGTGAGATGTCCTACTCTCTGATGGGTTTGCTTGCAAACTGGGGGCTACATCCATTGTCTACACCTCAAGGGGCCCTGATCTCCTTGGAAGGGAGTGGGGGACAGACCTTCTCAGCGTGGCTTGGCTAAGGGCCAAGGAGAGCAGCGTGGCAGCTCCCTGCCTATTGCACTTTCAGGGCTGGCCCTTGTTTCCTTTCTAAAACCACTGCACGATGCTTTTTCCTGCCTTGCCACATTAGGGAGTCTTGTCTTTCAGTTGTCTCCTCTCTCAAATGAGGACAACTGTGCAAGGGGAAATGGGAAAAAGAAAGGGAAACAAGAAAAAGAAGGAAGAGGGAGCAGGAGGAGGGTGCGGGAAGACATGGGGGAAGAAAGAGTGTGTCTGCAAGAAAGAGGAGAGAGCCAATAGGGCTCCTCAGCTAGTGGCTAAAAGCCCGGTATAAACTGGGACTGCGTTCGCACCAGTGTGTGAAGCTGTGAGTCAGACACATTCCTCCGTGCAGTGGGCAAGGCGACAACCCAGGGCTTGGTTCAGGGGGGCAGAGCCCACCTCTCCAGAGTCTGTCTGAGCTGAGAGGACACAGACTCAGGAGCAGAAATCCACTTGTCCACCAAATCTGCTGGTTTCCCTGGGCTCAGTGAACGCTGGAGAAGCAGCAAATGAGGAGCTGGTGAAGAGCAGAGACAATTCCTCCTGGCTGGCAGAGGTTATTTTGCACCTACTGGTCTTGAAGGGGAGGGCAGTGTCTCTTTCTCAGCCCTTTGATGGTTAAGGGAAACCACCGGACAGAGCTTGTGATGGACAAGATCAGCAAAATGGACTGGGCGGCTGGAGGTGAGAAATAACTTCTTTGGAGTACCTATGCCTGATGAACTCTTTTCCGTTCTCCCTTCCCTCGGCTGCTTTCCTGTTAAGGCTAGACGTGCCCCATACAGCAAGGGGGGAAGGAACAGGTCTCTGACAGCCTGACTGGCTCTTGCTCGCCCTACCCAAAGATGTCTTATGACCCTTCCTTCATCAGCGCAAGGCCTGGAGAGGATCTTGAGGGTGGCAGCTCCTTGGAGGAAAGCAGCGGGGGGGGTGACGACAGTAGCGTCCTGGGAGGGGACAGCCCAGTCACGGGGCCGCTGGGTGCCGTGCTGCTGGCCATGTGCCTCACTGGGATGGTGGGGAACATCTACACGGTGGTGGTGGCCTCCGGCAGGGTGGCGGGCCACTCAGCGGGCTCCTTGGGGGTCTACGTGATCAACCTTGCCCTGGCTGACCTCCTGTACCTCTCCACCATCCCCTTCGTGGTCTGCACCTACTTCGCCCATGACTGGTTCTTCGGGGACGTGGGCTGCAGGCTTTTGCTCAGCCTGGACCTCCTCACCATGCATGCCAGCATCTTCCTCCTGACGGCCATGAGCCTGGAGAGGTACTGGGCGGTGGCCAGGCCGCTGCGGGCCAGGCGGGCCAGCAACGCCTACCGCAAGCTGGCCAGCGCCGTCCTCTGGCTCCTCTCGCTCCTGCTGACGGCCCCCATGATGGTGATGACCCAGCTGCGGGAGGGGGATGGCCCCCACAAGCGTATCTGCATCCCCACCTGGACGCCGGCGGCCTTCCGGCTCTATCTGACGGTGCTCTTCACCACCAGCGTCCTGGCACCCGGCGTGGTGCTGGGTGTCGTCTACACCCGCTTGGCCCAGGCGTACCGGTCCTCCGCTTGGGGCCTGGGGCTGCCGGTGGCCGGCCGGGCCCCCGCCTGGCGCCTCTTCTCCAGGATCTCCGCCATCGTGGTGGCCTATTGGGCCTGCTTCCTCCCCTTCTGGGCCTGGCAGCTGGCCGGGCTGTACCGGGGCGAGGGGTTGGGCATCGGACCCGCCGCCCAAGCTTACCTCAACTTTGGCGTTACCTGCCTGGCCTACGGCAACAGCTGCGTCAACCCCTTCCTCTACACCCTGCTTGCCGGCAGCTACCGCCGGCGCCCCGGCCGCAGCGGGATGGGCACGGCACGGCCCCCGGCACCCTCCCGGCAGGCTGTGGGTGGCCCGGTGGGAGACCGCGGCATCCCCCCTGCTGCTGGGGAGTTGTTGGGGTCTGTGGGAAAAAGCGAGGGGTGAGCAGCGCCCCAGGTTGGGAACATCTCCCAGCTTTTGGCTGGGGTGGAGTTGAGAAATAAAGGTGCGTCACCTTCCATGCTGGCGTGCGGCGTCTTCCGTTGTTGTTGCGGTGCCTTCTCCTTCATGCCCTTTGCAAGGCTGCTAACCCTCTTCGGGTTGGGGGAGGACGCTTGTCCCAGGGATCCTGACTCCATCCTCAGGTCCTTCAGCCCTCACACGCCAGCCTCCACCTTGCGCAAGGCTGGGGAGTAGGTGGGAGGGAGCAGTCAGCCTTGATACATGTAAATTATACAGCTGGGAAACCCTCGCCACCCCTCACCTCCTTGCTAGCAATGGGCCAAGCCATAATAAAGTCAGGGTAACAGTGAGTCACTTCAAGAAGCAGCCACACTAGCAGGAGATCTGAATGAGGTTCATCCTCTTGTGGTAAAGCTCACACTCATCTTTCTTCCTCCACCCTCCACAAAAGAAATCTTTGAAGAGTCTTTCTAAAAAAAGACTCCCAGGTGTGGCTAAGAGACATTGTGAGATTGCCCCGAAGTACAGTTTGGGGAGGTCAGCCCATTTGCTCAGCTTTCAAGATCAGCCCAGCAGAGGAAGCTGCGAGGAGAGAGCTCCACTATGTGCCCATCATCACAGCTCATGGAGGGGGCCTTCACCAGCACCATGTCCCTGCTGTGGTTGAGGAAATCCCCAACTCTCTGGCCTACCAAATGTAGACCAGTCTGCCAGACTGTGTCAACAGCACTGCATAAACTGGGCCAGGTCTCTCACACTGAGGCCATCTAGCCTAGCAAGGCTCACTTACTTTCATACAGCTAAATTCTCTTCTCATCCCCAGAAAGGATGGCCTTATCGACAGCACCCTGTGGGAGGAGCTATGCCGTCCCCCAGCCATGCCTACGCACGGGGTGGCAGTGTTGGGTGTCGTGTTTACTGTTATAGACGTAGCCCTAAAGAGCAGGTGATCATCCAGAGCAGACTGGCTTTGGGCAACACAGGGCTTCAAGAGAGATCCAGCTGCAGAGCCTCAAGTTGCTTGTACACCCCAAGTGTTCCTGCCTTCCAGCTCAAAAGCCCATCTTGAGCCCTTGTCTCCAACTCGTCTTTCTTCCTCCTCAGCCCCCCAATTCCTAGCAGCCAAGCCTCCCTCTGCATGAGCACCTGAGACACAGGACCTGGCAGAGCCTCATGAATTATGGAGGAAGAACAGGAGGTGCTGCTGCCGTAGGAACAAGTTCCCGTGCTCCAGTTGCTCTGCAGCTGCTTAATGGGAGGAATCAGCCCAGCCAGGCCTGCAGGGAGTCCTTGTAGGACATCAGATTCTTTGTGCTTCACGTTGCTCATGGCCAAGCCTGGAAGTGAGGACCCAAAGACTGGGTCCCTCCATCCCGGGCCTCCCTGGAAACTACTGTGCACTGTGGAAAGGGCAGCTCCCACCTTTCCTATGCCCACCAGTCACAGCCTGCTCAACAGCAGTCGTCATTGCTGCAGAAGTAGCATTAGACGAGGAGATCCCCCAGTGCATGTGCCAGCTGACACCTTGGGTAACAACCCCCAGCCCAGCGAGAACTGTGCCGTAACATCAAACGTGCCTCAGCAGCTCCAGACTCCTCAGAGCCTAGCCTCAGTTTAGACTGAAAAGTGCTCAGGCTTGTTTGGGCTAATACGAGTGCAGGAGTAAAAAAACCACAGCAGACACATCCTTAGCATCCCACACCCTAGCTGGGCATTGCTACTTCTCCTAGCTGTGGATGGACCAGGCAAGGCACATGGGACAGAATAAAACCAGACCCCTCCAGGCTACTGGAGTGTGCCACACAAGCTATGGCTCAACAGTATTTGTGCTTCTGCAGTTACTGTAAGAAGGGATTCGGACGAGGAGCCCACTGCGTGCTCCACCACACCCAGCGAGGCATCCTTTTCTACTGCTGCCCCCGCGCAGCAGCAAAAGGTCCCAAGATGAAGTAGGAGAGCTGCGTCATGAGTAGGACCAGCCTCTACAGAGGAGCACAGGCCAAAGCCAGCACAACTGAGGACTCTCCCCTCACTCCGGGCCCCGCTAGGCTTAGCTAGCACAGCAACTCAAGGCTGCCTGAGGTCAGCTGGGGATGCTCGGTTCAGGGAGAAATAGATTTAATCAACCCATTTTACTCGGGCAAGGTAGGGTGTCAGTCCAGACCTCAAGAGTGGGTGACTTTGCCTAAGGGACGCTTCCACTCTCCCCTCTAGGCACATCTAGCCCCGGTGTTTCCTCCTCAGACCCTCCATGACCTTTTACCTTCTGCCTTCCCAGCCTTTTGACCCTCACCCTGCTCTCTGTCCATGACTTTAAGAGCCAAGGCTGCTACAATCCCACCCACATACAGTACTCAAGCAAAGTTGGCTACCCTCCTCCCCCCACCCCTCCAGCAAGGTGACCAACCCACATGGACTTGGCAGTATGAAACAGATTAGATTCCGAGACTGGGTAGACCAAAACTCTTATTTATTGATTGCTTTTTCTGCATCTGCGAGATGGAGGTGTCAGAGGAAGTTATTCCCAGCTGATGGACTGGAGTGTGAAGTCCCCTTGTGCATCAAAGTAGTCAAAGACAGAGAGACCAAGCCGGTTAGGGAACGTGAACTGGTGGCCTGGCAGGTGGACTGTCAGATCATTTTGGTTGACGCTGAAAATGATCTGCAAGACAAATGGAAAAGTCAGAGAAAGTTTCTGCCGAGATACCCTCAAGCCCTTCCCCTCCACAGCATCGCTGTGCCACCCTTCGCTTTGCAGGGTGAACACGCTCAGCAGCACAACCTGCTCTTCAACAGCAGGAGCGTTATTCTAGTCTCCCAAGAGATGCCCATTCCCTGCTCGGTTCAATAGTCACATCCCTTCGAGCTAGACAGAGCTTGCACGTTTGATCCCCACCATCCGTCGCCGCTCAGAGCCCTGGGTGGTGGCACTGGCTAAGCAGGAGAAGCCAGCCACCTCCTGTACAGACAGCTCCTGCAGCTGGGTGCCCTGTGCCAGACACCCTCCCTTTGCCAGGGCACGTCCAGAGAGCGCATCCCAGGCCTCACCTCTACTGGACCCCCCTTCTGGAAAGGGAAGACAGTCTCCCTGTGCTCTGCACCCCACTCTTCCACCTTCTTTGAGTTGCACACGATGGTGTTCACATCACCATGAGCATCAAAACGGGGGTTGAAGTGAAGCCCGAGGTTGGAAGCATCCTTCCCCAGGTTCATAACAAAGCTGCAGGGAAAGAAGACATCAATACTATGGTAGCATGTTGCTCATTAGCATGATCATCTCTGGGTCTTTTGCCCCAACCCCAGCTGAGGGTAACCAAACAGAAACCCTTTACTAAACTGCACAGCTTCCCTAAAAAGACGGTGCTGCGTCAGTAAGGGGTACTCTCCTCTGCTGGGGCGATAGGTCCCACAGTGCCGTCCCTGGGAGAGGCACCACTTGGTTTCCACAAAGCTTTTAACAAGAGAAAGGTTCAGCACTTAGGGAGTTATCCGGCACCCAAACCACCTCCCAAGGAGTCAGTTGCTTTCCATAGATTTCCTTTTAGCCCCAAACAGTTAGCTGGTGCTGCATTCTGCCTGACAGCCACTGCCTTCTCCCCCCCCTGCAGGCAGCTGAAATAATTAGCATGTCATTAGCAGTCCCAGAGCATCTGCAATGGCAGTGGGAGGAAGCAGCTTCCTAGCCCAGTGTCCACCTTGCCTCCAGGTCTCTTACCCAGATGAGTAGAGAGGAAGCATATTATTTGGCAAGAGAAAGCCCAGGAGGCTTCGCTCCGACGCTATCAAACTTCAAAGGCACTGGGAAGAGCTGGGACATGTTTCCTGGAACACCGCTAGTGCTGGTACAGCAGCTTCGGGCTCCACCTTACCCACCAAGAGGCCCCACCAGCCGCAGACCTGCCCAAGGGCCAGGGGCTGCTGCCGAGCCTTCCCTGGGGGCCCCAGCCACCCTGATCCCTGCCCGTTTAAGAGCACATTTCCACTTCAGCTTCCCTCCTTCCTTCCCTGCCAGCATCTGAGAGGTATCTCCACTGGGTAAAAGCAAACTTCAACACCCCGAGACCCCCTGCAGCCTTCCCGTTTGCACCATCAGCTGGAGCTGCGGCTCAGAGCATCCGTGGAGCCAGAGCAACCCAAGACCTCCCAGCTGCCTGGGCCATAATCTCCTCCCGCCCGTGTTCGTGCGGGGGAGAGGATGTAGCCGTGGGGCTGATCTCAACCCAAATCTCAGCGTAGACACAGCTTCCCCTTCCTCCGCCCTGCACTGGAGAGGATGTGGTCACTGCCAGCGCGCGCCGCTGGAGCTTCGCATCTGCTTCGGCTTAGCCCCTCGGCGGTCCCGCGCGTCTGCGAGGTGGGTTAGGCGGTGACTCACAGGGAAGCGCTGCTCTTAACCCCTTCCCAAGCTGCTCCTCTCCCACTCAAGGGAGGGATTCTTTCTGTCCCCCACCAGCAGAAGACAGCTCAGTGGGGTGCCCAGGCGGCACGGCACAGCTTACCTCTTGGCACTCGGTGCAATCTTCCCCTTGACGATGAGGCGCTGGCCAGGCTTGAGACCCAGGTTGGTGCATACTGGTCCCTGGGGAACGCGGAGGCAGAGACGTTAGCTCAGCACCTGCTGGCTCAGTTGCCCTGACTTGGCAGCTCTCCTTGCTGCCTTGCAAGACGGTGCATCCCTTTGGATGGCTGGAGAGACAGGGAAGCTCCCTTCCCCTAGGGCATTGCACCAGGGACATCCCGGAGAAGTTACTCCAGTCACATGGGACATGTGCCCGATTTCGCAACCTTTCTCCTGCTGCTCTCATCAACATATCTGTTATTTCACAGCAGTGAAACCTAAGTACCTGTAAGCTCCCATCACACCCACCCTGTCCCAAAGGTACCTGTGGGCCTCCCGGGTCTCGTATCGTCCCACACAAGCTTGGCTGTGCTGGGATGGAACCTCCACTCCCTTCTCCTGGCTTGGATTTGAACTTCAAGCCTCACCCAGGTCCGGGGGCTCAGACAGTTTGCTCCCCAGCTCCTAAGGGCTTGGTGGGGTTTTTTTTGTTTGTTTTTTCCAGGCTCAGCCTTTGTAAGAGCATTCTTCTGCTCCATGTACACACCTTTCCCCACTTTCTCTCTAGAACTAAGCTAACCCCATATGTACTCATTTTTTATCACAGCAGAGGCAAGACCCCAAGAATACTAAGAATCTTTCCCCCACCCCACTTAATAAATAAACCTGTGCTTGGGACACTCCCTGATTAATCACCCTCAGTCTAATGAAAGATAAATTAATCAAAGAAGTGCAACCACTCTTCTGACAAGCATCTCCCCAGCCATCCTTGACACTCACAGAAGGACACTTCTGTATAACACATCTCCTTCTGAGAGAGGGAGAGAACGATTCAGTGACTCATGAAAACTTCAGCCAGGAAGCAAGCGGCAAGGCAGCCCAGAAGAGACATCCAGAGAGCAATAAACTACCGCAGCTGCTTCCCCAGAGCAGAGCTGCTGTAAAACAGGTTACCCCAGCTTGGGAGCCAATGCAGCAAGGACCCCCCCTGCCCCGTACTCCCCCAAAGGGACACTGCAAGGGAAAAAAAAAAAAAAAACCACAAAAAACCCCCAACAAAACCACTCCTGCCAGAACAAGAAATAGCAGCCCCCCTCTGTAATGGATGCAGCAGGGATCCTCCCTCCCCAGCAGCAGGCACCCAGCTGTAGCAGACCCTCTGACGCAAGGGCTGATAAGCAGATGGAGAATAGTGCAAGTACCCTCACCCCAAGCCAACGCATTCCCAATCCCCCCCCAGTCCCCACTCCCTGAAGCATCACCTCCAGCAAAGCTGCCCCATCCCTTTCTCTACTCACGCAAGACATGGTGCTGCTCTCCAGGCCGATGCTCCTCTCCACCAAGGAACGGTCCCAGGCAAGTAGCTGAGGGGAACCCCACCCTTGCCTTTAAATAGATGGAGAGCTGAGTTGTCCCAGCCCTTCTCCACCCCACCTGCCAATCAGACCGAGGAAAGGGTGGGAGGGGCTGGTTTTGGGGGGAGGGAGGACCTATCAGGCAGATACCTCCTCCCACCCTCACCCAGGCTCCTCTCCAGGATGCCAAACCCGACCCTTCCAAGCAGGCTGCCGGCCGTTCCAGGAGGAGATCCAGCAGTGTGTGGTCGTAAAGCCAATGGAAAATAGTTTTACAATGAGCGTTTTACTATCCAAGGCTTTTATCCCACACGGAAAATGGTCAGATGGATTGAGACTTGGCGGGAAGGGTCTGGGAGGAGGGCTGGACTTTTCAGCTCTGGCTAAACCAGGAGCAGAAGAAATATCACTGAGCGCACACCGTACCTCAGCAACCCTTCGTGGGCCAGGTGAAACCCCGGGAGCAGAGGACTGAGGCTGGATCCAGGGTCACCCAGCTGCACTATCAAGCCTTGCCATCCCCAGAGGCTGCCCAGCTTCTGACCCAGCCCTTACCGGCCGCTCCTGTAGGCACAGGACCCAAAGGAGGGAAAACAGTCTGCAGAACCCCTAGACGCCCTCGAAACCATGCAGTTCATTTTGGTTGTAGGGCTCAGCAAGCCAGGAGGAAGGTGTCTGGGAGGGGTAGGGAGGAATTATCCAGGAAAGCTGAGTGCCTGGCTCTTGCACCTACCCTGGACACACCTTGGGGGCTGAGGAACAAGGGGATGGGGGCAAAACGCTCTATCACAATAAGCCATAGGATCTACATGTCTTTTGTCTGTCTCCGTGTTCTGTTTGTGGCAAGTATGATTCACTCTGGGTGAAAGGATTCCTTTGGAAAAAGTTACCCAATTACTACATGGCTCAACTCTAATTACACTGAAAGAGGAGGGAAAAAATTCAGGCAGTGGGCCAAGCCTGCGGCTTAAAGCTCTCCTTGTCTTGCATATTTGTCTCTAAATCACAAGACGCTCTGTGATTTCCTTAAGAGGCCCAGAACTGAAACTCACTGAAACACTTTCTTCTTCCCTTTCTATGAGGCCCATCAGTTCTCCATCTCCCGAGAACGTGATAGTCCCCATCCCTCTTACCCCCATCAAGCACAACCCTAGAGGCTGTCACCCCTGGGTGTTTCCAGTTGGTGCCATCGACACCAGCAGAGGTAGCAGGGAGACCCTCCTGCCTGCTGGAGCTGGGGGGGTGGGGGGGGGCATGGAAAGGCTCCAGCCTTCGGCCAGGTCGCTGAGCACCCCATGACACAAGTGAGCTGGAGTAAAGACCAAAGGGGGCTTCTCTGCTCTGACACGTTTGCTCCTTCTTTCCCCCTCTGGAAACCTGCCTCGGGGTTCCGCCTTTGAGCCGGATCCCTTCCATAGGATGGGGGACAAGAAGTGCTCCGTACCAGCAGGAGAAAAAGTAAGTAGAGCCAGCATCCCTCTGCTCTTGATGTGCGTTTAATTAAATCAATTCCTTTCAAATCCAAGATTTTGTGAGACCGAACCCCTGCAAAGGAACCCAGGCATCTCTCCGAGGAGATGAGCTGCTGCCAGAGCCATGGTCTAGCAGGTTGCAGGGGCCGGACTAGGAGGGACCGTTCCCTTGCAAGAAATGTTGGATGGGGAAGGGAAAGGTGTAGCTATTTTCTCACTTAGAGCTGGAGACGGTGGAGGCCGTTTAAAAGGTCAGGGGTAGGTTCTGCGTTTCCTGCAGTGTTTCTGGCAGCTGGGCACTGTAAATCAGCCTTAGCAGCCACCAGACCCTCGAGTCCTGCCTGTCTAGGGACCTTCCTCCAAATGCTGCTGGAAGATTAGAGACCGGCTCATGGATAACAGGTGATAATGAGGCAGGGGATACCATGCCAGAGGAGTTTGTCTGATGGAAGTCCAGGTGTCTCTGCTGGCTTTCAAGGAGCCTTGAATGTACTTGGAGCCATAGACATGGAGCCGTGGGGTGTCCCATTGCCTGCAGGCCATGGGCTACCTCCATCGGTACAATGCCATGTCTCCCTTCCTACTTCTGGGTTGGAGCCACCACGATGAGGTGACAAAGTCTAAAGCTCCAGGCTCAGCGTCCTCACAAGGTATGGCTGAATTCAGGCGAGGGAAGGTCCCTGCTCACTCTGGCGGCACACCAGACAGGGATGGTGTCCCCAGCCGCACTGACACCCGCTCCACCACGCTGAAGGTGCAGAGGTGCTTGCCCGTTGTTTTGAGGAGCAATGCGGTGTAGGAAGAGCCACTGTGGGTGGAGAAGGCCAGAGCCAGGCTGGCTAGAGCTCCTGTCACCTCATTCCTTACCAGTGTGCGGCGGGTCAGTCAGCTAGGGGATGTGCCAGCAGGTTATCGGCCCATCCGATCTGTGAAGGACGGAGGTGAGGAAGATGAGGACAGATCACAGCCACCAAGGCATGGGCTTATCCTGCTCTGTGGGAACTCAGCAGTGGGATAGGGCTCTTCTCCTCCACCCTTCCAGCCAGGCTATTCCTCACCAGCGGAGCTCTCCTGCATTCACGTTGCAAATCCTTACTTTGTATTAGAGGGAGAGCCACTGATCTGCATCGTACCTTGGGAGGCAAAAGATCTTCTATGCCCAAGCCGAAGGGAATGACTGGACCTGACGCTGTTGTTGCAAACAGAGCCCTTGGCCATGCCAAACTCTTGGCCAGAGGAAGCAGCAAGTGTGGAGAAGGGAGGAATGTCTGTGGGATATTACTTCGGCAGTGCCTCGTCTCTGGTTGTGAGGATCAGGCAGGTGGTGTTTGCATCTGCACCTGCTTTCTCCAAACTGGGATTGTGTGCCCCGGACAGGACGGAGCCAGGAGAAGGGGGTGTAGAAGAGCCAGCTGCCATGCCAGGGGCAGACCAAATTCACAGCCAGCACATGTGTTTCGTGGTTTAACCCCAGCCAGCAACTAAGCACCACGCAGCTGCTCATTCACTGCTCCCCACCCAGTGGGATGGGGGAGAGAATTGGAAAAAAAAGTAAAACTTGTGGGTTGAGATAAGAACGGTTTAATAGAACAGAAGGGAAGAAACTAGTAATGATAATAATAACAAAAATAAAATGACAAAAATAATAAGAGGATTGGAATATACAAAACAAGCAATGCACAATGGAGTTGCTCGCCGCTCACTGACTGATGCCCAGTTAGTTCCTGAGCAGTGATCCACCCCCCCAGTCAACTCGCCCCAGTTTATATATGGAATTCCCCTTTGGCCAGTTGGGGTCAGCTGTCCTGGCTGTGTCCCCTCCCAACTCCTCGTGCCCCTCCAGCCTTCTCGCTGGCTGGGCATGAGAAACTGAAAAGTCCTTGACTTAGTCTAAACACTACTTAGCGACAACTGAATACTTCAGCGTGTTATCAACATTCTTCTCATACTGAATCCAAGACACAGCACTATGCCAGCTACTAGGAGGAAAATTAACTCTATCCCAGCCGAAACCAGGAGAGTGTGCAAGGCCAGAAATCATAGCAAAGACCCCACCAAGCATGTCCTATGTGGCCTGCGCTTCAGAGACAGCCCGGCTCCTGGGAGCGACTCGCTGCCCTCTCTCTAGCCTTTCCTTGCACAACGTCCCCGTCTGCTCGCTCCTCCTTGGAAAGTGCAAATTGCCCTTGTACGGTGAGCAATCCCAGACAGTCCTCGAAGAGCTGCTGCTGCCTTTGGGGCCTGAGCTCATTCCCTGACGCTGGCCATGACCCATCATTCCCGTAGAAGGGACTGGACATCCCCGTCTGTAGCTAGGGTTGCCCATGGTCTTCTTTGTAGCTCTTCTCCCAGGGCCTTAGGCTTCTTCCTGCACTCTCCTCGACACCCGAAGAGCCCGTGCTGGTCTCTCCATGCTGAGACGGCACAGTTTCTTGAGCTCCCAGCTTTCCTCATGGACATCCCCACCCCTCCCAACCTCCAAGCTGTAATTCAGCTTAGGTCGAAGAGGGAAACATGATTGCTAAGGGTGAGTTTCATCATTGCGAGGAGCTTTGATTTAGGGCCTGCCTTCTGGTCTAGCTGGTAGGCACTGGTATGCCTCAGCATACCCGGACTGGTCCTGCGTGCCGAGGGCTGCAGTCCAGCTACTGCAAGTTGTGGGCTTGAGTTGAAGTGCTGGGCTGAGCTGTTGGGTGGCTCTAACCGAGGTGGTTTGGCAGCCACCAAAGAAATAGCCCAGCCAGGCAAGTGTCTGAAGCAAAAGAGGGAAGATCTGCCCCCAAATCTGCTTGTGAGGGATGCAGCGATAGACGGGGCATCCCGAGTCGTGACGTTGGAGGACTGGGAAAGGGCCTGGCTGAAGAGCCCGTGGACTACGTGACCACAGTCCACCTGTGTACATTGCTCTCCAGCTGGAAAAAGCCTGTTTCGGCTGCAATTACTCCTTCAGTGATTTGCAACATCTTTCCACTGGGAGAGTGTCTTTGTACCTGTTCAGCCACTTTGTGTTATGTGGGCTGTGGTATTTTAAATTCAGGGTTAGGTACGCTAAACTCAGATTTATTATCTCGCGGACACAGGGCCTCACATCAGGAATGAGCCGCAGCAGGATCTCCCAAGCTTTGCCTGCTGAAATGTTTCCAACCACATCCAATTTCCTGGATTAGGAGCCGTCTGTGAGGCTCCGGCTCCTGCTGACTCCAGGATCTCTGCTTTCATTAAATCAGTATGGAAATATGTTCCCCAGTGGTGAAGATAATCCTGCAAATGTTATCAAAGGGTACCTGGACAAGGTGCTTGATCCGGGCGAGCCTGAAGTTACGGCTTGGGGAAGCGGGAATGACTCCTGCCCATGCTAATGACACCGGGATGTGTTAGACACAGCTCAAAGCGCATCCCGGGAGCTCCCCAAATCCGTGCTCCCCCACCTCCTGCCCTGCACCTTTGGCCGCTCACATCGGGCTCTCTCTCACCTCTGGGGTGTAAACCTTCCCCGGACACAGCCGGCGGGCTTTGCACCATTTGGCGTGGAAGGGAGCGCTCCTGCTCTGCCAACCGGGATGGGATCCCTGCGGCTGCGGGACGGACACGACGCCCCGGCTGGGAGGGCAGGGAGGGAGCCGGGTGGCAGCCACGGGCAGCACCATCAGCCCACGTCGGCCCACGGAGATGGTTGTTCCGAGCCGTTCAAGGGCTCTTCCAGCGCGCGAGAATGGCGAGAAGCCATCCGCTGCTCGGCGTTAGCTCCTCCGCCTGGGCGATAGGCAGGAGGACTCCTCGCCTGACGGGGCTAGAAATACCGACGACGCAGCAAAAAAACCCGCCAAGCCTTCCATTGACTGGGGTGGGAAGGATCCTGGCTGTTGAGGCTGGAGCAGTGGAGTTAGCAGATCTTTAATCCCAGCCAGGCAGCGACCGGTCGGGAAGGCTTCAGGCCGTTGGCATCTCGGTTGAAGGGCGCTTGGCCCAGGGAGGCACAGCAAAAGTAAATCGAGGAGGAGCAGCCCGGTGCTTTAGGAAAGCACGTTCTTGGTCGTGACGCAGAGCGGTTGCTCGCAATGACGCAGCCTGGACTGGGTGGTTGCTGCACGTAGAGTATTTCCAAGAGCTGCAAATGCAGGTTAAGAAAAGCCTTGTAGCAGGTGGGGCCATCGCTGCCCAGCCGGAGGGGGACGGCAGGTTGGGGAGGGCCGGGAGGTGAATGGAGTAAGGGTTGAGTTCTCCTGTAGGCAAAGTGCGACTAGGGACCTTGTACGACTCTGCCACGCAGTTTGAAACTGATAATAATTTTCTTATTTAAAGAAAATGGGGAATCAACTTCTGACCGGTGGCGGGAATTTCCAATTTTCTTTAAATAAATCGGGTTGAAGAAATAGAAAGAAAGGAAAAGGTAGAAGTGAAAATGAGTCGGGGTGCAGCACGCATTGTTCAGGCACTGCAGGCAAGGCTTCAAACCTAACCTTTAAGAAATGACATGTTTCGAAAGCAGAGCTACAAGCTCAGCAAACGCTGACTATAGAGGGGAAAACATTGCCATCGCTTGTCTGGATGTTGGCTAATGACTTCCAGAGGGCCTGCAACATAAGTCCGGTGCCACCACTGCAGGAGGGAAAGGGAATATTGTGCTAAAATATGATGCTAAAGACTATTCCCAGGCTGCTGGTTAGTGCTGGGAGTTCAAGGGCAAGGAAATGCAGCTCCATGCGGGAGGATTAGATGTTTCGGCACCGACGTGCCGGAGCAGCAGAGCTGCAGGCTATCGACTGACTGTGGCCGCCGGCTCTGCGCTGCTGTAATACCCAAATTGGTGTACTTGCAGTGCCTTAGAAACCTGCCATTTATTAAGCCTATTTCAAGCCTAGAAACGACCTGCTGAGGCATATTCCCTGTCTCGGGTTGTTGTCTGTTAAAGTGACTTTTGAGACACGCTGGGCAGAGGTTTGTTTGCTGTACTTAATATGCAAACTGTTAAGTGGATGCTTTGTTTGAACATGTTATGGTAACCCAGATGCTGGTTTCAGCTCTTCCAAGAAACAGTGCTCTGGAGAAGTATGTTCATGGAATACGGGCACGTTCTCCTGCAACACCCTTGAGACCGAAACTCAGCCGCATGCCATTTTTCAGCGAGTTATGTGTGTAAAAACCAGTGTGGAATGACAATCCCGAAGAAGAGGGTTGCCTTGAATAGGCTTTGCTGGCAGCAATGACAAAGAAGCCGGAGAACACCCTTTTTTTTGTGCATGCAAAGTGGTACCTAGGGTGTAGGCTGTGATATTAGTCTCCACACATGGCAGAAATGGCATCAGAGCTGCTCGGGAGGCGATGCCAGCAGGGAGCCTGGAGCACGTCAGGTTTTTCTCACTGGGACGTGCCCCGTGTGGGCCATTGCATCTGCTCTGGCAAACGCGTTTGTCTGCAGCTGGCCCACGAGCCAGCATCAGGAGCACGTCTCGTGCTTGGAGAGCCTCCAAAGCACAAGGGACCACAAGGCATCAGCACCGCCGAGCTGAAGCCAAGGCAGGCGAAAGGCCAACTTGGCCTTTCTGAGGGGCGATGGGGCCCCGCCAGGCAGCAAGAGCTGGAGAAAAGAGAATTGCCGTGGGCGGCCAGGCTCCTGCCCTCCCCTGGGGTCCTGCGGGTGGCACAGCTCATCGTTCCCCAACAGGGATGCATCCTCCTGGCAGGGGCAGCACCCCGAAGCCAGTGCAGCCTGGGACTCCCCTCCACTGCTTGACCAGGGACTCCCCAAAACCCCAAAACTCCCTCGGGGGGGGTTTCAGTAGCACGTGCCATCCCTCGCTTGCTGCCCCAAACGCTTGGGTGGCACTGAGCCTTGTTAGGCAGCTGCCGTCTGCCACCCTACAGCCAGCTGGAACCATCGCCCTCTCGCTAGTAAGCTGTCTGTTATCTGCCGGGATCGGCTGCTGAAATGGGAGGGTGTTTCGGCAGGGCTGGGCACCCTCCCTTCCCCGAGGCTCCTACTATTTGGGGAGAGAAAGCGCAGGGCGCTCCTCTCCGATGCTATCGCAGTTTGGAGGCAGTGGAAAGCATTGGGATGCGTCATCCCTTGCGACGCTGGTGGTTCCCCCCTCCTTGCAAGGGCACCCAGGCACCCTCCGGGGCCGGTGGGCGCCCATGCACATCACTGCTGTGGTGAGGCTGTGTCGCTCTTTCGGGAGTTTTTGCAGGCGGATCTCTCGGAGGGAGCCCTTTGCAGAGCCACCTCTACCCCTGCCAGCAAGCACGTCCATCCGTCGTCACGATTTCCCACCAAAGGCCTCGCTCTTCCTCCCCTCTGGCTTCTCCAGCTTCCTCCGCTCCCCGGGCAGAGAGGAGTTGCTGAAGCACCCCGCCGACACCAAAGCTGGGCTTCACCTCGGGAAGAGCCGGCCTTGGGCGCTCAGCCCAGTCCGGGTGTCAACTGTCCACACCTTATGGCCAAAGATAGGGACCACGCTTGGGATGGCCTCCGTTCTCTCCCCCAGGTGCGGAGCTGGGGCAGGTTCACGACAGCAGCTGGCGGGATGGGAATACAGGCTGTTTCGTCAGGAGCACGAGCTCCCGCTCCCGCAGCACTGGCGGCACAGACGTAGCCTCCCTCTTTTCTGCCCTGTGCTCCGGGGTTGGGCTCCTCAGCCTTTCTCAAACGAAGGACCTTCTCATTTTTCTGGAAGAAAGCCAAGGACCAGCTCACACCCCAGCAGAACTGGGTGGCTTGGGAGAAGCGGGGGGAAGCATGTCGACGCGCTTAGCAGCAAAATGAACAACACGGCTTCGTTCTATGGGCTCATAGTCTTGCTCTCGTTATAACGGACGTTGAGGCTGAGCACTGACAAACTCCGGATTTTGGCTGGGAGCGCAGATCCTGACATGCCAACTGACTGCCCGGCCGTGTGCACAGGCGGGGGGGCTTTGCTTTGGGGCGACTCTGAGGATTTTATGAAGCCTTGTTGGCCCGTGCGCTCCTGGTTGAGAGACGTTTCGGTAGGGAGTTGGGCCACCGATGGGAAAAGGGGTTGGTTAGACATAATGTCAGCTTCTGCTTAGCCTCGTCGCAGCAGGAGCCTGGCGCAAGAGGGACGGACATTCACTTGCGTTTTCTGCGCGCCGGTGACTTGGTGGCAAGCTCCAAGCTCGCAGCATGAAGCCTGCTCTTCTCGCCCAGCACAGAACGTAAGGGAGAGTCCATCAGCCAGCCAGGTATTTTTGGGTGTCCCCTATATACCCCATAGGCAGCCAGTCTGTGGGGCGTACATCGTGGGGTGGGTCAGGGCTGTCTGTTCAGCTCACGGCGGGTTCACCAGAACACACCGTGAGGCCAAGGGCTGCTGCGCCGGCGGGAGGCTCAGCCCTTACACCCCAGGGTGCTGATGCCAGAGACTCCCCCAGAGCTCAGAAGGGCATTAATGCATTTAGCTTCTCTCTTGGAAAAACCAAAGTAAACGGCTGCAAGGGAGTGCAGCCCAGAAGGGGAGGGCAGAAGGCACTGCCTGAGGATGGGGGAAGGCAGTGGGCACGTCCCTGCGGGCATGGTGAGACAGAGGCGTTGAGGAGCAGAGGTGGGACCCCTGCGAAGCTCCTACCTGGGCAGACGGGCATTTATCAGTTCCCCTTGGCTCCGGCTACTGATGACGGTTACCCAACAGGGTTACTAAACCTGCCTGACTTCCCCTTCTGCCCCAGACCATGGGCTGGTGACAACATTTCAGAGATCACATTGGCATGGTTCACGTGGTGTCCCCTGGCTCTCGAGGGCTTGTTCACCCTCAGCCCGGAGGTCCACCAACCTTAAGTCCTACGGTCTAAGAATTTTCTTGTTCAGGGTGGATTAGCTTCAAAAACCCTGGACATCTGAGAGGTACTGGCCTCCAGGCCCTCGGGCGTTTGCTCCAGAAGCAGGCGACAGGCAGGATGCGTCATTTCCATTCCCACCGAAGCAAACAGGGAAAACCAGGGAGGTTCTCCCAGTCCCTGAACTGGCTAAATTTAGTCAGGCATGTTCAAGCTGTAATATAACGCACCTCCTCCCATTCGAAGGGAAGATGGGGAGATGAGAGCAGTCCCTAGGTCAAGTCCATGATAAGGAGGTAACCTTAGAGGGAAAGCAATATCCCTACAGGGTCTGCTGTTGTGTAAACTTGCCCCAAGCGGGACAGGCTTTTTGTGGGACCCAGCCCTAAGCCAAGCTCTGGGCGAGGTGTCCCCCAACCCAGGCAGGGTGAGCATCCTGGGCTTGTTTCACTGGCTCTGCCACCCAAGAGCTCCTGGAAGGAGCAACCCGAGGACCACGGCTGGGTGCAGATGTTGGGTTGGCGCAGCCTGAGCTTGGTGCTGGGCAGCCCCAAGAGAAGGCCACTTCTTCAGAGCTCAGTTTTGGCACCCCACGGGGTACCTGCCAGCCCAGGAGCATACGGAGAGGTCCAGAAACAGGGGCCTCCCTGCACACCCCTTGGTGAGTGCGAAGCTGGTGTCCGTTCAGGATAAGAGCCGTCGGGGAGAGAAGTCTCCCTGGGCAAGCAGGCATGAGCCGTGACTTTCCTGGAGAGGAACGAGCAGGGGGCAAAAGCCCCAGCTTCCCCCCCAAATGCACCCCTTCTTAACACTAGCACTGTCAGCAAGGGCTTGGGCTGCATGGCAGGGCTCCCCGCGGCCCTCGGGGACCTAACTAGCCCCCGACGAGACGCAGGGAGACGTGCCATTCTGACAGTCCTTCCCGCTTGGGAAGCAAAGGCGTTCGTCTCTCTTTGTGGCGGTCTGTTTATTTGGGGGAAAGAGAAGGAGGAACGGCAGAGAGCAGAACAGAGCCTTGCCTGGCGTGGTGCTTTATTCGATTGCACCCCGGGGGTGCGAGCTCAGCTTGGTGGGCAGGGAAGGTTTTACCTGCCGAGCAAGTTGAGGAGGAGGAGGACCTGCGCCCATGAGCGGGGATGAGCGGCGCAGGAGGCAAAGCAGTGGCTGGGAGCAGGACCCAGTGGGACTGGTAAGGCAGGGCTGCTGGGGGCCAGTCCTACAAGTGGACAGGACCGCTTCTCCAGCCATGAAGGTTTGAGTCCAAGGAGGGTGGCCAAAACCACAGGCAGCCTGCCAAAAACTGCGAAGGCACTCAGCCTTCCCTAGCCGGCTCCCCACCGATGATAAGAGGTGAGCCCACTTGGTCCAGGCGCCCATCCCACCTTCCCTAGGGGTTGGTCCCCTCTCCAAACGGCCCAGCCAGTCTCTTGGCTTGGATGCCGTAGAGAAAACAGGGCTGCTGCTCCCCCTCTCCACCGCCTCCTCCTCCTCCTCCTCCTCCTCCTCCTTCTGCTGTGCTGAAGGCTGTGGTGGGAGGGCTGCCCGCCTCGCCTCGCCTCCCCACAGTGCTCAACACTCCCGGCTGGTGGGCGAAGGTACTCCTGAACTGGCTTGACAGGTAAAACCTTCCCTCCCTGTGAAGTCTCTCCCTGCCTTTATGACTGCCTGCCTCTGAGCCAAGGATGCCTTTCTGCCAGTTCCAGGAGTGGGCCCGGCTGGGTGCGGAGCACTGGTTTTCCCTGGGATTTTATGACTTGCTGCGTTTCTCAGGGTGTCTCAGTTGGCTTTCCTTCAAACTCTCCATCCCTTCACGGCTACCCGCTCTCTTCCTTCCCCCCAGCCCTGCACGGACCCCACGTACGGCAGGGAAACCACAGACGGCGCCTGGCACCTCTCATCAATCTCTCTGGCCGAAACACCCACTGCTGAGCTTCCCTACAACCACCACATGGACCGAGCCACGTAGCATCCTCGCGACGCAGCCGGCAGGTCGGGGAGGAGATGGGGGGGGGGTCATGCAGGACCTCTGCTGCTGCTGCTGTGCTCCCATCTCCTCCTGCTCTCTGGCTGGCTGTGCTGGGAGCCTGTCACACCAGTGCCAACACTATCTCTTGCTGGGCAATGGGGCTGAGCCCCTCACCCTGGTGCCGGGCCGCCTAGCCGCAGGTCCTGGGCTGCCTGTTCCCTGTCCCTCTTCCCCCGGGATTACTGCTTTGCCTGCAGGGACCCCTCAGGGCAAGGGAGCGGGTTGACCTCCCTGGGCCCAGGCGAGACCCTCCAAGGAGCACCACTGAGGCCAGTGTGTCTGTCCTTGCTGCTCAGAGCCTCCCAGCACAGCCCTGGAGCTGAATCAGGGAGAAGGGAGCAGGGAGCCCAGGACTGATGTTCATCTCCAGATGTCTGGGGCAGCCCTCTGGCAGGGCAGGCTGCCGTGCTAGAGGGATCTGGTCTCAGCAAGCGCCAACCTTCATCTCTTCTTGCCTCGTGCAACGTCCATGAGGCTGAGGCTTCCTGAAAAACACCTCCCCAAGATCCCAGGGAAGCCCTGTGAGCTTCCGATAGCCTGGACCGAGAGGATCTTTAGGTACTGCAAGCTGTTAAAGGATTCGCAAAGGTGCAAGAGAGCAAGAGGATAGGAACCGACAGCAGCCGTTCTCGCTTTGGGGCAACTCTGTCCTTTGGGAAAAGCGAACCTGTTACTCCCAGGTCCTGCCTATGCTGTGACCTGAGCGAGGTCAGGATCTGTGCTGGGACTGGTTCATTTAATGCAATGGGGTTGTTAAACCCTTGGCTGGGGGGAGAAGCCGCTGCCATCACTTAGTTAGGCTGGATGCAACTGCATGGGGCCATGGGATGCTGGAGGAGCAGCTGTGGTGCCTCTTGGGCACGTAAAGGGATTTGAGACGAAGACTAGAAGGTGGGCTGCCGTGCCTATAAGGCTGCTAGCTGCCAGGAGAAGGAGGTGGCTTGCGGAAAGACTTTATCTCTCCAAAGAGCGATGACTAATGCTGGGAAGCCATCACACCCCATGTTTCGGGACGCAGGAATGGGGGACAAAGGGAAGTGTCATTTAGCCCTGGAGAAAAAGGACAGTGGAAGATGGGGATGAAACCTTGTCCCTAGAACCAGGGCCTCCTTCAAACCTAATAATAAGTCCCTAGTCAAGCAAGGGTATTCCCAAACTGTGTCCGTGCAGCTCTGCAGTGAAGCCCAGGGCACTGGGCCAGCTGGAGCAGCTCCGATGGAGGAAACCTAACCCCTCCACACACATACCCACCCTTGGGGATCGCAGCATTGCTGCCGTTTGGGTCAGGCCAGCCTCAGAAATGCCAGGTTCAGCCTTCCTGAAAGCAGGCAACATAAGTGAAGAGCATGACTGGCCAAAGCTGGTGAGCTGCAGCTGCCCGGGGGGATGCTCTGGAGGACTGGTCCTGGATGCTGACCAGCTCCCCACCAAGTTACCGTTTCCCCTTCGGAAAACCGGCACCCTCCGACTGCGGAAAGGTCAGGCTGTGCCCGGCATGCAGCTGCGTCTCAGCTCAACTGGGGGACAGATGGTTTTACCCCTCAGAGCGAAACTGAGATGCTGGGCTTTGTGCTGCTATTCCCAGAAGCAGAAGTGGGTGAGGATGCTCAGCCGTGTTGCGAGCTGGCCATCCCTTTTGCAGGCAGGAGGGCGGCTGCTGGCTCAGAGCGATACTCCCCGTGGGGAAACGGGATGCTTTCCGAGAAAGGTAGGCTCTCGGCAAGCAGCGTGCCAGCAGCACGCTCTGGGCAGGGGCGAGAGCTGCTGGAGATACGGTAGCGCATTTTGCTGGGCACGTGCTTGCCCTTTCCAGGGTTGACTCGCAAATGGCTCAGAAAATTTTGCTGCTTGGGGTTTTTTGGCCTGGCACGGGTCTGCCCAAGGCAGAGCAACACCCTTGTCTGTTTGCAGGGCCTCTCTCTGTCCCGAGTGCGCAGGGAAGGGGGTCTCGGGCCAGCCCTGCGGGGTCCCAGCACTGTGCCAGGGTGCGGGTACCTGCAGTGGGCAGGAAAGGATGAGTCCCACGGGAAGGCGGAAAGCAGGACACGCGCTACGGCTGACAGGCGAGCTTAGCTTTTTTTTTTCTTAACTTTCTGGGGGTGCTTGTAAAGATGAGATGCTCTTTGGTCTCTCCGAGAAGCTGAAACCTGAAATGCACTGCTTTTCTTTCTTTTTTAATGCAATGTTGTGCAGTCTTCTGGGAAGTGTGTACATGCTTCTGGGAACACCATGACATCCACTAAGGAGAATCACCCAGCGCTGTAATACCACGGACCAGGGCTCAGCAGCACCAGCAGAGCTGATGGGAATACAGGCTTAGGAGCGTGGCACACGAGGCAGAGTCAGAGCTGGCCTGGCCAGAGGGAGAGACGATGGTGGGTGAGCAAGCGGTGCTTTTGGGGGGTGAGAACGGGGATCCCGAGACCCCTCGAGGCATCTCCTCCCCAGGGGATGTACCATACTGCACTGCTCCTGCCTCCACCGAGCTGAGGGAGGAGGATGCTCAGGGCACCCCAACACCCACCACTCCTTTTCGGTAGCCACAGCACCCTCCCCAGTTCTGGGTCCCCTCCGAGCGGTTTCGAGTGGATGTTTTGCAGAGTGCTGGCACACCGGCCGTTATCACAGCAAAACCGGGTGCCTGGGGGAAGCCCTGCCTCTCCCCGGCACCTCGTGAAGGCGCGTCCCCAGGCTCCCATTGCTGGTAGCATCCCAACGCCACGCCGGCTGCAGGTGGACCGAGTCCCCGGCCTCCTCCGTCTGCAACCGGAGCAAGCACCGACAGGCCCCGGCTCCCCAACACGCCTTCGCCCAGCCGGTGTGCTTCAGCTCTGCCTGCAGACGAGCAGAGAGCTCCCTCTCCCTATTGCACCCAAGTGCCAAGCCCGAATTTGCTGCCAGCCGTGCCCGTGGGCCACCTCACCGCAGCCCTGGCTCTCCCGGGGCTGGGCCAACGCCACGGTGGCAACCTCGTTGGCGTGGTGGTTGCCTTGCTCTGGCTAGAGCGTCCGTGGCCTCCTCCTGTTGAAACATCACCCCTCGAGGGCAAACCAGCCGGGCACCAGCGAAAGAGCTGGGCTGAAGGTGAGGGCTGCCATTACGACAGCAAGGCTGCCTACGTGCAGCTTCCCGGCGTCGTGCAGCCGCAGTTCCAAGGGTTCTCCTTCCCCCTGCCTGGCCCAGGCCTGCGTAGCCGTAGAGGAGAAGGGGCACTGCCCGGCTGCTCTGTGAAATCTGGCTGCTCACCCAGCCTGGATCAATAACTGCCCTCCACGCGGATCTGGAAACGGGCACCGCGCATGGATTTGGGATTGCTGCACCCCCCTGGAAGGGGCTGCGGGTGGCCCTTTTCCTCATCCTGCTGCTCCAAACTTCAGGTCTGATTCATAGAGATTTAGGCACCTGAAACTGCTGCTAAGGGTTTTACAGCGGTGCCTGAACAGATGAGGTCCTCCCTCGCTTTGACTTGGATAGGCAAAGAAATGTGCTACAGGCCTGGAAAATAGAAAATGCGATTCTTGTAGCGGTGCAGCCGATGGAGCAGCGAGTAAAGCAGCGAGCAGGGTGTCTGACGTTCATCAAGGGATGATGAAGAACGGTGCAAGACAACTATTGAAGGGAGGTCGATGTGCAGACTGGAAAACGTACATCTATAGCGTTGAAACTATAGGGCATAGATGGAGGGCACGGTCCCACTAAGAGCAACTGGAAGCATGACAGAAGATGCCAAGCGGCGGCGCAGCACAGGAGGAGCTGATTAAGCGTGCACAAAAGGGAGCCGTGACTTGGATGCGGACTGCAGGGCTGTCAGCCACAGCGTACGCTGTTTACTGTCCAGGACACAGCCTTGTGCTCGCCAGTAACCAGGCTCTCCCGAGCAGAGATGCTTGCGTGACCAAGCCGCTGCCGACCGGAGCTGGGGGGGGGGAAGCGAGGATGGGCTGTGATGAGAAACAGCTCCGGAGCGGAGAGCTGCAGCCGCAGGGTGGCTGGCTGCACCCGGGGTGCCAGCAGTAGTTAGGGGCCCTGCAGCGTCGGCAACGGCCAGCGAAAGAAGCTGATGCCCGAAGAACGGTCAAAATTGTCTGTGGTTATAAATCCGGCTTTTCAGCTCTCGGGAAGGGGCCTTGTTCAACGACTCAGAGGAACGCAAGTTTTGAATGTGTGAAGGGACAGGACTTCACGCTCGCGTCCCAGCCAGCTGCCATTTATCAACCCATATTTCTGTGAGCGAGCTCACGTCGGCCAAGATGACACCCCAGACCGTGCCGTCCTGCTCTCCAACCTTCAGCTGTTCACCCCTGCCTGGCACAGCCTCCTCTCTTGTGGTGAAAGCATTCCTGTCGCTGAGCGTCAGACCGATGTGAAAATAACTGAGTTTTTTGCAGCACCAGCTTACGTTGGGTTTGCAGATCTATGGAGCAACTCTGACATGGAACCTCCCACTCCTTCCCTCCTACTGAGACAGACAGACAGGCAGACAGGAGGCTCAGGCAACAGTGAAAGTGGGGTCTGCTGGAAAGCAATTTTAGCTGCACTTCTTTCTATCCAGTTGCACTTTTTCCTCTTACCATGCCCAGCACCGAAGCCTCTAGGTATCACCCAGCTGTGTGTTAAAGGACAGGGTAACAACTGGTCTTGATGGGATGGATGGTGGCAGGGGATGCACAGCTCACACTCCACTTGTTTGAGGAACTGACAGGCAGTGGAGCCCCTGGTAGTTGCAATAGAAAGGAAAAAGGAAAGAGAATATTTGACATGAATATCATGAAATGAAAGAAAAATCCGGTGTCAGTTCGCTCCAGCCAGCATAATGGGAACACAAGGCAGAAGCCTCCTACATCTAGATTTATTTTCAGCCTAGAGAACAACAGCCCAGGAAACGGGAGAATGAGAGCCCGAGACATGACTCACTACAGATGTCCAATTTACTTATTGCACCTGGCACAGCATCCGAGTTCAAGAGACAAGGAGCAGATAAGGACGATCCTTTGCAGGTGCCTCACTCTTCTGCATTGCAGATCATTGCCAGGGCAGGAGGAGGAAACATGGGTAGTGGACAGGATGCCTCCACGTCACTGAGCTTGGAGGTTCGCTGTCAGAAGAAGTCCCAGGGCAGCTCACAGAGTCCTTTTCCAGGGAGTTGTATCTCTTCCTAAGTCACTATGGGGATCAGACCGATTTTCCTGCTGCTGTTTGTGTCCCACTGCTGGAGACGCTGTTCTGGAAAGCTTACAACACACCTAAAGTCATAATGGCAGAGTTTTTTATTGCATCAACAAGCAGCAGCAGCAGGGGATCTGCCTCCGATCCTCCACTTCAAAGGTGGGCCAGCCAGGGCCATGTGCTACTTGCAATGACCAGCCACCTCCATCCCTGGATTGACCTGAGGAACAAGTGTGCTCCAGTAGGAAGGGCTGTTCTGCTGCTTCCAGGTCATCAGCAAGAGCCAAGTAACCTTTGGGATGAGGAAGACCACTTCTGTAGAGAGTTCTCCTGAGCATTCTTAACATCAGGCTGCCCGAACAGATAACTGAGAAGAAAGCAGCTCAAAAACCTGCACCAACAGGTAGATTTCAAGCAACATTGGCTCAAGGGCATTCGTGACCAAACAGGAGTCAAACACGGTGTGGGACTGCCCAATGACACAGGTCCTCTCACCCCTGAAATTGTTGAGGGAAGGCAACTAATGAGACGGTGGAGGATTACAAGGCCGTGAGCGTCGGGAAGCTCAGCCTAAACACAACTTACGCTCTCCACTGAAGGAGTATGGCCACCCCATCTCCCGAGACGTGTCAGTCTCCAGGTGAGCAAGGCTGTGGCAGGCACGTGGTCCCCTACTTGTCCTGGAGCGCTGAAGGGGAGCATACTGCCATTCTTCACACACCCGCACCCCCAAACTTTGCGAGCGCACAAAGTTGAATCACCAACTTCCACACATTAGGCCAGAGGAGGACACCAAGTCAGGAACACCTCTGCTTTCTGAGGAAAGGGCACCTTGCCAGGGACAATCGACATTGTCCTAGCAGGTGGGAAATCTCTGATCTACTGCCCACAAAGACTCCGTTCCCTCCAGCACTTAACTGACAACTACTTAACTCGCACACAGGCAGCTGTAGTCCAGCAGCAGAGCGCACCTGGAGGAAACAGAAAACCGTATCTGAGTCATTTCAGGTTACTCGAAACGGGTCAAGTAGGAAAACAATTCTTGCCCCCTAATTTTAACCAGGTACCATTTTCTGTGCAGCTTCTGTGGGAGCCAGACTAGAGGTTCAGCAGAGGGCCAGTGGGCAGAAAGGCTGGCACAGGGCTTCGGGCAACCTGGTGGACAACCGTGTCCATTTAAAGGACAGGTTTCTCTCACCCATAACGAGTGAAGAGAGCATCTCAGTGCTCAGCAATATCCTTTTTACAGAATGGAAACTACTATTTGCTGGAGCTGCACATCTAGCAGGCTAAAATCACGGGACAGAACAACCTGGAAGGTTACAGGCAGCTGCCCTGTGATCTGGGAACGTTTCTGGCATGATGTTTCCCTTGTGTCCATGCTGAAGGCTTACAGAGCTGACAGTGCTTTGCTGCTGTGGTATAGTGAAGCTACAAAGACCAGTATAACCCCCTAAGTTGGTGGAGTTCTTAATGGCTTTCAGTTGCTCTCAGCAGGTTCAGCTGTTCAGTATCTCCCAGGGATTATAAGGAGCGCTGAAATAGCTTGTCTGCCAGGAGCACTTCCCATACATTATCCACACACAATTCCCAGGCAGGCAGAGTCCAACGCCACAGCAGCAGTTCCTGGATGTGCATATCCACGCACGTCTCCTGGGCTGCCTGGCGAATTTGCTGGGGTCAGAGTCTGTAGAGCAAACGAGGCAGCACCAAGGAAAAAATGGATAACGACAAGGGGATGGCAAAGGGGTACGTGACAGCCCGTGTTATGGGGTGGACGGGGCAATGCCTTGCGTGAGGAGTGAGGAGAGGGAAGCCGTGCTGCAGAGGAGGGATTTCTACCCGCAGCGCCGCTGGAGGAAGAGCAAACGCTGGCTGCCTCCCCAGGGCAGGCAGTAACAGGCTGCTGCTCCTCACCTCCTCCTCCTCCTCCCTGCCCGAGCTGCTGCGGGACAGGGTGGTGCCAGAGCTGCCTGCCTTGGCAAAGGGGGACTCTCACTTCAGGTTGGGCAAGTACTGAGCGAGTTCCTAGGATCGTGATCCTTTCTTGGCTCTGGAGGCACTTTCCCATGCAAAAAATCCTCCTCTGTCCTGCCAGTCCCAACACCTTCCAGATCCTCCCAATTCTCTTACCATGTCATGTGGCTGAACAGTAACAACTTCCCAGCCAGGATGATCTTTAGTTCCTCATATTAAAGGCATCTACTCACCGATTAATATCTTTGGGCCCATTTGTTGTCTTCCCGAAGTGCCAGTCGCTCGACCAACTTGATAAACTTCTGTGATGAAATGGCTGGCTTGGCAGACGAAGGGAGAGCAGTGGACACTGTCTACCCTGACGTCAGTAAGGCCTTCGACGCTGTCTCCCACGAGATCCCCATAGAGAAGCCAATGGAAGTATGGGCTAGGTGAGGAAACAGCAAGGTGGACTGAAAACTGGCTGAACAGCTGGGCCCAGTGGGTGGTGATCAGTGGCATAAAGTCTAGCTGGAGGCCAATAACTAGTGGTATACCCCAGTGGTCAATACTGGGTCTGATCCTGTTCAGCATCTTCATTAATGATCTGGATAATGAGGCAGAGTATACCCTCACCAAGATTTGCTGACGACACAAAACTAGGAGGAGTGGCTGATATACCAGAAGGTCGTGCTGCCATCCAGAGGGACCTTGACAAGCTGGAGAAATGGGCTGGCAGGAACAACCTTGTGAAGTTCCAATGAGGAGAAGTGCAAAAGGGAAGGAATAACCCCAGGCACCAGTAAATGCCGGGGACCGCCCAGCTAGAAAGCAGCTTGGCAAAAAAAGGACCTGGGGTCCTGTCGGACACCAAGTTGAACAGGAACCAGCAATGCACCCTTGCAGCAAAGGACGCTTCCTGGGCTGCCTTAGGATGAGTGTTGCCAGCAGGTCGAGGGAGGCGATCCTTCCCCTCTGCTCAGCACTGGTGAGGCCACACCCGGAGTATTGTGTTCAGTTCTAGGTTCCCAGTACAAGAGAGACGGGGACATAGTGGAGAGAGTCCAGGGAAGGCTCACAAAGATGATGAAGGGACTGAAGCACCTCTTCTATGAGGAGAGGCTGAGAGGGTTGGGACTGTTTAGCCTGGAGAAGGCTCAGGGGGGACCTTGTCGATGTGCGTAAATACCTGAAGGGAGGGTACAAAGAAGATGGAGCCAGGATCTTCTCAGTGGTGCCCAGCGACAGGACCAGAGGCAATGGGCACAAACTGAAACACAGGAGGTTCTCTCTGAACATCAGGAAACACTTTTTTTACTGTGAGGGTGACTGAGCACGGGCACAGGTTACCCAGGGAGATGATTGTGGAGTCTCCATCCTTGGAGACAGTCAAAAGCCGCCTGGACACAGTCCTGGGCTGCTGGTGCAGTCTTGAGCAGGGGTGTCGGACCAGATGACTTCCAGAGGTCCCTTCCAACCTCAACCATTCTGCGATTCTGTGAAAGGGAAGAAAAGCAGTGTGCTTGAGAAGGAACATAGGAAGCACCTGTTAATATGCTGATCCCAGGAAAATAGGAGCGTGACGAACATTTCAAACTAGGGGACATCAGGCTGCCAAAGTCAGGCCGGTGGGAGCGGTCTAGCCAGAGGTCACAAAGTGGTAGAGGAAAGCAGCAGATGGCCATGGAGGAGCACACACAGACTGCTTCCAGGTTACCTGCCATCAAATCACGAACGCTGCACACAAATGGGAGCAGTACAGCTCAGTCCATGCTGGCTCAAGGGATAGTTTCTTATGGAAGCAGGCTCACCCACTCATATATCTGACCCTTTTCCACATTGCTCCAAGCTCCCAAGAGCCCAGAGAGACTTCTCACAGCTCCTTGCCTCCTCCATTTGTCCGTGCCCAAGGATGGCTGGAGTCTGGGAGGCAAGATGAAGTTGCCTCTCCCCCAGCCAGGGGAACACAGGCATCCCTAACCTTTCCCTGGGCCTTGCCCAGAGCAGGCGATGCTCAGCAGGTTGCTGCTTACATCATCCCGCCAGTGGTTGCCACAGTAACCGCACGGATGAAGGATTCGAGGTTCCTGGGGTAACGGAATGACTGCCACCAGCCTAGGCGTTGTCTCTATTGCACGGCAGGAAAGGATGATGCAGTTTTCTGGAGATGAGAAAATAAATACCCTTCCCTGCACTATACCAAGCTGGGCTTCCCATCCACTCCATCCTCCCATGCGCTGCCGCAGCTCCACTCTCCAAAGCCCTGTGCTCCCTGGCAACTGCACTGCTTCCTTGAACAGTCAACCCAAGAAGAAAATCTGTTTTAGACAAGAAGAAATCAGCCTACCCGACCAGGAGCCATCACTTTTTTCAGTTTCAACAGCACGTGTGCGCAGCAGCCTCACCAGACCCACCCCAGAGGGAACCAAAGCCTGACCCCCATGAGGGTCACAGACCCCTTTGTGTCCGTGGTTTAATGGATGTCTGAAGGGCTTGGATGGAGAACTCACTGTCTCTCAGGGACCCTTCCAGTCTAGTTTTCTAATAAGATCTGCTCACGCTCACCTTCATTATGTGCAGGAGTGATAGTAGCAGAGGGAAGCCGCATAAAACCAGAGCCTGACAGACCTGATGGACCCCTATAGCGCTGGTCTCATCTCCATTCAAAGCAAGAGCAGCTCCGTGGCTAGAGGCAGCACTTAGCCTCTGCTTCCACTGCTGGGGAAAGGAAGCATTTACGGGACACAAGTCACCCCTGTCTGGGACCCTCAGCTACATGAAGAACCAAGGGAAGGTCAGGTAAACTCTATTCCCCTTCTGCTCCAAGCCCACCTCTGCTTCATAGCAAAGCTCTCAGGGAGAGACGCACCAGATCAAAAGAAGTTACATGGTCATAAGATAGGGATCTGCCATCACCTCTACTGAGCTCTGTTTGCAGCAGCCACGTGAAAAAGAAAACCCACTCTGCAGGCTCACCATTTGGGATCCAAAGGATGAACTCCGAAGTCTCTTTGGAGAGGGCCCAAACACAGGCTGTAATGCTCTGATTAGCTACCGGATTCCCTTCTGTTTCCTGGTGTGCCAGACCGGGAGACCACAGCCTCCCACCTCCTGTCTTCTAGCTGGGAGAGCTGGAAAGGACAGAGCAAACAAGGCAGAGAGCACAAGAAGCATTCACCCTTAAAGCACTCTAGAAAAAAAGGAGGCATCTCCTGGGGATGCTTTTGCTGTGCACCTTCACCTCTGTACACAGAGTAACCAACTCAACCTATGGAATTTGCAGCCATACTGAGCTTGCCCAGCAGCAGCCCCAAGTCACTACACCAGCGCTCCGAGTTTCAGCCTGATACAAGAACTGATTGCTCTGAAACATAAATCAGGGTCCGGGTATCTCTAGTTAGGCAACCAGAGTTAGCAGACACATTAGGTCTCGATCTTGCTTTGCTTGATGATGCAAGTGTTGGTCAGGTGCTCATTAAGGGAGTACCAGTCCTCTGGTTGTCTAATTGGAGATGGGACAGACAAAAGGAAGAGACAGACACATACAAAGGGGACTGGTTAAGATGACGGGCAGTCTTCAGAGAGCTCTTTGGATCTTGTATTTTGGAGGGCTGTTTCCTAAGTTATTTGTGGGGGGGCAGGGAAAGACACTCAGCAGCTGGAATTATCCTAGCGCCAGTAAGTTGCATCTAGTTCTGCCACAGGAGCTGCCACAGCACTTAACTTACACCGTGATCGGTTATTGAGCTGAACAGCTGATCTCTCAAGCAGGAGATGCGATGCTTGATTACCATCAACAGCTGGTAAAGGGGTCTGGCAGACAAAGGGAAGGATTTGGCTCCCATAGGAGGAATGGAGGGCAAAGCACATTCAAGGGATTTCAAACTCTTCTTACCCAATGTTTTCTCCCTCCTGGCTGGGATCCCAGCCAAACCCAGGGAGAGGACGCAGGCCATGGTAAGCTACAGTCCGGTGAAGGTCACTTCCAGGTGTATGGTGACACCCACCACCCCTTCACTCAAAGCTTACTGTAGTCGAGAAGAGTCACAGCAAAACCTTAGCTGGGCAGCCCTCAGCCCTCTGCAAGCTACATGTGGGTGACAGAGATGGCACCTCACCCCTGCCCCAGCAGAGCTGGACACCACTGCACAGGGCCACAGGGATCGTTGGGGTCCACCGGACTAGCAGCAGGCAGACTTCAGGCGCAGCACAAGAAGTCACCCTTCCCCAGCAAGGAATCACTCGTGCTGTGAAATGCAAAGGCAGCTAGCAAAGATCGCATCGCTCGCTGCTCCAGTTCACCTGCCCGGACCCTGCGCCATACACCATAGCCCCACCGACCACCTCCACCCTCGCCTCCAGTTCCGAGACCCCTGCAAGAGACAACAGCAAACAGGAGCTCGAAGGCACTGTCCACAATACACAATCCACCCCTCTCTGGTCAACCCAGCAGCACCCCCTTGAGTGAGGAAAGGTCTTGCCATGTCCTCATCTTTGAGGGCTCAAAGATACCTAGGCCACTTTCACCTTGATGGCACCACAAGCGAAAAAAGGAGGCCATTTCCAGCCTACGCTCACACTTTATTATATACAGAGACACGGTGAGTGTAAGAACATCAACATGGGACGTGGACAGTAAGGGAGGCCCAAAGGCTCTGCCTCCTGTCCCCTTGGTGCAACCAGTCAGCATAGTTTATACAAATACAGTATTTGAACAATAAATAAGTTTGATAAATAAGGTCAAGAAATTAAAAAAAAAAAAAACCATAGAAAGACAAAGCAGCAAGGAATGATTTTGAGGGCTGTGACACATTCACAGCAGCGACAATACCACCAACATCTCACCTGCACGCCAGCAGCTGAAGCACAGACCCCCATCAGCCCTTTTCTCTCACCGTACCATGGCAAAATCCAACTGAGGAGGGGGAACCAGGGAGAGTTGTACAGTTCACTACTGCTGTGCTGTCGTGGTCTAGAAGTCCTCTCTCCTTCACAAGCCCCTTTGGAAAGGGTGCTTGAAAACAAGGTACAACAGCAGACCCGCTGTGCACAGTCACAGCTTGTCTGTTTGGCACAAAAAACCCTCTCAAACCAGTTTCTTCCCTTTCTGTAGTGCTTCAGATGGGCACTGGCACAGTTATTAACCGAGTCAGGGCAGGGGGTGGTGGGGACAACATCTCTAAGGAATGGGGGAGAGAAAAGATGAGGCAATGCTCGCTTTCACTTGGGGGAGGCAGAGATGCTCTCATTCATCACTCCAGAGCACCGGCACGCTCCTTTCACACGCCCTGGCACCGATGGAGACCGGGTGGGTGACAACACCAGCCAGTCCCCTGGCAAGGAGGGGGTTACCACAAGGACTACAGGGGTGCAGCTCAGCAGTCGAGAGTTACACGAGTGAAGGGACAGCAGTAAAAGGCCGCCACTGGTTATCTAAGAGAAAAATAATAAGACAGCCGGTCCCTGACCCCACACAGACACACTGATTTGACCCCCCTGTCAGCCTCAAGGCCTCCAGCTCTCTCCCAGAGATGCTGGCATATGAGGGAGAGAAGGATTCTGTCCATCATGATTAGCTCTCAGCAGAAAGGAGACAACTTGAACCCTGCCCCCTCCTGCCAACCCCCCCTTTTGCCCCCAAAGGGCATTGAAACGTGAAGAAACCAGGAGTTGAGGGAATAGGGCAGTGAGAGAGAAATGGGAACAGATGGAGATCTGGGATGGGAAACCTGACCCCTCTGCCCTCATGTGTGCAGACTGCTACTCATCCAGGCCCGGTATCAAGTCTGCAATGCTGTCCACATAGTAATTGGGCACCAGATCCTTGGCAGCGGCGCTGTCGCTGGCCATGTAGGCCTGTGCCTCTTCCAGGCGGGAGACACCTGTCAGGGTGAGGATGGTGGAGAGGCCGCAGTTCTTGCCGAAGAGAATATCTGTCTCCAGACGGTCTCCCACCATGAGGGTGCGGGACGGGTCGACGCCGAAACGCTCCACGATGCAATCAAACATGTACGTGTTTGGTTTCCCCACCACCAGCGCCTTGCGGCCCGAAGCAGTTTCCACCGCTGCTGTGAGGCTGCCAGTCCCTGGAGCAGAGAGGGGAGGGGATAGGGTGGGGAAGAAAGAGAAAAAGAAGTAGCCACGGGCTAATCGGCTGCGGGCAGCTCAGCACCCCGGGTCCTGCCAGAGGATGACCAAGCGGGGTGCTGGCAACACGGCTTCAGAAGCTGGCAGGGACGCGTGAGGACAGCCCTGCCCTTCCCCATGGTCAAGGAACCCCCTCGTCAGGGCCTGGGACGGCGAACCCCAACCGAGGCCAACCCCACCACCGTCCCCGTCCCCCAAGGGAGGGGAGCGCGGGCTCACCGGGGGTGCGCTGGCCATTGCTGAGCGGGTGCCAGGGGTCGGGGTCGGTGGCTACCAGGAGGCACTGGGGGTCGCGTAGGTAGCCGCAGGCCTGCGCCAACTTGGCAAAGGTGAACTGGTCGTCGTAGCCCACCAGGACGGCCCGCACCGGTTCGGCAGCGCCGGGCAGCGGTTCGCCCTCACCCGCCAGGCGCAGGCCGGCATCGCGCACCTCGCCGCGCAGCCCCTCGCCGCCCAGCACGAAGACGAGGCCTCCTCCGTTGCCGGCTTCGCCGAGGAGACGCTGGCGGAGGAAAAGAGCGGAACAGAGCGCGGAACTGAAGACGTGCTCGGCGCGGACGCCGCGGAAACCCAAGCGGCTGAAGCGCCGTTCCAGCTCGGCCACGGAGCGGCGGCTGTTGTTGCTGACGAAAAGGGCGGCCTTGCCGCTACGCCGCAGCCTCTCCAACAGCTCGGGGGCGCCGGGGACGGCGCGCTCGCCCGCCCACAGGACGCCATCGCAGTCGAAGAGCAAACCCTCCGCCGAGCCCAGCACCTCCCGCAACCCCGCGCCGCTCAGCCGCCGGCAGCTCGCCATGCCCCGCAGCCGCCGCCGGGAGTCAGTCAGTCAGTCAGTCAGTCAGTCAGTCAGTCAGTCGGCAGGCAGGCAGGCAGGCAGGCAGGCAGGCAGCCCGCCCGGCCGCCGCGTCCCGCCCCCGCCTCGCCGGCCCGCCAATCAACGCCCCCGGCCCGCCCGCCGCCACCAATGGGAGGTGGGGAGAGAGCGCCGAGCGGCAGCCGAGCTGTCCTGTCGCCCTCGAGGGGAAGGGGAGGGGCCGAGAGGCGGGCGGCCGGCTCCCAAAGTGACAGCCGCGCCGCCCTATTGGCTGCTGAGGGACGCGGTGAGGAGGCGGGACAGAGCCCGAGCGCGCTGGCCGATTGGCTTAAAGCCGCCCTCCCCGCACACCCGCTCCCCGGGGTGAACGCGCGGCGGCGGGGCGCCCCCTGCCGGCCGCCGGGG
>JAVJGG010000024.1:26684749-26695064 GCA_035590195.1 Aviceda cuculoides | reverse complement strand
AGACCCCCCCCCCCCCCGTCCCCGTACCCCCCCAGTGCAGAGCTTAGTGGTGTCCCCCCCCCGGTGATGGCCTGGAGTCCAGTCTCTCCTCGACTCCTAGCCCCTCACCTACCCCCACGGCGAGAAGACACTGAAGAGCTGAGAGAGCCCCCTGCCCCACCACACTCTCCAGCCCAGTCAGGGGGAGGAAGACCATGTGCTGCTTCCTCTCCCTGTTGAGCAGGAGGCTGTGGGGGAGACTCAGCCCCCCGCCTCCCCCCCCCAGCACACCCCTCTCGGGGCTGGCAGGAGGGACAAAATCTGGCAGCAGTCCCTAAAGACTTGCTGTGGTAGATAAAGCAGGTGGGAAGGGGATGGGGGCTTCCTCGCTGCGGGGGTTCAGTGCTCAGGAGCTCCAGTTGAAGGGGACAGGAAGGCACAGAGCCCTTCCCAGCACTGGGGGTCCCACCCCAGGGCCCACCTCCCACCAACAGCTCTCTAAGCAGCTGGAAGGAGGGAGATAGGTGATCATTCCCCCTGACCCCCCCCGCCCCCAGCAAGGCCAGCTGCCTGCTCTCTGGTGCTGGAGAGACACCTGTCCAGCCCTGCTCCACACCAGCCCCAGTGTGATCCCACCACATAGGGAACCACTGGGGCCCAGCTCCAAGGAGGGGGCAAGGGGGACAAGAGGGAGCACCACAGAGCATGAAGCAGCTGAAGGGCTGGGAAGCACGGAGGGGACACACAAGGAAAAAGATCTTCCTTTGCTAGGCCCTGCCCCAGGCTGAGGCTGTTAAAGCTCCCCCATCCTCGTTCCCCACTGCACCTAGAGGCGGAAAGCAGGGTTAGAAGAGAAGCTGGACAGACTGGGGAGGGAGTGTTGCCTTCGGAAGAGCAGGGAAGGCAACTGTTCACCCACACGAAGCTTTCCACTCCACTCCTAGTCTTCTGGGATGAACATCTCCTGGCGTCTCTGCCCTCCTCCTTGAGGCACGCTCCCTCCGGCCCTCGCCCGGCCACCTGGAGAATAGAGCGTGAGCAGCAGCCCCCCACCCGCCCTCCCCATCTCCTCAGGCTGCTCCAGCCCCACAGGGCTGGCTTCCCGAGGACTCTGCAGTGTAGTGCCTGCAACATGTGGCCCTAGAGGTTTCCCCAGGACTCTGGTGGGGGGAACTGGTCCACATCCCCCATTTCATTGTAGGTTTGCTCTCCCATGGTGAAGGTCAGTTTGTACCGTAGCCTCACTTTCTCCTGCAGACGGGGGAGAAACGATAAGCAGTCAGTAGGGTGGGGAAGAAAGGCGTGAGGCACAAACCATTCAGGTCTCTAGGAAGCTGCAGTGAGCAGAGGGAATAGAGGCAGCGTAGGCAGGCTTTGCAAGACCAGCCTCTGCTCATGCCCCAGGGACGGTGCCGTTACCTTCTGTGGGTTAGCGAGCAGCAGGACTTGTGTGATGGCACTGGGGTGGACAATGGGGTTGAACGCCGGCAGCTCCGTGCCCGAGGGAGGCTGTAGCTTCACCTTCATCACCTAGGGACAGAGAAAACACCCCACGTTACTGAGGGGGACTTGGCAGCCAGAGACCTTGCTCCCGTATTTGGGGACCTTCCACTATCTACTCAAACGAGAAAAAAATTGTGCTGGTTCCTGCTAATCTGAAGGCAACCCAACTCGCTCTAAGCCCCACAGAGCTCCCTCCACCCACCCTGCCTTTCCTGCAAAAACAGAATCACACTTCAGCCCAGTCCGGGGACCTCAGCCCCAGCAGCCACCTTACCTTGGGGACAGCAGACTGAAAGACAATGTTGCGGATGGGCTGCGGGGCCGTGCTAAGCATAGAAATCACCACCACAAGGACATCGGGCCTCTCGGGCAGGGCATCCTTAGCGAAGTGGAAAAGGACACGGAAGCCATGCTGATCATACACCGTCACAGGGAGGATGCTGCCTGTGGGAAAGGCAGGGACAGGCAACAGTCAGCCAGGAGGGAATTGGCCCTGCGGGAACCTTTCCCCACCACCCAATCCCCACACAAGTAACGGAGACGCCACTCCTCCTCAACCTCCACAAAATCCAACAGGCAAAAAGTTTCCTCACGTTCTTCCCTTCCACGTGTGCACCGTTTGTTCCCCCCAAGCTTGCCCCCCTCTTTCGCCCCGGCTCACTGGGTTTGATTGACTCCAGAGGCACAGTGATGTTGGCCAGCGAGATCTCCTGGGACAGCGTGGCGGCAGGAGGCCGTGGCGGGACTGCAGTACTTCCCGCTGGTGCGGTGGCAGCTTTTGGAAGCGCAGCAGGGGCAGACAGCTCGGAGGTCAGGGGCAGCGTGGGGTTAGGGGAAACACTCTGGAGCACGGGCAGAGCACTGGGATTCTGGGCCGTGGTGCCAGAGCTGCTCCTGTTCTGAAGATCCCGCAGGGTGAGCCGCGGGGGTGGCTGCTGCTTCTCCCTGTAGGAAGAGAGAGAGCAAGGAATGGAACAGGGTGCTGAAACGTTGTGTGCAGCACCCCAAAAATGGAAACGATGGGGAGAGATGCGAGATTGCACTATCCCTGCTGCTTACCATCGCACTTGTTGAGACTCTGGAGGCAAAGACTGTTGCAGCAGAGTCTTGCCCAGGAGGTCCAGGTCATCCAGGCCACTGGTGAAAGAAGGTTTTGGGGAGGATGCGCCAGCTTCTGCTTTGACTGGTGGCGTTGCCGTGATAGGGGTGATACTGAGCTCGGTGCTATCTGATGACTGTAAAAAGAGTGCACAGGAGAGTCCCCCAAGCAGGGTTGCATGTCAGCACCAACCATCAGATGTGGGATGTTTCCCTACCTACTCTGTTTGTTGTTTTCACCACCCTCCCCACCCTCTGCCTTGGCTCCCAGCACGTTACCTGGAAGCTGTTCCAGCCACTGCTGTCACCAGCCTGGGCAGGATGCGGTGCTGGGTCATTCAGGCCTGCCAGGGGTAAAAGCAAACATGAAGCTTAGCTACCAAGTGGGTAAGAGCATTAAACGGGGCCCAAATAAGATACAAAAGCAGCAACGCAGAACCACCAAACTGGTCTCCATCTCTGGCCCCCATCCTTGCACAGGGGAGAGCCAGGAGGGCGATAGTGTTTTTTCTGCCCAGAGATCCTCATTACAGTCTAGTTCTCACTGCAATTGGCAGAGCAGCCAATACTACTGGGCTGACAAGCCTGACTGACCACGTTGTCTACTTCATGCTGTTGTACTCGAACCACCTATCTTAGGAAAAAAGACACTTTGTTGGGAAAAGCAGCACTCTAGAGCCTTCTAGGATTGGCACTTCACAAGATTTCCATGTCAACAGTTCTGGAAGTCCAATGCACCTGTTGTCTGCTTGTGACTTCAACTGCAAGGAGTAAAGATGAGGAGCTGGGGGTGATCCAACCTTGTGATCCCATCTGGGGATGGCCATTGCATCACTGTTGATTTACCTGCCAGGTCAGTTTTCCCAGAGCAAATCAGAGGGCACATCCCTGCAGGCTCTCTCTGACCAGCCAGGAAAACACCACAGGACTGAAGTTCAGAATCATAGCAGGTTCTTTCCCTCCTTCTGCCTCACACTAAGTGAAGGACACCTCTTGGTCTTTCATTATTCACCTCTCCCAGAACTCTCCCTTATTCGTGTTCCTGCCACAAGGAGAACATCCATGCAGACTGTCCAGAGTCAAGGAGAGAATAAAGAGCTTTTGCTCTGGATTTCTCACCTAAAGACATGAGTTCATCATCCAGCAAGGAGACAGAGCCAGCTTGGTCAGGCACAGGAACTGCTGAGCCACCTGAAAGGGTGGGCAAGGCTGGGTAGGAAGGGCCTGTTGCTGGAAGATCCAGGCCCGACAGATCCAGAAGTGCTGAGGTGCTGCCTGCAAAGAAGGAACAAGCTGAGACAGAAACCCTTATCCAGTCCTTATCCAGTGTGCTGAGGCCAGTTCCCACCTGAGAGAGGGAACTCCCCCTCTGATCCCCCTTCCAATTCCCTCTCTTCATGCATCAGTCATCTCCGCAAGCCATTTCCTCATCTCACCAGCCCCAGTCTGACCTCCTGCAGGTTTCACCTTTCCACTTCTCTCAATCTTCTGTTACGTTGCAATTACATACTGCAGGAAACTAGCAGTAGGGTCCCTCTGCTTGACCTTCCTGTCCCCATTCCCCAAGTCTCCTCACCTCGAAGGGGACCGGCCACCGTCTCCCCATTGATCTCTTCTCCCCGTACAAGCTGCTTGTAGAGATTGATCACCTGTGTCAGATTGTCATTGGCTTGCAGGATCTCTGCTGCAATGGAATAGGTGGGAAGTAAGTTTGAAAATGGTGAAGAAACAAAAAGAGTGACTTTTATACCCCAACTCTGTCTATTTCTTCAAAGCAAGGCCCAAGGAGCTGCTAACAGCCCACTGCAGATAGCGCTTTCGCAATTGTTGCCGCAGACTGCACCAGGGTACCGTGACACCGCCATGGCAGTCTCGGCAGGACAAGCGTGAGCACCATTCCTACGGTGAAGCAGAGGAAGCCCGTAACACTGCCGATTGCCCCCGCTTAGTGCCAAGCCATAGACTAACTAACCTGCAGCGAGCAGCCACCCCAAACAGAGCGGCAGCTGCTGATAGATGCCATGCCACAGGCAGCTCAAGCATAGGCTCCCTGGAAGAAGATGCAGGGAGAAGGCGACAGAATGAGAAAGGCCAGATACACTTACCCAGAGCTTCATCATTGTCTTCTGTGTCACTGGCGAGCCGGAAAAGCATGGGCCTCATGCGCTCGCAGCGCTGATACAGCTCCTGGGGGAGAGAAGAAAGGGGTGCTGAGGCAAGGAGCAGGATGCTCAGCTGGGGGTACAAAACAGGCAAGAGGAACTTGGCGGGATAAGGGTCACCTATCTCTGCTAAGCCCAGGGAAGATGCTAGGATGGCCTTTCCTCACCTTCATTAGGTCCTCATTGCTTTCCGTTGTCTCCCCCTTGCTGTAGCTTGTCACCATCTCTGTCAGCAGCCTCACATTGTTGTTCACCTCCTCAATGGCATTCACCCTCTTGGAGATCTTCTCCATGCGCTTCTGGTCCTGGAGGGGAAGCACATAGGGAAGGATGTCCTTGCTCTTGTCTGCAACTTGGAGAGGAGGAAGGCTGGGCCAGCCAACACACCAACAGCCTGGACTAAGGCACAGCAATGCTGCCCTCAAAACAGCTCCCACTCCAGTGGAAAACTCCAGATCATCTCTAATGATTGCCAAACAGGGATGGAATTGCTGCAGATCTAGTGCTGCAGCAGGGGCTTGGGCCACAGAAAGTGCCATAGCCACTCCTCCAAGTAGCCAAGGGATGGCAGAAATCACGGAAGGACTCTTTAGCAGCTGCTGCTGCAAAATTTTGGGCAGAAGCTCCGCATGTCTGCATGAGGACAGAGACCCACTGCTCCCTTAGTGCCAACCACTGCCACCCAGACTATGACCCCCCAGCTCCACCTCCTGAACCATCTCCTTGATGAGCTTGTTGGCAGCCCGGAGGTCCTCAGGATGGGAACTTTTCAGGAGACGAGCCAGTATCTGCAAAAGAGAAGGCACCTCTGAGCCCAAGCTGATGGGTGGCAGCCAGAGTCACTCGTGCAACACTAGAGCCAGTAGAGTTACCCCTGCCCCAAACCCGTATCTGGCAGAGGCAGCTGCCTCTGTTTGAAATGCTCAGCCACAAGAGCTTGTGGGCCGTCAGAGACCAGGCAGAGAAGTAGTACAACCGGCCTTCCTTTTCCCATTGTGGTTCTGGTCATGGAAGATAGGTCTTTCCCTGCAGATCCCCTGCATTCAAAACCTGCTTCTCCCTGCCCGTTATGCACCATGGAGACCCTGGAGCACTGCAGCACTAGTACTGAGAACGACAGAAAGCCTGGTTTACGCAGGAGTTACCATGGGATTGTAATGGACTCCTACTCAGACCTCTTCACATGCCTCTTCGCAGGTGCAACTGGTGAAAAGGGAGAGCTCCCACTTTCTCTCCCCCTCCATAGACAGTGAACTGTCCCACTGGCCACCTACAAATCCTCATTTGCACACTGTGACCCATGGAGGCAAAATATATCCCCTGCAGCAAACTGGCATCACACCTCTGCTGCAGAACTAGACCCAGAGGAGCCTAATACTTGCATAAATATATCAGCACTGATAATGCAGGGGTTTGCCTGAGGGGTGACACAATTCTGATGGAAAGGCAATACAGGATGGGTCCAGGAGGGTATAAGTAGTTGGGCAATAAGCAGATTGCAGTGCTGGGGGTGGGGAAGAGATAACAGCAGCAGCATCTGGGCTGCGATTTAAACCTCATGGCCAGATAACGCAGAAGCCTGGAGACCGCACACCAGCAATCCTCCCAGAACCTGCTGGGCTAATGTCAGCACCTCACCCTTTGCACCATCCTGCAGCTAAGTGCTCCAAAGGTCAAACAGACCCACACGCCCCACCTCTGGCTGTTTCCTTCGTCATGATTTTGGAGTGGGCCCTCAGCATTCTTGTGATGCATTTTCTGAAGGACAGCATGTGGAGCAGGGGATTGAGTCTTTCTGGATCTCTACCTCAAGGGGATAGGAGATCCTGGAGCAGGGAAGATGCTGCCCACTGTCCCTCTCCTCGCACAGAGCCCTTACCTTGGATTTCTCTTCATCATCAAAGATGATGTTCTTGGGCCGAGGGGGAGGCGGTGGAAAAGGAGCATCGTCAGGCAGTTTTGGGTCGCACTTCACAATCCCTGCAGTAGACACCAATGGAGAGGTCAGGAGGACTCGCCCCACTGGGGGATGGCACTGCCACCTAGGTCCCTTCTTCCCTAATGGCCCACCAAACCCAGCTGGGACTGAGGGCGTGTGGGTTTGCTCCCACTACCCATGATCCTGGATTGTGTTTTCATGGAGGAACAGCCCTCCACTCCCCATAAATACCCTTTCTTAGAAAAACCCATCATCATCTGCCAAAGCACTCACAACCCTTCAGTCTCAGAACTTTCCAGTGCCCCATCTCCTGTGCCCTCCAACCCATCAAGAAACTCAGACCACCAGCAACTCCCTCTGGCCAGCTAGGAGCCCCAAGGCACCCGCTCTTGCACCTGCCCCTGGTGCTGAGCCAGACTGGTGGATATGCTGGGTCTGGGCACAGGAAAGGGAGAGTCTGTTTCAGATTCTAGCTGGACAACAAAACGGGGAAAGGCAAACCTTCTGCCCCCCTTCCTCTTTCGGACCACTGCCTCTCACCTTGTTTCTTCAGCATCTGGTAGGCTTCTGAGATCTTCACCTCGTGAGGCAGCCCTAACGTCCAGCTGTACATCAGCTCCAGGATCTTTGACTTCACTTTTTCTGGTGTCCGGCTGCCAAGATACTAGAGGAAGAGAGAAGTGGTGGCTTGAAGCTGATCTGAGCCGTTGCAAGCCTGGCCTGTTCCTCCCCTCCCCCAGGAGAAGTGAGACCGTTCCCAACGGCACAAGGAGGAGGAAAGAGGAAGCAAGCAGGAAAGCTCACGAGGCCCTTGCAACACGTTCTATGCTGTGCTTGGTTTCCACCACAGGAAACACAAGAGGTGGGAGAAGCGCTGCACCAGCAGCCCCTCAGCGACACGCAGGGACAGGTAGGAAGGCTCGGGCGGGCGTCTCTGTCACCTTGTGAAGGAAAGGGTACTCCAAACAGAAGCTGCTCGGCACAGCAGCCCTTCAGGAACAAGGGGACAGCAGAGCTGGGAAAGGGGAAGGACTGTGGGTAATGGTCCCTGGGGCAGGGCCCAGCCCCGTCTCTCAGGGGCACTCTCCAAAGCCTGGCACCCTTTAGAACTAGGTGAGCTCCAGGTGACCAGCACCCAGCAGTGAGATGTCCAAATGTTACAGCTCTCCACCTGCCATGCAATCATCCTTCACCCTTCTCCCCTCGGTCTGCTGGTTGGTGGTAGAAACAGCGCATGTGCCACCAGAGGCCAGTGGCTTAAGGTAGAGGACATTCTCTAGGGCACCTAGCAAGGTCTTTAAGATGCTGCTGTCACTGTCCCTGGCTATTTGTTGACACAGATCACAAGCTGTGACTGGCAGACAAATGTTTTCCTTAGTCATATTTAGTCTGCGTTCCCTTAACTCTATAGTTGCTGGTGTTAACTGCCTTGATTGAAAAGGAGAGCACACACAGCTTGTTCTGCTGCAGGACCAGCAGCATCAGCAGAGGAGCAGGTAATGACCTGGTGCTTCAGATAGACTCGCCAGAGCACCACTGACCAGGCCTGGGCTTGCCCTCTGAGAGTGTCTCAACCAGGTTGGGACACCCCAGAGAGACGTGGTCACAATGTCAAAGCTGGGGGAGGTTCCTGAGCACATGCAGCACAGACAGAGCCCAACAGAGATGCAGGGAAGGTGACTCCAGGCACGCACATGAGCTCAGTAGTCTCACAAGTGCTGGTTGCATCATGTCTAGCTGGCCCTCAGCTTCCTGCATCAACAATCAGCTTGGAGCAGAGGGGCGAAAGCCTACCTTCCCACCAGAAAACTCACCAGGGAACAAGGACTAAATCTCCTACTAGCACTGTCCTGTTTCCTCCACATCCCAGTGGGTGCCTGACCTTTCTGCTCAGCCACCACTTCTTCCCAAAGCCCTCCTGCCAGCAGGCTTCAGTCCCCTCCAGCACGATGCTCTGAGACCCACCTTGGGTGACACCACTTTGATGAGCTCATTGAGGAAGCGGAACTTGCCCACCTCGTCGTGGAAGCGTTTGCCACAGCTCTTCATGCAGGACTCCAGCACCTGGGGAGAGGGGCCAGGTGAGCCCCAGCATGGGGTCAGCAGCAGGTTCAGGAACCAGCTCCCTCCTGCTCCACCCTTGCCAGGTGTGGAACCTATGGCTATCCTCACAGCAGTGCGGAGGGACACGCCCTTGCCCTCCCAGGTGGCCAAGCACCTTCCCAAAGGGATGCAAGAAAGTTTTCCTCTTTGGGGTCAGTCTTTGCAAAGGTGGCTCAACAGCCCATGGAAAGGGATCCCTTTAGAGAGCTCACAAACACCGGGGTTTCACAGCGTGGATCCACAACACCATTAAGAATCATAGAATCATTTAGGTTGGAAAAGATCTTTAAGACCATCGAGTCCAACCCTTAACCTAATACTGCCAAGTCCACCACAACAAAGCACAAAAAGATTCCTATCAACTTCAACAGGTTATGATCCTTCCTAGCAACGAGACCTTTCCTACCAGTCACCCCTCCTCTCCTGTGGAACGACCTTCATCCCCTCTCCCACCCAAGGGCCCAGGTGCACCTGGGCTTTCTCAGAGGGAATTCAAAGCTTCCTGTGCTCCTCCAGTCAAACTGGAGCAACTCCACACCCTGGCCTTCCACCTAGTTCTACCAGCCTGCAGATGCCCTTACCGTGAGGGCCTGGATAGCTTCCCATTCCTGCGGAGACTGGATCTTGTGGGCAAGAAGTCGGGTAGCAAGCGGAGGACTGGAAGAAGCAAGGGGAAAAAAAAAAAAAAGCTAGCCCATTATTGCTGAAAAACCTGGTACCTGTGTTTCTGTCTAGGAGTCCAGGGTTGAAAAGCATGTTGCAAGTTTAAGGCACTGATAAGGCACCAAGACACCTCAAAACCCTGGGGGAACCTTCCGTTAGCAGACCAGAACCCCCCACCCACCCCCACTTTGAGGAGCTTCGTGCCTATTCAGCTCTTGGGACAACCCCACTCAATTTTACCGGGTGGGGAATCATAACACAGGCTGTGACCCAGAGCAGCCTGGGGAAAGGATGAAACGCTTACCCCTCTAGCTCCTTATTGAGCTGCTCACAAAAAGCATTGATACCATCCCAGTCCAGGTCCTTGTTCAGGGGGTTCGTCGCTTTGTCTGTGGGTGGGAGAAACGGACAGTGAAAAAAATATCCCCAGGCTCCCACCCTGTAGAGGTGAGGGGCAATATCGCTCCCGTTCCCTCCCTGCCAACTTCACCAGGTGCATCGGCGGAGAATGGCGTGTCGGGAAAAACACACTCACATCCACTCACACCTTCCCGTAGAAGCCCGGTGTGCAAACCCTCTCACCGCCACCGCCTCCCCACCATCGGCACAGGCTGACCCGCCATCGCCGCTGCAACGGACGCCTGCCGACACTCTCCCTGCCCCGCGTTCAGCTCCAGGGTCTCCATCCTCAGACCCCAGCCGAACCCACGACCACCCACCCCTCACGCCTGGCCCCAACACCCCCATTTACCCCGAGCCAACCCCTCCAGGCCCACCCTAACACCTCGCTCCCCGCGCCCCCCCGACCCGCGCCCGGCCGGTCTCCCCCCCCCCGGCCCCCCCCCCCCCCCGCCCCCCCCCCCCCCCC
>JAVJGG010000024.1:26644064-26684649 GCA_035590195.1 Aviceda cuculoides | reverse complement strand
CCCGCACCCCCTCCTCGCCCACCCCCTCCACCCCCCACCCCCGGTGTCGGCCGGGGCCTGCGGCCGGGTCGTGTCGGTCCCGAGGTGAGGGGAGAAGCGGTTCCAGCCGCACTCACTGATGCACGCCTCCAACGTTTCGGGCTCCATGGCGGAGGATCCCGCCCGCCCACCGGTTTACCTCAGCGGGGTAACACGGCTCCGCCGCCCGCCCGCCCGGCCCGGTACCGCCGAGCCATGGAGAAAGGACCGAACCGTCTAGAGCGCCTCTCCGACGGGCTTACCATAGAGCACCGGAAGTTGGGAGGCGCAGAGCGCCGCCCCGCTCCCAGCGCGCCCCCTGCCGAAGCGCACCTCCGAGGCACCATAGAGTTCAGCGCGCGGGGCCGGGGGAGGGGGAAAGCAAGGCGCAGGATAGGGAAGGAAGCGGAAGGGCTCCAGGAGAAGGACGGAGAAAACAACTGAGGGCAAACGCAGGCTGGAACGCCGGAAACCAACCGCCGGACGGAAACAAGCCGACCTCCCTTCCCGGAAGAATCCTCGTACTGGCAGGTGAGGCCATTTCCGGTAGAGAGAGCGGGCACTTCCGCCTCGCGGGGGAGCCGCGTGTCCTTTTAAAGGACACGAGCCCGCCGGCTCCGGCGCATGCGCGGTGCGCGCCCGTCCGGCCCGGCCCTGGGGGGCATGGCGGGGCCCCGCTCCCTCTCCTTAAGGCCTTGGCGGCTGCGTGGGCGGCCTCTCGGGGGGCTGGGTGCTTTAGGAGACGTTTTAAATGCTAGTAAGCGAGCCGCCGTGCTCTGGTGGGAGTCATCTTTAAGTAGCTGCTAGGCCTTCCCTGGCAGGCCTTCTCCCGCCCGGCTGAGCAGCTGGGGGGAGGTAGGTGAAGGCCTGGAAATAACTGAGGGCTTTAGGAATGTAAACTCCATTTGTCCTCTTTCTCCTTGCAGCTCTGGTAATCCAGGCTAGCCCTGTGTCACTTAATACCACTTGTTTTCTCTGTGCCCCAGTGGAGTGAACTGTCTGTGTCCCCGTGGTGATTTATTGCTTTTGTTGTTTTTAAATAATGCCGGTGAAAAGTGCCAACTCGACGGCCTCTGGGGAGCACAGGCCTCTACCTCTTTGAAGAGTCCACGGTGTACCGCATCAGCGGTGCTGCTCGAAGTCACCCGCTGGGGCTGGCCCTGCCGGAGCCTCCGCCATAGGAGCGTGAGTATGATGCGGCCTGTTCAGCCTTAAAGCCTCTGATCCTGGAGGCAGACACCTGAGTCAGAGTGGTCCTGCGATGGGTTACTCATTTACAGTGCTCATCCTGCAGATGGCAGGCGAGGGAACTGCCCTGATGTCACGCCTAATGTCTTTTCCTTATGGATAGCCATTGTTTTGGGGGGGAGATTTTTTGGCCATTAAAAAGTACTTTTTGGTGCTTGAATGTAGTTCTTTTTTTAACTGTCACTGCCTTGCATCACAAAGCCTTTTTTTTTTTAAAGTGCCTTTCATAGAAAATTGCCACATCCTTCCCTCTGCTGTGTTCAGGCACGTTTTACACAAGTTATTTTAGTCTTATGAGTCAGCCTTGCCTGTCACTACTACCTCTTTGATTTTTCTGAGAATCCTTAAGTCATCTTTAGGAGACCGAGGCCTAGATACTGCTCTTCTAGGTCATGTATGATCTGCGTAGAAGGCATACTTCTCTCCAACCCACAAAGCCATGCCTCTGAAGGAGTGGTTTTGCAGTCTGGTGTTTCACAGCCCCCTTTTGTTCAGGTTTCGATCCCTCAGAGTCTGAAGGTTGTTTATCTTTCTGGCAACACCCAGCGGTTAGCAAGTCTAGGATGAATGGAAGGCTGCGCCTCTCTTCAGCTGGTTGCAAACAATGGTGGGTGAACTCATGCGTAACAGTTGTGTCAGCAGCGGCCTTTCAGACTTTGCTTTTATTTCTCATTGATTTAGGAGTCTCTTTCCCCTTTGGTACACCTACTTTCCATCTCACAAGGACCCTAAGTGCAACAAAAAAAAGAGATCTGAGTCTGAATTTTGCTCCCTGTAACAGTGGCTAGATGACGTGTGAGGAAAAACCTTTCTCCTGCCCCTCGATTTATTTTTACCAACAGCTGGTGTCCCAAACTAGGTTTGGATGGAGTGAGATGCTCCATGTTGTAATTAACACCACTCCAGAATGAAAGTACTGGAACTATAATTAGCTCCTAGCCAGTTGCGGGGGAAAGTGATTACACGCAAGCCGGAGGCCTGGGTAGTTGGTGTGAGGGCAAAAGGAAAGCTTGTGCTGGCAGAGGGGTGTGGGATCCCAGGTTTGGCAGGCCCTGCAGCAGGCTGTCCCGCAGAGGGCAGCAGCAGGCAGGAGAGAGCTCCTGCCTGATCAACCTGGGCTTAGCAAATGCTCTTGCTGCCTGTACAGTCGAGAGGAATCGCAAAACAGGCAAAGTCTCCGTCAGTCGGGAAGGGAAGGTGGCCTCGCAGGAGTGGCCGGGTTGCCTGGGAGAGGGGTTTTCCACCCACCAGGTCATCTTCAGCCAGCCAGAACCGCCCTGTCGCCCTCGCTCTGTCCCGGCTTTTGTTTGGTTTCTCTGCCTTGTGTGTTTACATGAACCCTGCAATGTTTTTCAGATGCGCCTGTGTGCGGCAGCGAGAGCTTTCCTGCGCTTCCTGCTGGGTCGTCGGCTCTGGCCTGTGATGCGAGGTTCCCTTTCCCCGTCACATTCCTCTTTCCTTGGCAAGGCATTCTGCCAAGGCATACCTTTCACTTTCCTGAAGCTCGGTACTGCAGTCTTTTGTTCCCTTTTCTTGTTTTCCCGCTCTGGCTGACTGCGGCAGCTAGTTCCTGGGATTTTGGCTCAGTTTTACCTCTGTTACTTTCTCTTGGAACAGGACTGGCAGCACCTCTCCTGACATCACCTCGGCCCATGCACCTCTTATGCAATCTTTTGGATTTGCAGCCCTGCTATTCCCTGACCTTGGCTAATCTTTCTTTTGCAATACTTGTAAGCACCTTTTCCCAGCAGAGGGTTGCAATTAGAGAGGCAAGTATAGAATTGCATGCTTCTCTAGAGGGAGAGCAGGTTTGAGCTCCTTTAATCTAATAGGAAATGTCTCCTTCCCTTTCATATGCAGCACTTTCTTGTGGTATGCAGTCATCCACCAGGATTGCTCCCTTCCATTTCTTTCAGCGCTTCCCTTCTCGCTGTAGGAAGACCTGTCCCTGGTGATCAAAGGCATCCTTCTACAACTACAGGAGCAGAATGAGGAAACAGGATGCTGGATAAGGGATCAGAAAACCTGCTGGCTACATCTCTGCAATTAAGCATGTCTCGGAGCAAGACTCAAGGAAATACATAGCTATGCTTGCTGCCTCAGTTTCCCTGGTCGTTAGCATGGGGGTAATTGCACTTGCTTCCTTTGGGGAATTGCCTTGACCTCTGTATACTAAATTTCCTTTCCACGTTGGTTCTGTCATTAGAGCAACTGGCTCAGCGAGACAAGCAAGCGAGAGAGGCAAATACCAGATTTAGGGGTGAGCTGTGCAGCTTTCTGCTCCTTGTGTTCGAGCCCTCCTTCCAGACCGGGCAACTCAAGGGGTGTCTTGATCCCTCGACCGAGTGGCCGGCAGGGCCCTCCTGGCAAGTGTAGGGGGTGGCAGTGCCTCATTACCCCCTGGGGAAGGCTCACCTGGATTTGTCCTTGCCGATAGCTTCTTCCCAAGAGAGTCCGAGGCAGTCAGGGGATGCTCTGAGAACATGGGAATGCTCTTGCTGCTGAGGAATAGTATCAGCAGCAGGCAAAGATGAAAGAAAACTGGCAGGACAGAAGCCCTAGTCATAGCCGTGGCTTAGGGGGCTGTATCTGGGTAAGCCAAAAAGAACAGGGAGAGGAAGACCTTCCAGGTTAAAGAGAGCGGCTTAAATTTATGGGGCTGAAGTGAGCACTGAAGGCCCCGAGCCTGCAAGAGGGAGCCTTGATGAAGTAATTCACTGCACCACTGATGAGATCAGCTCCAGACTGGAGCAGATCTGCTACTGATACAGTGTGCTTGGGATTCAGGTGTCATGAGGGGCACTTGAAAAGGTGAACAGATTCACCCATTCTTGCTCTAGCCCTGACTTGCTGTGTTATCGCTAGCAGATGGAAGGGATGTCATTAGAAAGCACAAGTATTGGGGAAAAAATGGTTTAAGAGCCTGGATTTTGCTGAGATACAGTTTGGCTCTAAAGAACAGCAGGAGGGAGAAGGAGAAAAATCCTATTGCAAATGCATTTTTCATGGGCATCCAAGCATGATCTGAGCAGAGATCGGTGACATGAAACTAGGCATCCTGGAGCAAATCAGGGAGCCCAGCTGCGGCAAATCCCCAAGCCTGGATGATGAATACATCCCTGCATTGCGGCGACAACGAAGTGTGACTTAGTGAAGCGTTTGCCGGGGATGTTTAGCGTAGCAGCAGCCCGGGGAGCTCAGAGATGCAGCCATGTGCAGCCTCTCTTTTACAACGCGGCGCAGGGAGGAGGCATTCTCGCTGCGGGGTGCCCCGGCGCCGAATGCACGTGCTCTCGGCTGTGCAGCTGGCTCGGGTTTGGCAGCTGGTGAGCTTGAATAGATGGGTTTTGGCCCGGGCTTGAAAATCCCCCCCTTGCCAACGATCCTGCTTTGGCTGCAGCTGCCTCAGGTTCCCTAGGAAACTTCAGTGCTGGCTTAAGTCCGGATTGAGAAATGGCAGGACGAGGCAGTCCGGCAGCTCTCCGCCTCCAGCCTGGCCGCTTGGCACCGCAGCCAGCTTCAGCCCCGCTTTTGGCGGCGGCGAGGAGCAGCAGGGCGGAGCGAACCCAGTGCCGGGGCATGGCCGGCGTGGGGTTAGGAATAAAAAGCAAACGGTGACCCAGGAGGAGGAGGAGGAGGAGGACGGAGACGCAGAGTCTGCGTACGCAGATTTCCCGAGGGTGGACCTGGCCTTTCGTAGGCTCCTTTCTGGTTCCTCTGGCTTCGTCTGTCTTAGTAAACGCAACAGGAGCAGGGCCAGGCTGCCTCGGGACGATGGCTGATGCCATGCGGTTGTTAGCACCCTCCCTGGCATGGTTTTGGGCTGTGCCAGTTAGCAGTGCCTCAGTGCCCAGGCACGGCTGGGGGACAGGGCGGGCTGGGGACTGTTCCCAACAGAGCCTTGGTGTCGCCGAACATTTAACCCCATGGATGGGAGCTGTGACCTGCTCCTTGCATTTAGGGCCAAGAGCGAAACAGCTACACCCTGCAAGCCCAGGTCCCTCTGAAGGCAGGCTTTTGAAGTGCAGTCCCCTGCAGCATATTTACCCCCTAATCTTCCACTTTTTCCCTCTCTGAAGATGGGAAATGTCACGCAGCAGGTTGTAGGTGAGTGTGTGGGATGGGAGTGCGTGTACCAGACTGAAACTGGGAAACGCTCTGTCTGCTGGGCACGGCTGAACACAGGGTTGTGACTCAGTGTCCTACACCCCATGCTGTGGATCACTGGCCACATTTGACCTCCTGCCTTGTGGGGTGGGAGAGATGCTATGAGGAAACCTTGCCTGAGCGCATGAGGTCATGGGGGTGTGGGGACCAGCTGCTGGATGCAGGGGACCATTCCGGCCTGGGTGCACAAACATGTTGAATTTGCCCTGGGCAAGCAGAACGAGGAGCCTGTCGTGTTGCTCACGGAGCACAAGGGCTTCCCATGCACACACAGCTCTGTCCTGTTTCCCCAGCCACCCCAAACTACATCAGTTTTGGGAACTCACTCAGGGAGCAGGATGGGGGGGCAGAGCTTGTGTATCTTTCATTTAATGTACTGCTGACAGACAAGTCCCCCAGCCGGGAGAAGGACCAGGCGCACACCTCCGGATGCATCCGGACAGCCTCTGCCTTGTCTCTGCCGGGAGGGGCTGTGTTCAAGTGGCACGCTGCTGTTCCCCTCAGCCCAGCGGGCGTTTCGAAGGCAGTGCCCACCTTCTGGGTCTCGCTGCAACCACGTTGCACCTTTGCCGTTCCTGATTTGCAGCCCAAATCCCCCTCCTCTGCGCAGAAGGAGGAGATGCTCCCAGCAGAGGCTGCTCCTCTTTCCACCTCTCTCCTCGCACAGAGTAGCTTTACGTCTTGAGTAGCTTGCCTCCCTGTAGCGGCACTCTGGCTGAATTTCAGGAGGAGGATGCGTGCTGGGAGTCGACGGGGTTAAAAGCAACAGTGTCCCAGTGTGGCTTAAGAGTGGGCTATGAGACCTCTTCCTTCCAGCCATTCTCTGGCTACTGTGCTTGCTGGTGTCCAGAGCAGGCACTAGGCACTCTTGAGCTCATCCTGAGCTGGGTCCCTGGAGAGCTGCGTTTCTGCCGGAGTTCTTTCAGGAAAGATTCCCACCCCTTTCCTAATGAGACTGAGTAATAGAGATGTTCCTCAGGGACGGTGTTGTAAGGAGTGCTACGTGCATGTTCAGGACCAGAAAGCAGGTCTTCACTAGCTTTTCCCTGCTGTTGTGCAGCAGACGTTGATGCGTGTCCCATCTTGACAGAAGAGATAAGCTCTCTGCGTGGGGACGGGAACTTGCCTGGCAATTGCAGCCATCGGTCCTCCTCGCATTGTTCTTATCAGATCTCCTGGCTTGGCAAGTCCGTCTGTTGCGTGGTGAATGGCAACATGTTTGGGGCTATTCAGCCTGGGATATGATAAGATTTGTCTGGTGTGAGTTGTGTTCAAAGCATTTAGTTTGTAATACCCTTTTCCCCTCTCGGGAACAAGCATTCTCCATCCAGGAATCTGACTGCAATTAAAACCAGGTTTCTGCTTTGCTGCTGGGGGACTCCTGGGGGGAGCAGTGCGAAGAAACCTGGGGGCAGCCAGGGAGACACAGCCAGGTTCTGGCCCGGGTGTGTTGCCAGTGGTGGGGAAAATGAGGACAGCAGGAAGAGGCACAAACTGGAGGGAAGGGAAAGAGAGCCACAGAGAGCAAGCAGCCTAGAGTGATGGCTGGGAATGCAAAATAAACATCCACTGCGGTCAAGCGAGGGTTTGTGTACGACTGGCTAGGTGGAATGGGTCAGAAACAGGAGTAGAGGCTCACAGGAGCAGTCCAGAGGAGGGACAGGATGCCCCTATGGGACTGGTCTGCAAAACAGTGTCCTCAAATGCACAGGGTGTCCCTTAGTGCCCAGTATAGTGCTGGAAAGGGAGATGAGGTGTCCCAGCAGTGTAAAGCAGCTGCAAGCAGCTGCTGCCTTGTTCCCTGCGGTACCGTGTGGAGATGAAACATCTCTGAGCAGTGCCATGACCCAGCAGGCTCAGGCGCTGGCTTCGAAAGCTCCTTGACCTGGTGGCAACTCTTAAGCAAGGCTGTGGCAGTAGCTGCTCACTGGGAAGCAGGGAAAAAGTAATTTAGCGTTCCTTGTGTCAGTGAGAGTTGGGACCTCCTCTGCACTTTGGTGGTCCTTGGAGCTCCTGCAGCAGGTCAGGCTCGGCTCTTTTCCCTGTGGCTTGCTCTGAAGGTCCATCGGTTCATCTATTTCTCGTGCCCTTCCCTCTGGAAGGCAGGGAGGAGAGGAACAGCGAGTCAGTTGTGTGGGCCTGGTCTTTTCTTAGGTCTCCTTCAGATGCTTGCAGTTCCCTCTTTAGATGCCCATTTGCTGCACTGAGTCAGTCATTTTGGGATTTGGATTCCCTTTTTTTTGGCAGCTTTTCTCTCCCATTTCCATCTGGTTTGGTTTTTACCGTTTCATTTTGCAGGGCCATCAAAGGAAGTTTGTTCGAGCTGATTTTGGAGCAACAGATAGTTTTGACTTGACAACCCCTTCCTCTGCAGACCTCAGCCATGGCCTTAGATCCAGGGTGGATCGTCCCTTCAGACCCTCTCAAAGCGGATGGGTGGTAAGGTGGCTTGCTGCTTCCCGGCGGGGATGAAGGATACTTGGCTTTAATGACATGAGCATGGGAGAACAGACCTTTTGTTTTTGCTGCCCGTCTTTCCAGCCCATGAGCTGTTAATTCTTGTGGCTTTTCAAAACTTGCTATTTCTCCCTTAGCATTTCTTTCTCCTTTTTATTTTTTTTTTCCAGTGGATGAGCCACCCTTGGCATCCTGCCTTGTGCGTGTGACTCAGACGGATTCTGCCTGTCTGAAGGATTCCTGCAAGTCCTCAGAGTTGTCCAACCCGCCCGGGCTCAGCGCTGGAGCCCGTGAGAAACACACTCAAAGTGAGTCACGCAGTGCCAGCAGCCTTGTTCTCCCTGTGCGGGATGGACCGCTGCGCGCGGGGACTCGGCAGTCACTCTCGCTGCGTGCCCTTGCTGTCCTGTGGGGTTAAATCCGGGATGGCTGCTCGGAGCTCGATGGAGGGAGGTCCCCGCGGACCTTTTGTGTATGGCGCAACGCTGGGTTTCTTTTTTGCTTATTCGAGTTCCAGCCAGCTGGCCTCACACTGTCTTCGTTGTGGGAAATGGTCCCCTTGAAGTCAGGGGAGTTAGGCTTGGGGCATCTCGGAAGTCCCCTGGCTTCCACTGTTGGAAGGCATCCGTTCATTTTGAATGCCTCTGTTTTTTTGGACTTAATCGGACCCACCCAAGGGCTAATTTTTTTTCAGAGGCACTGTATGCCTCAGCACCTCCTACTGATAGTAGCTGGTGTGGTGAGAGATCAGCATCTCTGATACTCGAGCTGCATTAGCCAATGGACCCCAGGTTCCTTTTAGCTTCTCGGACAGGTATGCAAAGCTGGATTTTTTTAATTTTTTTTTTTTTTAAATCTGTCGATGGGAGCTTTAAGATGAGACTCTAAACAAGAAGAGGTTTTTTTTGGATGTGAACTTGGGTATCTGTGACTCAATTTCCCCATGTGCAAGATGAGGGGGCTGCCATCTTCCTTACTTAATGGTAAGATAAAGCTGTTGGAGATCTTACTCTTTTGATGCAAGATGCAAGTGGAGCATAAGACCTCATGAAGCTGATCCTTTGCGGAGAGCTCTTTGGAAGATCCTTTTCCCATCAAGCTAATAATATCTCATCTAGCAAGTCTGGGTAAAGCTGGGAGATCCCAGAAGTCCAGGAGAGGGGGAAGCCATGAGCCTTCTATGCATCTTCTCTTTGCCAGTAGGGAGTCTTTCAACAAAAGCGCATTTTTATCTCCAGGCGTGTTTTTGAAAGCCTTTCCCACAACCCACATTCCTGGCATGCCCCCACGAGGGAAAGAATTAGAGAAATGAAGGCTGGAAACGGAACTGGGTGGCATGTAATCAGTCCTCTGACCTCCCTTCCCCACTCTCTGCCAGTTCAGTTCCTTCTGCCCCTCGGGCAAGCTGAGGACCCATAAGACATGACTCATCTGGCTGCTCGGGTTGATGAAATGGCCCTGATGCCTTATGAGCCAGCTCCCACGCACATGAACTACCTTCCTCCCTTCTCTGTGCACAGCTCGTAGCACACAAAAGTGTTGCCACAGACTTCAGAGCTGCCCGAGAGAGATGTCCTCTGCAAAGGTATAAGGACATAACTTGACCCTGGGGGTGGAAACCATCCATCAGAACGCATTTGAGCTCCCCATGGGGATGGGAGATGTCAGTCACTGTGGCACCACCGCCTCTCTGGTAGGGTAGGGAGAGAGATGGGGTCTGAGGCTGCACCCTTCCCCTGTGCTCTTGATGTGCTCCACTGCTTGGTGCAGGTTGCCTCCACTGCTGCCCCTAGCCCTGAAGAAAGGTACTTTTTTTCCACATTTCAGCTCTTCAGCTAGCTTTATCCTTCCTCCTCCTTATTCCTCACATCCTAAGGATGAGAAACTGCACCCTACAGATGAAGGAGGGTGGTGGCCTCTAATCCCTTGCCCCCACGTTCAGAGCATGGATGCTACTTCCATACTTCCCACAGGGGCTCTGCATGACTCACTGTCAGGGAGCTGGGGCATGAGAGGTGGCAGGGGATTCACCTCCAGTCCTTTGTTCCTTCCCATTTTAGTTCATCCGAATGCAGAGACTTCAACGCCTTCCCTAGAGGAGCCGTCCTGCCCTGGTTAACCTCTTCGGCAGGAGGTTAGTGCTCATGGGCACCAGTTCCCTTGTGCTCATCATTGACGTGGCTTCTCCTGCATCTTCCGTACAATCCTCTCCTGTACACACCCTCCAGATCCAGAGACCTGCTTATCCAGTCTCCTGCTTACCTCAGTGTTTGGCTGAGGTAAGTACATTTTGTTCTCTCGGTCCTCCTCCTTTAGGAAGCTGGCTGGCTTTCAGAGCTTAGGGATCGGTTGGGTGAAGGTTGCAGCACTATCTGCTGAGAGGCAAACCGACACCTCTTGACTAAAGGGGAAACCAGTCCCGTCAAACCTATCTGGGAATTTCTGTGACTGGCATGTTGGAAGACTGAGCATCTCCATCAGGAGGTGGTGGAAGCCTCTTCTCAGTTGTGTCCTGAGCCCTGGCCTCTGAAAATCCAGGGCTCAGCTTCTTGAAATCCACCCCACAGCCCTCTAAGGCAGGGGACATTCCCCCCTAGGGAACAGGGGAATAAAAGGGGGAAACCAAGGCAGAAATGTGGCTTAATTGCATCAGCTGGGAGGAACCGCAACCAGGGCCCAGATGAGATCAGAGAACACGGTTTAAATCAGGTCACCGCTTGATATTTATTGTGTGGAGTTTTTCTTTTTTCTTTACTCCCGCACTGAAATCCTTCCCCAGAGGCTATTCAAGGAAATAAATAGCCAGTGGAAAGGGACAATAGCTTGCTGTGGAGTACAAATTATATGAAGCAGTAGGAAATAATAGCAGAGGGAGCAGCTGCTACTCCGAGAAAGAATGCATGGTCGGTCTCTCCAGCTCCCTTTGCCTTGAGCGGACGCTGATGCCCGGTCCATGGCACAGGCTCCCTGGTGCCTTGGGTGCAAACTGGGACAGGCGCCTTTTCCCCTCTGCAGCATCCTCCTCCAGTGCCGCTTCTTTGGTGTCTAATTAGCACCGAGCTGAAACAGCAGCCTTCTGCGAGGGTGCTAAGGGGATCTCTTGCCTCTTCTTCCAGAGCTTGGTTTGATCTGGGGGCAGCGGCCCATTCATCCACACACCCAGGGTGGCCGCCTTGCCTTCCCCTCTCTCCCTCTTCCCTTCTGGGCTGAGCGTCGTGTCTGGCGATGACCCGTATCGGTCCTGCAAGGCACTGTTCGTAGCTCATGTCGTCTAGAGAGGACGTGTTGGCTGCCCTCTTCTCTGAGCCCCTTGGAGCCCTTCCTCGAGCCCTCCCTGCTGGAGAGGGATGGTGGGGACCACTTTGGTGGGCTGGGATGGATTTTGGGGGCTGCCCCTGCCACAGAAGGCCCTGAGAAACCTCTCACAGCTGGGGTAGTTGGGCTATCTTGGCTGGGAAGTGGGGAAGCTTGTGGTTTTCCTCAGGGCTTCACACCTAGCTGGCTTGTCTCCTGCCCGAGTAAGGAAGCAAAATAAATACTGCTGCCAGCAATGATGCTGCTGAGGATCTTGGCAGCCTGCTGGGGAGGGTGGCATTCAGTCTGTTCTCAACAGCTGTGTGGGTGCCCTGTGGTAGAGGTGGCAGCTCTAGGCTATGGTATATGAGGTGCTGCTGTCTGGAACCACCCTGAGGGTCCTGAGATCTCCCCAGGACTATCAGGAAGGCTGGGAAGAACTGTTAATCCCGAACCCTACCTTATGGGACCTCTGCAAATGGAGCTGCCACATTTCATGGGGCGAAAGCACTCTGCAGAGGACCTGCCCTGCCACCCTTCTGGCTGAAAGCTGATGTGGTTGCATTGGTCTCTTCCCTCCTTAAAATATGATTTTTTTTTGTTTGTTTGTTTTCTCCATGCGAAATTGCAGGCCTGCCTGCTCCCTGTTGGAAGCTCGCCTTGCCTTTGGGTCGCCCATGGCCCCCACCCTCGGGCCAGTGACTGCCTGTGGGGTCTCTGCTGTCCCAAGGTGCCCTCTGGGAATGCAGCAAAGCCTCCTCTGGTGCCAGCACTGTGAACATGGGTGTTGCACACCAGTACAGACCAACTGCCCTCCGGACAGGATGAACATCTATATGGGGCCCTGGAGACGCACTCCCATGCAGGTACCCTATTATAGGATCATCTCTCTGGGGGTGAAAGGTTCCTGGATCCCTTGCACCGGTGGCTGGCAGCTTCCACAACCATTGCTTATATTTTCCTCGCTGCACAGACCCTCCACCTCCTTTGCAGATGCCCTTTAGCCAGATTTCCTCTTTCTTTGGGATTTACTTTCCCATCATACTACTGTTTCCCCAGGTTTTCTGCTTTGCAGTGTCTGCAAGAAAGTATCAACCTGCCCGCTTCACCTTCCTTTCATCATCCCAATCACCACCTCCAATTGCACTGGAGAATTTCAGCTCTTCTGGGGTCCCTAAAGTCTCAGCTCCTTCCTACGTGGGGAGCACATACCCCTGCACGAGAGAGGCCATCTGCACAGGGCTGGTGTCTGACCATGCAGAGGCTCAGCTCTGCAGATGAAGGAAGTCGCCAGCGCTGGCAGAGTTGCTGCCTGGTTTCCCACTATTGTTCCCAGTGGCAAATAAAAGGGGGGTGAACGCCCCTGCTGAGCATTGTAGGAGGGGGGTTAATGTTATCTTGATAAAATCTCATGGCCCCTCTCTGAGCAGCTCGTGCCTCTTTCCTGCCCATCTCCCTCCCTGCATATTCTCACATCCGTGGTACTTGCGGCTCCGCACATAACTCTTTGCACACATAGTTTTCCCCATTCCTCAGACATAAGCTGCTTTCCCTCCTGGGCAGCCTCCTGCTCTGCTGGTGGGATTGGTGGATAAATCCCAGTGAGAGCGATGCTTCTGTCTGGTCTGTGTGGGAAGTGGGGGGAAGGCTCCTCTACATTGCTGGCCTGGGACCTGGACCTTTGCCGCAACATTCCTGTGTCACCTTGGCCAGCCACATAGGACAGGATTTTTCTGACTGAGCTTAGGGTCTGCCTTGGGATGTATTTTCTTGAGCCCTAGAAGTGTTTCTCCCTGCTGGCTTTAAGTGAGTTAACTAACCCTGATGGTGGCTATGCAAACAGTGTCTTTGTACTTTGTACTTCCCTGCACAGGGACAACGTGAGTTGCTGGAAAGATGTGGGATGCTCTGATATTTTGAGAGGGGAGCTCTGGGATGTGTTCTCCCTGGGATGTCTGCAGGCGAGCAGGGTGACATGAAGGTGTGTGCGGGTGGGACACGGCAGCGTGATGGGAAACCAACCCTATGCCAGAAACCACCATCCCCACCACCTGCTCCTGCTGACTCCACGCTCAGCTCAGGGAGGTTTCACCAACAGCTTCAGTAACCTCAGCAGCAAACAAATTTCCCAAAGCCTGCTGGGCTTTATGACCCCCTGCTAATAGGAAATGTCTCCAGGGAAGGAGTGCTTATCAGCACTTACCTCTGCTTGCTTCAGGAGACTTTGGGGAAGGGCAGAAGCTGTCTCCCAGCTGGCTGTGCAGCAGCAGGATGATTGCACTCAGTTGCTCTCCGCAGGGCTTGGGAGGGGGGCTGAGGGGCTCCTGGTCTCCTGAGCCTTGGCCTCCTCCTCCCTCTTGCTTTCCCACTGGCTTCTGGAGTCTGGCAAAACACCACCAATTTGTTCAACCAAATCTGGGACACTGTCTACTGACTTGTGGCTCTTACCTGGGAAGAAGACAGCAGGGGCGATGCTCCTCTGTGAGGACAACATTCCTGTGTCTCAGGGTAAGGGAGGATGGGGCTATTGAACCTGATGTGCACGGCTCCTCAAGCGGAAAGATTTGGGTCTCGATGGAGCTTGGATGGGGGGTTGCAGATTGCTCCTACTTATTGCTAGTGTAATCCACGCAGCTGGGGCTGAATCTAGAGCCACGAGAAGGGAAGGGGCTGAGATGCCACTCATGTCACTCCTGCAAAGGACTGTTTATAGCTTGTGTCACCTAGAGAGGATGTGTCGGCTGCCCTCTCCTCCAAGCCCCTTGGAGCCCTTCCTCAGAGCACTGTTGGGAGGGATGGTGGGGACCATTTTGGTGTGCTGGTGTGGATTTTGGCGGTTGCCCCCTGCCACAAAAGGAAAGAGCTGGGATGCTTCTTTTGATTGAGCTGTTACATGCAGAAAAGAAGTGAACGTGGTGGTCATGCCTCCATGGCCAGCTGGGGAGATGCTTGTCCTGTATGGTGGCTGGAGTAGCACCCCTAAGGGCTGTATGTGGTGGTCCCCCCACCGAAAGCCCACAGAGAAAACTGGGAATTGGTTAAATCTCCTGAAGTCCCTAATGAGAGGAAGTGTAGATAGGGAACATATTTCTTTGGATCAAAGTCTCCTGGCTTAATAGCAGCAGGTGTGTCGGGGGGGCTACCTTGCAAAGGTGGAGTTGCTGTTAATGTGTAAGCCACAAGGAAGTCTAGGGATGTAAGATCCTCCATCTGAAGTGTTTCTGAGCTAAACTGCTGGTGGGTCCCTGCCTGGTTGCTCTGCCCTCTGAGGAAGATGACGGTAAGGGCTGCTACTCCTGCTTCTGTCACCCAGGGTCCCCAGCTCAGCAGGGCTGAGCGAGTGACCTGCAAGCCACAGCCACCTCTGCTCTCAGCACTTGTGTTTCTTGAGCTGCAAGCGATGCTGCCCACCAAACCCTGGGTTGTGGCCCTCTGCTTTAACCCTCCTTGTACCTCTGCTGTCATGCTTGTCCTTCTGCTGAGGACAGGCCTGTTTTCGTCTCCTCTCTCTCTGATGTCTTTTCTCACTCCCTGGCTTCACTCAGCCCACTGAGGGGTTTTGGCCATGAGAGGAACACTAGCTGAGAGCAGTAGATGTTCTCCTGGCTGAGGCACCTTCTCCAAGCAGCACCCTCTCATTGGTGGTGGAGGAATGGCTGAAGGAGCCGCGCAGACTATTTTTCTCTCTGCCTTAGGAAAGAATTGAAATCTTCAACCTGGATATGAAGACTGGGGACATCCTGAAGGTCAAGGGCAAGGTAGCCAGCGATGCTGATGGGTGAGTACAAAGAAACCACCTCGACTTGCCATGACTGAAGGTGGGCTGCAGAGGGAGGCGATTTTCCGAGGTCGCCAGGTACAAAAAGCACGAGCATAGCTCAGCACCACTGTGCAAACTCCCCTGGTTCCCAAGCAGAATGAGGAAACAGGAGGCATTAAGCACCTGCAACGCTGATAGAAGAATTGGGTTTAGAGCCGTGTGTCAGATCTCGGGTCTTCCAAGACCCTGTCCTGCCCGTGCAGCTGACCTTCCTTCTGTTCACCCACAGCTTCAGCATCAATCTCGGCTGCAGCTTCTCGGATCTGGGACTTCACTTCAATCCCCGCTTCAATGAGTCTGTCATCGTCTGCAACTCCAGGTGCTCCAATGCCTGGCAGGCAGAGCATCGTGATAAACACCTCTGTTTTTCCAGGGGCTCCACTGTCAAGGTGAGGGGTCTGTGCCGCTGTGGGGTTGTGGGGTGTGTGTGTGGTGGGGGAAGACCCTGGTTACCAGATTCCTGTACCCTAGTCCTCCCAGTCCCATCCGATGCCTCCTGTTCCTTCCCAACACCCCCTAATCCTCATCCTCTGGGTTTTTGGTCCTGATTGCCATTTCCACTCCTTCAAAACCCCAGCACCTCCTCTGGGAACTTTGCGTGAGCCCTGTCTGTCTCAGGCTTTGTAAGTGCTTCCTGCCCCTCATACCTGCCCAGCAGGTGAGCGCACCAGGGACACGTATGAAGGTAAAGGGCATCTCCAAGAAGCAGGATCTTGCTGATCTCTACTTTATTTCTCTCCCTAATTCCCTCCTGTGCAAACACAGGCTTTAAGGCAACCCAGAGTTTGGAGCAAAACCTCTCCCTCAGCTCTTCTGTCCTCACTACTCCTGGATCCACACTGCCAATCTGTCCTCCCTCTCCTCCTGCCGGGGATGCTCTCCTAGTTGCTGTCTCACCCCATCTGATGTCCCGAGACATTAACAGGGCTGCTGTTCGTATTGCTGTAGATAGGAAGCTTGTTTCCTCAGTCATGGCTGGCTTTTGGGGAAGGGGTGGCGAGGTGACGGCTTTGGGGAATGATCCCTTTAATTTGCAATGATCAGCAATGTGTTCTCATCCTGTCGGCTTGTGCGTGTTTATCAGCAAAGCGCCTTTTCCCAGGTCCCAGTGAGCTGCTGAGGGTATTGGGGTGACAGGTTTATACTGCCCTGTTCGGAGCAGATCTAAGCCATGTGGTGTATAAAGACACACTTGCGTTTAACTGCTTTGAGATTACAATCTGAGTAGCTGAAACAGCTCCAGGAGAGATCCTGTCCCCTGGTCATAGTCTAGATACCCGCTCAGCCCCTTGATATCAACAGCTCATTTCCTTCGTCACCCTCAGCTCAAAGCCCAGCACCTTGCTTAAGGCTGTAGGGACCAGGTCTGACCCTCACGTGTAACAGTCAGGCTTTTCGCCTGAATGCTCACCTCCTAATCTTCTCCTTGTCCCCAATTCCTGCCCTTCCTCCCCTCTCTTCTCCCAGTTCGTCATTGAAATGCTGGCAGACAAATTCAAAGTAAAACTGCCGGATGGCCATCAAGTGGAGTTCCCCAACCGGCACTACTACAACAGGATCAGCTACATGAGCGTCAAGGGAGGCTTCAGGGTCACCTCCTTCAAGCTGGAGTGATGGGCGCCGCTTCCTAGCTCTAATAAAAACCCAAGCGGCAGGAGACTGCTTGCTCCAACTGCTTTGGCTTCTGTGAGATCTCTGGCTCTGTGGGAAACAAAGCTCAGGGTTTTTCCACCAACAGGAAAGGAGCCCTTGTTGGATGGAAATAGCTCCTAGATAACACCAGGTGCTTTCCCAGGTCAGACCAGGATGTGGGGTGGATAGTAGGTAGGGCAAAGCAGGCTGTAGGTGGGCTTCAGGAGGAGGAGGGCACTGTGTGATTGCTCGGGGAATGGTTGTGTGATCTCTTCACAATGCACCATTTGAGGTTTTGGGAGGGAGGGAGGGAGGAAGGGGAAGAAAAGCATGGACGTGAGCGATGTGGCATTCAGTGTCACAAAAGCGGCTAATTAAATGTTGGGTTTGGGAACCTCGGGCCTTGGGTTTGGTGGGTTCCTCTTGGCTGCTCTGGCAGCCAGCAGGCAGGAGGAAGGGGTGCCTTGCCCTTCCCCGGGAGCAGTACCACGCTAATGGTGGCACAGGGAAGGCAGCACAGGTGTGCGCCCGAGCCAGCATTCCTGCCAGCAATAAGGAGTTATCTTCTCTGACTTTCCCCCTTATCTCACCTCACTTATCTGCTGGCACATTCCAACCGGGTTACCTATTACTCCGACATTTCCACACCGAACCCTACTCAGCCAAAGTGAGGCAGGGAAAGGCAGTGGGGAGGGAGGACGGGGTTCGGGCTGGGTTACGTGGTTCAGCGCCTCCCAGTCTGTGTCCCTCGCACGGGACTACAGGTGATAGTGCTGATTATCAGAAGCTGCTGCTCTAATTAAAAAGTGTCTTGCCAGCCTTAAGTGAGACGGGTGTGCGACAGCAAACATCGGGGCACTTTAGGCTGGCTGGGAGGAGAGCAGAGAAGAAGAGCATCTTATGGAGAACCTGGTCCAAGGCAAGGTGGCAGTGCCCCTGCCCTCCCTCTCCACTTCCTCGCTGCCCAACCTGCGGGACTTGCTGGTGCCTGCGCGCACAGGCGGAGGACGTCTGAGGGGCTGGAAGGGCTGGAAGTGAAGCCAGCTTTGGGAAGGGTACCCATCTGCTTCAGGCTGCAGAGGAAGTCTTGCTGGGCTGGAGAGGAAGCTTTGCACCTTCCTGCGTGCTCCGAGAGGCCGAGTGAATAGGATGTTGCTTTGTGTTAGCCACGGTGAGTGGCAAAGTACTGGGCTAGTTAATTCAGGGATCCCAGAGGTGCTGGAAAATCCTGCTGAGAGTGGAGAGGATGGGGATTTTGTGGCTGGGGCGCCGGCAGACACGGCAAGGAAGATGATAAGGTGGCTGCAGCTGAGGGGAGGCACCAGAGGAGAAGTTAGTATCAAAACTGTTTTAATAAGGACAATAATAAGTGCATGGGATACAGAGTGGAGGCAGAAAGGATATTCCACAAATGTGGGTCTTTGGTCTGGAGCTTGTGTTATGGGCTGGGAAGCAGATGGCGGCGGGGGGGGAGCTTGTCCTGAGAGCCAGAGTCCCCGCTCCGGAGAGTGCAGGAGTGATAAGGCTGATCCTGCTGGGTGCCAGTGGCCAGAACTGGGGGACTCCTTGAACCTGCTGCCTGTCCCGGCTTGCTGCCGCTGGCCGGCACGAGGCAGCCGCCTGGGGAGACTGGGAGAGGTGGGCTTGCCCATAACCTCCGCGGCCTGACTGCGAGCGGCGCTCCCACGCACGACACGCGTGCGGGCTGGAGCCTCTTTATTCCGCTCTGAAGAGCTCCCTGCCAGAAGCAGCCGGGCGGTGGGTGAGCCGTGTAGGAGCGGAGCCTCGCGGCCCCCCGCCGCACACCCCCCTCCCGTCCCGGAGAACAAGGGGGGTCCTGTGAGGGTCCCTCCGGTGACCTCAGCCCCCGAGCATTTCGGCTCCACGCTGCGGCACAAAGGCGCTTCTGTGAGGGCCAGTTTGCACGAGGGGCAGCGTGGGGGGGGGTGGCTTGTTCCAGGGTGGCTGCGTTGCCCAAGGGCCACTCGGCGAAGGGCATTAGCCATCCTTCATCCATACTCCTGGGAAGGGGCGCGCTGGGAAAAGGGGCGTGCGCGTGGGGAACGGGGAGAGGGGGCGAGGATGGAGAAGAGGTGGCACAGCCCAAGTGGCTGCAGAGTGGGAGTCGTCTTGTTTTGAGGCAGGGAGAAAGGAAGGGATTTTTAGGGCCCGAACTAGCAGAATTTGGTGACGTGACAACCTTGGCTCTGCCTCCGTCTAGCCAAGAAGCTGTGAGGACCCCTCCCTGCTGTGAGGGGGCGGGGGTCAGAAAAGGAGCCGTCCTAAGTGACGTTCAGCAGCAGGAGGCAAGTGGAAAGATCCCTGCAATTATCTCTGTGCGTGCTCTCACCTCCTGAATGCTGCGCTCATGGCTTTTTTGGGGGGAGGGAAAAAGGGAAAGCTCAGCTCCGTGGGGTTTGCCTCCCCCTTGAGCCCCCAGCTGACCTCCCCCAGTAGATAGATGTGCTATATGGGAGGGTCTTGCACCAGCTGGAGCTGGGGAGAACCCCATGCCCTACATGCCAGAGCTATTGGTGTGAATATTTCTGGGAGGGCACTCGTGCCAGTGCAGAGGGTGGTTGGGGACTTCGGTGGGAGGACACGTTGGTGGGGCCAGGCTGAGAGATGGGAGAGAGATTGCTGGGGGGGGAACAGGATGGGGTAGGAAGCGGTTTGGGGTTTCTTTGGCACATGGGAATGTCCCTTTGATGTCTAACGGCAGTGAGGCTGAGGAAGGGCTGCGATGCCCAGCGCTGTGATGCACAGCCCTCACCAGCCCTCACCAGCAGCTTGGCCCAGCCCCAGGGAGCCCCCCAGGAGATGGGCTCTCCTCCTGCTCCCCCCCTCTGTCCCCCCCCTAGTGCCCCCAGCTTGCCAAGGAGGTCACCCGCTGGGTCTGCCGGCAACGCCGGCGCCTGAGGTTGGGGGACAGGGAGGAAGGTGAAGACCCCGGCGCCAGTGCCTCTGGAGAGGGACCGTGATGGGAGGGATGGCCGTTCACACCTTGACTTCATCATCCTCCTCCTCATCGGCATACTCGAAGGAATTGCTGCGCCTCCCCCGGGTACCAGCGTACCCCTCCTGCAGGCTGGAGAGCATGGCCTCCTCCTCCTCCTCCTCCTCTCCTTGGTTCCAGGTGGCCTCGGGGGACCGGCTCTCCCCTGTCACTCGCGACCGCCACGAGCTGCTGCCGGGGCTCTCCCACAGGGCCTGCGTCCGGGCCGGCCGGGGACCCTCGCCCTTCTCCGAGCTCCGCGGGGTGCTGGTCCCACCGTAATGGCGGGCCAGGACCTGGGCCGCCCGGTCAAACTCTCCCGCCTCGATGGTGCAGTCGTTCCAGTGCTTCTGCCACGGGCTTCCTCCGGGCCCCGAAGCCCAGGCAGGGTCCTCTCCGGCGCCCTCGATGGCGTGGGCCTCTCCGTTGGCACGGACCGGCAGTCCCGACGGAGAGTTGGCTCCCGACAGGCTGCTCTGCCCGGAGCGGTCCCAGAAACTGGTCGTTGCCTTGTCCTCTCCGGGGGATGCGCCCGATGCTGGAGGGACCCCGTTGTTGGTCCCCTCACCACACAGGAGGTCTGGGCCATCTTGCCCCACCTCGCTCCCGTTGGTTTCGGAGAAGCTCATCACCTGGAGGAGCTCGCTCATCAGGGAGGGCCCCAGGTCCAGGCGGAAAGAGAGCAGGGAGTCCGAGCGCTTCAGCTCTGCTTCCCCGGAGAAGGTGCTCTCCTGGGCCTTTTCCAAGCGAGGGACGCGAGGGATGGTGCAAAACCCGGACTCCAGCCCTGCGAGGCAGAAGGGAGGGCGGGTGAGGTGGGGGGGGGGACACGGCTAGGTGGGAGGAAGCCTGCGGGGGGGACGAGGGACAATGCCACCAAAGTGGCGCAGGTCACGCTCTGGCCTTTAAAGGACAGGCCAGCGTCTGTGTGGACATCTCCAAAGCCCAGAGTTACGGAAAGAGGGTCTCCAGGTGGGTTCTGGGCTTGGTTAAGATGCCGGCGGGGGCTGAGGCGGGCAGGTGGGACCAGGAGATGGCAGCATTGCCTCAGCTTGCCTTTCCCTCTGAGCCCAGCCACCTCCCCAGGCTGCTGCAGGCCCCCCCAGACCCCCCCTGCACCCCGAGACCCTCTGCTCCAGACCTCCTTCCCTGGGGAAAAGCTGAAGCAGAGCCCAGTGCTGTGAGGCTGGAGAAGAGCCACCCAGCTGTCCCGTCCCGTCCTTCCCACAACCCTTCCCCAAAGGTCCTTCCTGGACCCGAGCCGGCAAGGACGGATGTGGGCACGGTGGGGTTGGAGTCCCCTGAGGACCACGCGGAGATGGAGGGGCTGGCACAGCTAGGGACGGGGTTAGGACATCGGCGCGGAGGTGAGGAAGGCCGTGCCGTGGGTCCCCTTGACCTCGCAGCCTTGCTGTGGGCATTGCCCCGCTGTCCCAGCACGCTCTTGGCTTCCTCAAGGAGGCTGCTCATGGGGAAAGCATAGGGCCGGGGGGAGATGGGGGGGCACCCCCTTACAACTGCTCCACACAGGCTGCCAGCTCTGTGGGCGAGGGAGAGGAGGAGAAACCATCCATGTGTTATTTTGGGGTCATCCTGGGAGGAGAAACCTCCAAGGGCAGGAGCAAGGACTGCGGTTGAAAGCAAGGTTAGGGTTAGCTCCTCACAGGGCTGAGCAGGACTGGGGACTCTTAAATGTCCTGTCTCTGCTGCCAGCCTAAATTCCGTCAGCGGGGAAACTGAGGCACGGGGCGATGGAGAAGGGCTGCAGAGGATGCACCGCGCCTGGGCACTAGCCTCTGCCCCGCGCTTCACTCACCGTAGGTCTGGTGCGTTTTGGAGAAGCTGTTGGAGGCACTTTTGAAGGAGAACTTGCTGGTCAAGCCCCGGCCGCCACCGCCGTCGTACGTCCCCTCGTTGAGCTGTGGCAGGGAGACGGCGTTCTTGATGATGGGCGAGACGGCTGGGGGGGCGGGCGATGTCCCCGCTTGGCCCCCGCCGCCCCGGCTCCTCAACGGCGTCCGGCGGACGTGCCGCAGCGTCCGGGCGAAGAAGTTGTTGGCTTTAGCCGTGTCGGCCCCGCCGTGGTTGCTGAGGAAAGAGGTGTCCCCGAAGACGTCCCCGCCGCGTCCCACGTGCATGGTGTGCCGAAAGTCCCCCAGCGGCGGGCTGATCATGTCCGGCGTCAGCTCCGACTTCAGCCGCCGCTTGCCGTGGGAGCCTGACACCCAGCTGAGCACCGGCAGCTTCCCCAGGCTCATGTTGCACCCCTCACCTTGCCCCTGCCTTTGAAAAAAAAAAAAACCCCCAAAACCAGCCCTTGGTGGGCTTCCAGCACTGGGGTGGCCCGTCACATCCCTGGCCTCCCCGTCGCTCCTGCTCCGATGCTTTTGGGGGAACGGCTCACGTCACCTTGGCTTTCAGCAGGTGGGAAGGGCGCCGGTCCCCCCCGCTTCCCTGCACGACGTCGCGCTCATGAAATCACCCACGGCGGGTACGTCCCCGGTGGCGACGACGGGGGGGGGGTGGCACAGAGGTGTCCCCACGGGGTGTCTGGGGTCACCCCTGGTGCTGCCGAGGCCGCTGGAAGCTGCGTCTGGCCACGGGCTTAGGGGTTAATCCGCCGGCTTCGGCCGCCGCTGGGTGAGTGGGAGCCGGTCACAGATCGGGCAGCGGGTGATGGGAGCTTGGGGTGGGCTGGCAGGGTCCCCTCGTCGGCCACCTAAAAAAGATAAGAGGGACGGTGAAGCCCTCGGAGAGGATTTTCCCAACCGCAGCAGCTGTACCCCCGGGACCGGCTGGGGAGGTTAAAGGTGGTGCATGAGCAACGGCGGGGAGGTCGCTACCGGCTGTCCCCCTCGCCTGGCACTCTTCTGGGGAAGGAAGAAAAAGGCTTTCCCTGCAAAACGCGTGCTCCCCCTCACCCCTCTGACCTCCCTTGGCGTGCCTCAGTTTCCCTCGCCTGCAAAGCGGCTTTGCCGGACCCGTGCCGCGATGCAGGCTGAGGATTTCCCTCCCAGGCGGCACCTCCTCCCGGATCAGTGCCCTGCCCGGCTGCCCAGGCTCCCGGGGCAAGAAACCTCTCCCTCCTTTTTGCTATTCAGATGAACCCTTGGGGAGAGGGTGAGGCCTGGGGACCTTCTTGGGAAGGAGGGGCGGCGGGGAGAGAAAATGCAATATTTGTATATTTGTTTTTTGTTTGTCCTCCTCCTCCCGGGTGCTGGGCAGACACGTCGGAGCAGCAGGGAGCCGGGGGTGCGGGGAGGGCAGCTGCTTTGCAGGCAGGGGAAACTGAGGCACGGTAAGGGAGCTGATTGCTGGAGGTCGGAGGAGGCAGCGGCTGGGCGACGACCTCCCCGGGCAGCGGGGAGGATACCGGGATCAGCAGATCTCCCGTCGGCAAGAGGGAGAGGGCTGGCTGGGGAAAGGAGAGGATTTGGGACACGGGGCACCTCAGAGCATCGGTGGTCCAGGTACACACCTGGGGACATGTCCCTGCCTGGGCTCAGCCCCCACTCAGGGACCGGGGGAAGAGGATGGAGCCGGGTCCCTGCGGCGGGGCCGGCTGCGGAAGGCAGCGTGCCAAGAGGCGACGGCGGGAGCCTCGCGCGCCCCTCGGTCCCCGTGTGCCGGGACCCCCATCGCTGCGTGGCTCCGTCCGTCCCCCCCTGCCATGCTGCCTGCACCCCTGCCTGTCCCCGCATCACCTCGGAGCGGTCGGGCAGCGCCAGGGTGGCGAAACCTCTGGAAAGGGGGAGCCCTGGATGTGAAGCTGCTTTCCTGGCTGGTTACGCGTGGGTTTTTTTGCCTTGCCCCGGCCTTGTTTGCTCCCCCGGGGTCCCTCTTATCTGCCAGGGGTTAATGCCCTGGGAAGGGAAAACAAACCACCCCCAGCGGCTCCCAGCACCATTGGCTGCCTCCAGGGTGGCAGCGGGGATGGTGGCAGGTTGGCTTCCTGCTGGCCCCCAGTTCCCTGGCTTCTGCAGCCCACGTCACCCTCCTGCTCGTGGGGGCCAAGCGGCGTCTCGGCCGGGGTGGGCCAGGCACGTGGCAGATTTGGGGTGGGAGGACAACCGGGGAGCCATTTCTCCTCTCTTGGCAGAAGCCCACCCATAGCTACTGGGGCAGGGCTCTCCTGGAGCGCAAGGAAACCACCGGGGTGGTCCCTGCAGCACAATGGGGGGGGGTCTCGGAGGTGTGACCCCGTCTTTGAGCTGTCCCCGGGTCCCCCCAGGAAGGCGCGTGACCCCGGGAGAGGGTGTTAGGTGAGTTACAGCCCTCGAGTTTTCCTTTCCCTCTGCACGCTGGAGCCCCTGAGAAATCCGAAATGGGGACCGTGCCCTTCAGCGTGTGCTGCGGGAGGGCAGGGCTACTCCGAGAGGTGGACACCCCCCCCCCAAAGTCCCCCCCACAGCAAAGCTGTCCTGCAGACCCCTGCGGGGGACCGGGGCTGGCATCATCCTGGGGATGGGGTGGGAAGGGGGGATGCGGGAGGAAAGCATCCCCTTGCTCTCTGCCTGGAGAACTATGGAGCGGGGAGCTGGGAGGAGGAAAGTGTTTCTCCTTCCTTGTCCCTCGGTCACCACAGGGACACAAGCCAACACCTCCCGGCCCCCGGCTCTCCCTGCCCGCTGGCAGGCAGCAGGCGCTGGGAGAGGAGGGAGGGAGGGAGGGAGGCAGCTGGTGCCCAACCCTACCTGGATGGCAGGTTTCTGGCAGGTCTCTTGGGATTTTTCTCCCTCTAATCTCCCCCTTTTCCTCCATCCCTCTGCCCCTGGTGCATCCCTCTGCCGGCTGTGCCCCTCTGAGCCCTCCTCTCCGGCCAAGCGGACTTCTCCACGCCGGGGAAACTCGTGATTTTACGGGCAAAGGTTGACCCGTGCACTCTCCTTTCCTCCACTGGGCAAGGGGACCTCCTGTCTGGCCACCCGTCCGTCCGTCCATCCGGTAGCCCGCCACGTTTTCCAGCCCCCGGCATGGCGAGCCCGCAGCCCATCCCGACCTCCCCTTCCCCGGCATCCTCTCCCTGGCTCCCTCCTCGCCTCCTCTGGGAAGCCCCCTGCCCTCAAAGACCAACCGCCGGCACCTCCTCCTCCTCCTCCTCCTTCCAGCCTGGCCTCCCCCATTTCCCCCTCGTGTTCAGCTGGTTTCCACTGGTTTTCCATTTGCCAGGAATGGCCAGAGCTGTTCTGCTTGTTGGGAAGAGCGGAAACCAGAAAGGGGGGGAAAATAATCCAGATGTCTAGTTGGCTGGAGCTGCTGAAAGCAGCCGCTTCCCTCCTCCTCCTCTCCGTACAACCCCCCCCCCTCCAAAGGGGACATACTCCAAAAGAGGGCGAGGAGATGTTTGGGGTGGTCTCAACAGGGGAAAGAGCGGCTGGAAATGATTGTGGGCGGCCAGGAAGGCTTTCCGAGCTTTCCCGAGTGCGGAAAAACCTCCCTTTACCCAGAGGAGGGGAGGGCAGACTCCCCCGTCGGGTCACTGTTCTGGGATGGGGAAAGCCGGCAGGGACAAGCTTTTGGGGAAGGGGGAAAGGGGCTCGGCTGGCCGGGCTGGGCCGCTTCCAGCTCCCCTGGAGAAGTGCCGGGCGGTAGGCGGACAAGCCTGAGTCCGACTCTCACGCTGCCAGCTGCTATATATGTATATATAGTTATATCTCTCCGGGTAACAAGGGTATTTTTCCAAGCAGACGTGCTGGGACGTGGGGGGAGGCCGGGGCTCCAAAGGCGGGCGGTTTCCAGCCATCCTCTCCCTGCCCCCTTGCCCAAAACCGCTCCCTTTCTTCCTCCAAACCCCCCAAATCGAGGCGCCGAGAGCCTGTGGGGCTTCGAGGGGTATCCAGAGCCGGGTGTGGGAGGGGGGTGCCCCTCTGCCTTCCCCCCATCCTCGGGATCCCCTCCTCGCCCCCTTTCTCTCCTGGCTCCCCCCCTTTCCCCAGCCTGTCTCCCCTCTCCACGCTCCCGCTTTCCTTCCTCCCAGTTTCCTGTTGCATTCCTGCCTTCTTCTCCCTTTTTTTTTTCGCCATCCTTCCCGTCTCCATCGCTTTGCCACCCCTCCCGCTTCTCCCCTCTCCGACCACCCTCTCCACCGTTTTCCTTCTGCTCCCGAACCAACACCCTCCCCCCCCCCGCCAGCTCTACAACCTGAGGAATCAAAACTTTCAGGATTTACCTCTTCCGAACCAGGGTTATTATTTTTTTCCCCCGTCCTCCGGCCGAAGAAAAGTTGGGAGACACTCCCCGTGGGCCCCTGTAACTTGCTCCGAGGCTTATCGGCGCTGCGTCCCCGAGCGGAGGGGGGGAGAAAGGGGAGGCATGCCCCCCTTCCCTTTTCCCACGGCTGTCCCCCCAAGGCTGGCTCTCCCAGGCTGACGCCCCGATGCCACGGGAGAGAGGGAGCGAAGCTGGCGGGGAGGGGACGTGGGAAAGAGGAGGGCGGGCTGCAGCACCGCCGAGCCAATCCTCGCCTCGGCAAGGAGACCAGAGAAAATGAGATTTATTCCAACTATCCAGGACAGAAAACTTCAGGAACTTCTCTGCTGCTCCCCCCTCCTCTCCTCCCCACTTCCCCAGTGCCATTTCCCGTCCTCCGGCATCGGCTGCCTCCCGCTCCCAGGCGCCCGCTTCGATGGATTGGGGGGGAAGGGGGAAGCTCAGGTTGCTGGCTTAACCTGGTTAGGGGAGCCTGGCCGGGGGGGGCAAAGGAAAGGAGTTTGCCCCCTGTGTGTGACCCCTTGGGTATCGCATAAGGTCATCCCGTCCCACGTTGGGTGGGAAGTCCCCAGTGCCCGCGGTGTAACGCTGCCAACCAGGAATGGGGTCTGGGGGTGGGTGGTCATGCCGGGACCTGTGGGTAGGGTTGGGTTGAGCGTTAGCAGGAGAACAGCCTCTGCAAAGGCCGCGTGGGCCAGGTCGGTGCTCGTTATGGGGTGGGGACAAGCGTGATGGGGTCGGGACAAGCGTGATGGGGTCGGGACAAGTGTCGTATCAGCGGCAGCTCATCAGACCGGGGTGAGGGGGTGGCAGTGGGTAAATTCAAGGAGGTGCTCTTTGGTAGCACCAGGGAGGGCTTGTGCCCGCACGTGGGACACCACATAGCTCTGGCATCGTGCTTCGTCGCTTCGTCCCTTGATGGTCACAGGGCAGAAGACCCTATCGGTGCCGATGAGGGGTAACCTGCTGGTGGGCACGGCGTCACCGGTGCCATCGGTGACCCTCGTGGCCTCCAGTTGAGACTGGGTGGCTTTGCTGGGGAGCACTTGGCCAGGCAAAAGCACCTATTCAGGGCCCTGTGGAGGAGAAGGGAGGTGTCTCCGCTGGTGAAGGCGAGACGAGACTTGTTGGGGTTAAGCAGGGCCTGGCTGAAGGGATGACAAGATGTCTGCAAAGGAGATGTCAAAATGGAGCCTGGCCTTTTGCGAGGCTCCGTTGGCTTGTGCTTGGCTGCCCGGGCAGGAGCACCTTATTGCTTGGAGGTCTGATAAGCAGCAGTAGGGTTTGGGCAGCCTTCTCAGCCTCTTGGCCTCAGGCTTCTCCTCTGTGAAATGGGATGGTTGGGGTTCCTGCCTTCTGTGGAGGTCTTCTCCATTAGGAATTAAGAGCGCACGGACTGCGTATTTTGGTGGTACTTCTAAATGGGTCTATGGTAGGCATCTCTTCCCCCATGTCCCGCTCGGAGGAAGCCAATGGGGGTGGTGGGAGAGGCAGGAAAAGCCCCTTTCTTTGGATCTCCTCCCTCTGCGTGGCCCGCCGGGGCGTCTCCCCGCCCCCAGCCCAAGGGGCTCCCCCTCACTCCCCTCACCCCCATCGCCGTGCCCTGCAGCGGGGGCTGCGGCAGGGAGCGGAGCCCGGGCGACGGCAGCCGCCTCCGCCGGGGAATGCAGAACAAATCTCTTCCAGATGGGACAGGGGCCACGTTCCGCTCCTCGCGGGGCGGCCGGCTCTCCACTGCCTCCTCCTCCTCCTCCTCCTCTTCGCCCCTGCTCCAAGCATCTCTGCGCTCCGGGCCAGGACGGGCTCCGTTTCCAGGAAAGCAGCTGGAAATCCCCCCTCTTCAGCACCCCTCCCCAAACCTTGTGGTCTTATGGCTGTGCCAGCCGGGCTGTGACTTTTGTCCTTCTGGGGCTGGCACCGAAGTGCTTTGGAGACCTCCGGGGCACGTGCCAGCTCCTGGACTCAGTACCCATCCTGACCTCTGGCTGCCTGGTGGCGTGGCCCCGCCGGCTGTACCCTGGCAGGGGTTTCACCCTCCCAAGACCCCCTTCTTTCATATACAGCTGCCTGGGAAGCGAATCCATACCATCCTGCCTCCCAGCCTGTTTAGCCACCTCGGCTGATAAATGAGAGGTGGCTGTGGGGCTGGACGGTGCTGCGGAGCCACTGTACCACCCATGGGTGCCCTGGGCAGGAGCTAATGCCTGGACCCCTCCCAGCCCAGCTACCTCATTTCCCTTCAGTCACCCCAATCTTTCATCCCATCTGTAACCCTGTGCCCCAGGCAGCATTACCAGTCTCACCATTACAGAGAGACCGGCCATCAGGCTTATCATGGGAGCAGACAAGTGTCCCCGCAGCTTTCCCAGCTGAGGATTTGCTTTGATTCCCACAAGATCAAAGACAGGGCTGCGCAAATTGCATCCCCTCTTCTTCCCAGCGCTCATCCCTCCGGTGTGGGGTCTTATGGATGGCTGAGTGCGATGGGGATGGAGAGAGGGATGGAGGGATGCTGGGAGGGGGCTGAGATCTCTGCCCCCCACCTCCAGGTGCTCAGTCTTTCCTTCCATCTCACTTTTCAGCCCTTGCTGCTTGCAGACCCGATGCTCGAAGGAGGCAGATGCAGGACTCCTCTCCGGAGAAGAAAAATCCCCCTTCTCCCTTTCCCAGGCGCCTGGGGGGAGCCAAGGGAAGGTGACGGAGGCATCCCAGCTTATGGATAGGGTGCTTGCCCCTGGTTTTCTATTCCCTGCCATTTCTGTTTGCTGCCTTCCCTGGGAAATTTCCAGGGATGGGGCTCCAATAACATGTCAGCCCCAGGCAGAGCTCCTGGAGCCCCATCCCTGGAAATTTCCCGGAGAAGGAGGGCAGGCGGGGGGCTTGGTGGGAAGGGGGGTGCCTCGCTCGGCACACAAGAAGCAGATATCCTGTTGCTGCCCAGGGTCTCCGGCTCATATTTCCTCATTAACTGGGAGTGCTGCTCATCTGCGGGTGACTTCCAGATGTTTCCATTCTCCTCACGGCGGCCGCGAGGGCGCATACTGCACGGGTATGGGAATTACTGCCGGCAGCAGGATGGGGGACAGACCCCTGCCATGGTGGGGAGGGGTGTCCCTAGGGCCCCCTGCCCCACCACGCATCCCAGCCTGGCCTCATCCAGCTCCCCCTCACCCTGGTGCTGTCAAATCCCTCCTCCCTGCTCCCAGCCCGTAGCCCTCGGCGCTGCCTTCAGCCTGCGTCTCCCTGTCCTGGGGACGAGCTGGAGGCAGAGCCGGTTTTAGGGTGAGCAAGCTGGGGTGGTGACAGGAGGTGACACCCTGGGGCGAGGGATAGGTGTGAGGCACCCAGCATCTTGCCCAGAGCATCCTTGGTCTGATGCCAGCGCTGGCTTCGTGGGCACTGGATCCCTCGTGCCCCGTAGTTTCTTCACCGGGATGATTTCTCCTCTGGCAGCACCCCCAGGGGTGTGCTGGGCCAGGCTCAGCCCATTTTGGGGGCTGTGCTGTGGGTGCCTCACTCTGGGCCCGTAGCCTTTGTGATAACCAGGGAAAGGGATCAGACCGGTGGGGTTCCCGGCATCCTTGTGCTGCTCCGGGGCAGGAAAGCGGGTGGGTTGTGGTGAGCACCACCAGGCAGGCAGCAGCATCGGCTTAGACCCACTCATGCTAGAAGAAGGTGGATTGACCTCTGAAAAATCCCATTTCTAATTCCCCCCCCCCAATTCCTCCAGCTCCCCTCCCCTGGAGCAGCGGGAGGATGAAGGAATGGGATTGACCACGTTCCGCTTGTGGGGTTTGCAAGGGGGTGGGGGGGCTTTTTCCCCCGGGAGCTGGGCTGGGAACTCAAAGCCTTGGGGTTTGCCAAAGCCCAGGAGGAGGTAGGGATGAGTTCCCAGGCTTGCTGGCGGGCTGCCTCCCTCCCTCTGCCCATCTCCTCCGATCCCAAATGTTTTCATCCTTCTTCCTCCTCCCACCCTCCCCGGTTTCCTCCTCGTCCGCTAGTCCTGTTCACTGGCCGGGGACGCGGGGTGCTGTAGGGGTGTTGGGGGGTGTCGTGGGAGGGAGGATGGAGGGACAGACCCTGGGACAGACCCCAATCTGTGCTCTCCCTCCGACTTTCCCCCGGGCGCGGAGGAGAGGGAAGAGGGGGGGTTTGGGACATGGCTGGGACGGGAGAGAGGATGTTGCATAAACCAGAAGCAATCCAGGAACAGCTGCCTGTGGCCTGGAAACACCTCTGCGATTCCGGGCACATCTCCGGGAAAGGAGATGTATATATTTACGTATGTACATTACGTATCCCCCGAACGACCCCCCCAAACACCACTTTGATTCTCTGCTTCCTTTTCATAGACCTTAAGGAAGCGCAGGAGGGACCCGGAGGGCTCAGATACCGATTTGCTGCTGGGAGAAGCAGCTCTCTGTGTGCAGGGGCATCTGGGGGCCCGTTTGCCCTCCCCCAAATACGTTCCCTCAGCAGGATAAGGAGGGGGAGCACAGCTGCAGGAGTTTAAAGCTGGTGCAGGCTGGAGGAAGCTGGGATGGAGGTTGCTGGGGTGAGGAGAGAAAGGGGGAGATGGCGAGGGTAGGAGGGATGCAGCGGGGAGGGAGGGGGGGTCTCAAGAGAAGGGAGCGGGTCCCCAGCGTTGGTGTGGCATGGGAGAGGGGACTGTCAAGGGATGGGGGATGCAGCCGGGGAGCGGGGCGCAGGGATGAAGCAGGGCGCGATGTGCAGGGAGAGGATGTGGGGCTATAGGGAACGAGGGATGGGGATGGAGAGTTAAGTCATCCACGGCGGGAGAGGGAGACCACGCATGAGGAACCCGCCTTGGCCAAAGGGAAGAGGTGAAAGCCAAGGGAATGGCCGGACGCGACGCCTGGACGACTGTTTTCTCGTAACGATTTTGCCTGTCCGTCCAGCCCGCGTATTTTTGGCCCACGGAAGGAAGGGGGTGGGGATGCAGAAGCAGCTAAAAATAGGGGTGTCCCTGCCCATTCCCCCAAGGCGGGCATCCGTCTGTCTGCCCGCCTGCGGGCTTGCCGCGGGATCTGGAGGAGGGGAGCAGGCCCAGCCTCCTCCCCACCGCGTCTGGCTCTACTTTTGTTTGTCTCGCAGCCCTACGGGGACAGGAAGAGGCCGCAGGGCCGGGGAACAATGGCTCATTCTCTGGGAGCCCCCGCCTGCCGAGGAGCGATAGGGGGACACGGGACGGTGGCCAGAAGGCAAGGACAACCTCCCACTGCCACCGCCACGGGAGCTCACCCCCCCCTCCCCAGGAGACGATGGGGTCCACCGGTGGGATGTGGGGGACACGCGACCTTCCTTAGCCCGTCCCTCTTCCCCAGACCCCAAACCGGGGTCCCGTGCCTGGGCGGAGAGGGGACGAGGGACCGTCTTGCGTGGGCGCGCTTTATGGAGGAGATGAGGGAGGCAACGCCGGCAGCCCGAAGAGAGGTGGGAGCAGGGCTCCAGCCGGCACTGGGGAAACCTGTTGTTTCGCAGCCTCTCCTCGAGCCTGTGAAACCTGCAGGGAGGGTGGCTGGAGCTGGCATCCCTGGTGGGAATGTCCCCAGCTGGGGCCCGGGAGGTGTTTATTTGGGAGCTGTAGCGTGTCTCTGTGTCCCGGCCGTCACTGCGCTCGCCCAGGCAGCGCCGGTCCTGCCGGTGGAAGCTCTCCCCAATGCTCCGCGCTCCCTGCTGTCTGGGAGATGGCCAAGGGGCATGGATGGGTGTGCGTGGCGGCGGTGGTGGTGGTGGTGGTCATAAATCCTTTTATCCCACCTCTTTCTTCTCCAGACCTTCGTTTTTGTGGCAGTGTCTCTCCCAGGGACCTTTTCCTCCCGGGATGTTGGATCTGACAGCAGGGTGCTGGAGATGCCTCAGGGAGAAGCTCTCCCCACACTTCTCCAGACGCGGTAGGGGTGAGAGGAGGTGGCATTAGCACCTGAGGTAGGGGAGAGGTTAGGAGATATTTTGCAGAGGTTGAGCGAGGAGGGGACAGAAGAACCTCCCCATCTCCAGCCCCCTTTTTTCAAGGTCTCGGATGCTTGGGGCTGAACGCTTGCCAGGGCTCCTCTTGTTTACTCAGCCGGGGAGCTGACACATCCAAGGTCTCTGCTGACTCCACTTTCCCACATGCTGCTGGCGGGCGCATTCCAGGGCAGAGCGGAGATCAGCCCAGAGGCATGCCAGAGGTTTCCATCCGGGATGCCATCCCCCCTCCCCTGGGCATCTGGCACCTCCTGCCAGGCATCACGTGGAGAGCGGGCATCACATCTGGCCAGCGTCCTGGGCTTTTGCAAGCCGGGGCTGGCACAGAGCCCAAGCGTGGACCAGAACCCTGGGGACGGGGAGCTGCCTCTCAAGCCGAGTATCTGCAGCGTGGCCGGGTTTATCTCTCCAGTCGCCTCTGGACATCTCAGTCCCACTCCCCACCATGACCCACGGGAGACATGCGGAGGGACAGGGGACGCCTGTCTTAGCTTAGTCCTCCCTAGAGGGACTGGGGGGAAGAGGTAGCACCCTCCTAGGAACCAGTCCCAGCTTTTTGATCTTAGGACGAGCACCTATTCCTGCGGCTGGGCTTAGCTTGCCGAGGGTTAACAGCGCTGCAAGGGTGACTGTGGGAGCTGGAGAAGAAGCTGCACCCTTCTCCTGCAGGCACCGGCTCTGGTTCCTCCGGGGCAGCCGCCCTGACCCAGCGTGGCTGCCTTTGGTTTTAGGAGGAAATGCCACAAAGCTTTTAAAAATAAGCGCCAGGAGATAAAGAAGGGTTTGGAGCGCCGGCCGCGGGGCCGGGACGGGAGTGTGGCCCTCGCCCTGTCATTCCGGCCGCAGGCTCCCCGTCCCAGCGATGCTCCCACCTCTCCGGGGGGCAGCTGGCATCTTTCCCTCCTCAGACCTGGGCTTGCTGGCAAAGGACCGCCGTGACCTTTCCTCCCCGCCGCGGGCTGGCCCGCAGAGGCCCCTTTACGCCCAACCCCAGCGTCTGGGAGAAGGGGCCTCGTCTCCCTCCTCGGCTGCCGCAGGAAATATGGAGCCTGGAGGTCAGGGGCCAGCCGGCAGCTCCTCCCGTGGGGGCCAAGCAGCCCAACGCTGGGGCTTGTAGCACGCCGGAGAGGAGGGGAGGGAGGCAGAGCTGTGGAAGGAGGGGGGGGACACTCGGCCAGGCTTTTCCTGTTTATGTGACTACCAGACCCCCCCCCCCCCCTTCAAGAAAGGCAAAGAGCTTGGAAAGCTCGTTGCTCTTGGGTGGGCTCCAGCTAGCGTCTGGCTGCGGCTCTCGGCCCCCCCGGGGGGGATCGCATCCCTGGGGCAGGGCGCGACTCCTTCCCTGGGGAAATGGGCATCCAGCTCCCAGGGGAGGCTGGGGGGGGTCACGTTCCCGGGGCTTGCGAAGGTCTGGTCTAGCGGGGAGGCTGCGGTTGGCTTCCTGGGAAGTGAGGCACGGCTCCTGCTGCACCCCAGGCTTTGATTCCTCCCATGGCTGTTTCTGGTTTTGGCTGGTGCTGGTCTCTGCGGGACAGCCTGAAGGGCAAAAGAGCCACTCGGGCCAAGGCGAGGAGGTAGCTGGGTGTGTTGGTTTTGGGACGCAGGAATGGGGAGCCCTGGGAACGCCAGGCACGGAGGAGTGCTTCGGGGAAGGTTACAAATCACGCCGTGTTCAGCCACGACGGCTCCAGCGCAGATCCCGTGCAGCGGGCAGAAGGGCTGCAAGACCTCCCGCGTTATCTAGGGTCACATCCTGCAGGGCATCTGGGGCGGCCACGGTGGTATGCGGAGAAGGAAATGAGGTCCAAGATGCTCTCGCCTCTGGCTTAGGTCACATCTGTACCAAGTTTGCCGGGTCTCAGCTTTGCTTTGTAGTCCTTGGCCCAGGGCTGGAGGCGGATGGAGGGGTGCCACCTCTGAGAGATGCCCTGGAGCGCACCCCGTTAGGCAGAATTAAGGGGAATTACGGCCCCTTTGCTGTCCCACAGGTAAGCCTGGGCCTGGCTCAGTGCAGCAGCGGTCTCCGATCAGCTGTAGGATGAGAATAGCTGGGCCCAGCGTAGGTCAGGGCAGTGGTGGAGGGGTGTGGGTGCATGTTGGTGTGGGTCCAGCATCTTCGGAGTGGAAAGACTTGGGAAGGGCCTCAGCGGTCAGGAGCAAGGAGCCCTGGCAGGGCTGCGTGGCAGGAGCAGGCACAGCCCTTGGCTCTCCACATCCTTCCCTTTGCAAGGGCTCCAGCATCAGGCCACGCTGACCCAAAACTTTTGGGCTTTGCCCAGCCACCTCCTTCCCCAAGGGCTTGGACGGTGGGGTGGTGCCACCCTATGGCTCTGGAGCGGTGTTACAAGCGCTGGTGGCACTTGGCTGCTCTTTGCCCTCTTCAGAGACACTTTGCCCCCGTTAGCATGAGCTCAGCTCTTTTCCCTGTCTGTCTCCTGGGCAGGTTTGCTCTCCAGCCAAGGGGAAAAGGTCTTGGCCTGCTGAAACCCCAGCAAAGTCTCAGCAGGCCTCCCTCTCTTGCAGTTGCATTGCCCTCCCTAGGGCACTCGGGTATTCCTGCAGCTAGAAAACCACCAAGCTGGGGTTTGTTGCCCAAACCATGAACTGCAAGGCCAGATGCACCAGGACGTGTCCTCTGACAGTTGCTGCTGGAGCTCCGATGGGTTGCAGGCTGAAAAGCCAACATGCCTTCTCACGTACATCGCCAACCTGTGCCCTCAAAGCGCCAACTGTTGTAGCAGAAGGGAGTTTGGGGGGACTTAATTTAGGTTGTCTGTTGCTTTATGGAGCAAATTTGCTGGTGGGCCTGAAAGAGCAGCATCTTCCTTCCCTGACACGCGAACCCTGTCTCCTTCCCTGATACGTCACTTGTTTAGTGTCATGGGTGTTATGGGACGGTATCACCCCCTCCTGCCTCTCCTCCAACAACGTCTGGCCCGTCTCAGCCTGACAGCGTCTTTTCGGGAGTCTGGATGCCAAAGACCCTGGGACATGCTTGTGTACCAGCTCAGGAGAGCAGCCGTACGGGACTTTGATCATCTCAGGGAGGAGGAAGGGAAGATGGAAGTGGTGTTTTCCATCTGTGCTCCTTCCTTCCCTCCTGTCGAAGCCGCGTGAGGGAGCAGAATAGTTCTGAAGTGGGCTGAGCAGAGCTCCCAGCTAAGCAGCTAATCTATTGGTGGCGATTTATTCTTCTGAATTTAAACTGCTCACAGTCTATATGATGGTATCTGAGCTGGTGCTGGTGAGTGTCACCATCTCGGCATCTTCAACTTCAGCTGCCCCGCAGACACAAGGCAGGGTTTGCGTTCTGGTCTGTCTTTGCTCCCATCCTAAGCTAGTGCTCATGTGAGATGGTGGAAACACGCTTGGTCTGGGCAGCTGGCTGGCTTTGGGCAGAGGACCACTGATGATCCTGTAGTCTAGTGGAGTCTTCTTGGAGAAGAAGTCTCTCGTCTAGGGAAACCTGACATCCCACAAGGCTGGAGGGGAGGCTGGAGCTCTGCTGGAGAGGGAATAGGAGTGTTTTTGTTTGCTCTGACTAGGTGGGCGTCCACGTAGCTGATAAAGCAGTTGGGAGGCTAGGATGGAAAGGGCCTCGGTGACGGAGGAGGTCTAGGGGAGGACATAGGTGAGATGGAGAGGAGAAGGCAAGTGGTACGCGTGGGAGTGCAGAGGAACGGCTGGCTGTGACAAAGCTATCTGGACATATGGATTTCTGTTCTGCACAGTCCTATCTTCCCTGTCTGACTTCTTCTAATCCGGATTGAGGACCCTGCTCGTTTAACCCATTTGACTCCCTCTGGCTGCAGGTCAGCTACTTCTTTTGTTCAGCCAGGCTGGATCCGTGGCAGACCTTATTCACCGTGACAGACCTGACGCCCCAGGGAGCAGAAGTGGGACTCGGGGGAGGACAGGTAGCCCATTGCCACTTGTTGGTCTGGGACTGGTGAGAACACCCGAGTGACACTGAAACCGGCAGTATGAGACATGTGCGGAGTGACTGGAGCATTTGTGGGGTCCTGTAGGACCGCAGGCCAGTAACAGGGTCTCAATTCAGTGTCTGTGGGACGCTAATTGGGGCCATTGTCATTCACAAGCCCTTTTTTTTCCAGGATAGTGCTGAGGTCACATTGTGATTAATGCTTTGAGTGTTGGTATGCGTGGAAATCTACCTGAGAGGTGGAAAACACTACCCACTCCATATTTCTGTTTGTCGTGCCAGTTTCAAAGGTGCTCAGTGCAGCACCCAACAACTGGTTGAGGTTGACGTGGTCACATTGACCTCTGGTGGCTGCAGCCTTGGAGTGCAAGGAAAAAGCGGGTGGGTTTGGTGAGCTGTTGCCTGCTGCAATTAAAATGCAGTTGGGTTTGTCCCTTCTTTGGACTCCATCCCCCATCGCCTTGCCTCTTGGACAGTCATTTCTTTTCCGCCCGAAGCAGGTGTGATCTACACCCTCTTTGTGTGTACATCTTCAGTCCATGTGGTTCTCCTCCCTTAGAATCAAATCCTGTTTGCGCACACACCAGTAAAAAACAAAGGTGGATCCTCTGTTGGAGAGCTGAGTTCACTCCCAGTTTCTAAACAGGGTGGGTCATAGCTGGGGAGAGCTGATCCTGCTCCCCCGAATTCACTGTAATCGCTGTATGGTCAGAGTTTGGACCCTTCTTACGCAGCGGAGGGCAGACTTTAGTGGTCCCCCTGCAAAGTCTGGTGCAGAAGCAGCCAAGTAGATTGGATTCACAATGACCAGCAGGATGGACTCTCTGTTGATGCATTTTCTGGACAGAGAGGAAAAAAAAAAAAAAACTGGGACCGATCCCTCAGGGGTAATGCTTTAAGAATAAGGCAATTGCGAGCAAGGCTGAGGTGGGAGCCAAGCGTAAGGAGATTTCCAGGCTCAGCCCTGTTGAGGTGGAGCCCCTTTGCCAGCTTTGGAGCGGGGAAGCCCATCCCAGTGACTCGAATCCCAGCAGCCTGCTCTAATTCAGGTCTTCCTTGCCACCCTGCACACCTCGATGCCCTAACAAGGACAGAGATGTTTTGCCAAAAGGCTCCCACACACTTTTGCCTCCCGTAGCTCCAGGCAATGGGTGTGTGCTTGAGGGGGAGGAATGTTGAAGGAAATATTCATTTGTTTTGCTATCTCCACACTCAGATATATGCATTTCCTTCCTGCTGTGAAGGCCACTCATCCCCTTTTTTTGGGGGGGGGGGCCTCGTTCCTCCTCCCCTTCTGCAGTCATCACCACCACCGTGAAGGGAATAAACCACTGTCAGCGTGTTGGGGTGGTCTCACATCCGCGATGAAAAGTGTCAGGGAGATGAGCAGGTAGTCAAAGTCCTTGCAGAGGCTGTTAATATAAACACCGAGTTTGATGAGTGTCATTAGGAAAATAAAAGTGTGGTTTTTTTCTGGCTGTGTTAACCGATCCGGTGTGAACCAGCGTATGAGCCGATTAGATCAGGCTGGAGTCGATAATTCTGTTTCACAATTTCTTTTGAGTTTTCGGCATTTGTTTTTGTTCCACACAGGAACAAAAACTGCAGAGTGTTTTTCACGGCACCAAATCATGTTGGGACAGCTAGTGCAGGGTGGAAATTATTATTAGGGGGCTTATTTCAAACTCTCTTCCTCGACCTGGCTAAGGAGACCACCCTGGACCTTAGCAAACCTCCCTTCATTAGAAGCTGTAGGTCTTTGCAAATCACCAGGCTGCGAGAAGAGTAGCGTATTTTGATTGGAAATTAAAAGGATCAAACAAGAAATATGTTATTGAAGACGTTCTGACCAGCTCACATTATGAACACTGTGTGGGTAGGAGATTTCAGGGCAGGTTTGTAAAGATCCTGCGCTTCCCCCGAAACACAGGGCAGAACTTTATGAAGCATCAAAGCTCACCACCTGTAACCACAGCTGGAGCTTCATACCGACGGCGTTTTAGCCACAGGATCAGGAATTTAATGAATTCCTTCCCCGCCTCAGACCTTCCTAAGGCTGTTTCCAGGCGGGAGCAAACGATGGGGTGCCGTGGCGTACCCAGCCCTGCTCCCCGCTCGCCCGCGAGGGATCCCGCCGACCTCTTAGTGCCGCCGGTGGGATCCGCGCCGCAAGGTCCCGCAGAAGACCCGGCTCTGCCTGTCGCGCTCCGTGGGCCGTGTTGCGCTAAGCCTTTCCTCCGGCAGTGGAAACATCGCGTTGCTCACCGTTTGCTGGCTTGTCATAGATTTCCTGTGTGAGCCGGTGCGGCTTGGAAAGTTTTACCAACGCGACTATTTTGGTTAGGATTTGGAAAAAGAAAAAAAAAAAAAACAAAAACCAACCAACAAACCCCAACCAACAACCCAACTCCAAAAAACCCCCACCCAAAGACCCCAGTGTCATTCCTGGTGTGAACTCCGGTGTGCCAGCACAAAAGTAGCTGCTACTGGTAAAGCTATTTCAGAAATGTAATACCTGGCTGTGCGCACGTGCAGTCTGGTGGGACCACGCATCCCAGACAAACTGGGGCTGTCTCGTGCAACCGCAGCTTCCCTCCGAAGGGCAAGCTCTTCATCTCTGTGCCTCCAAACCCTGGCCGAAACCCAGGGATGGAACATATCCTCCCTCTCGGGAGCCATCTGTCTGATCTGTTGGGATCGACCGCCCAGCCCAGAGCCTTCAGGGGGGGTCTGCTTGTTCCTGGGGTACCTGCCGAGCTCGGAGACCTTCCGTGAAGGAGAGCGGCTGCCGGTGCTTGATGTTGGACCTGCTCTGTCTGGTATCTGAGTCACAAAGCACCGCAGCCATCGCCCGTGGGGTCAGGGCGGGGGGAGGCAGAGGTTTCCTTGACATCAGCCTTGACTTCCTCTCTCTCTGGGTCAAGGAGAGAAACCAACCATTGTTTCGGGGCTTTTGTCGTGACTGTGGAAATCTTATCTTCTATCGCCTTCTCAGGAAATCTTTTCGCTAGAGAGAGAGAGAGAGAGAGACCTGGGGGGTTTGGGGGGAGAGAATACCTAGCAGGCCAAAACTGACGTGGCTTGAGTCCGAACGGGTTCCCTGCAGGCAGCCTTGCTGGTTACTTGCTTTTTGATCACTCAACTGGACGCCTCTGGCTGGAGGGAAAGGCTGGAGAGCGGAGCTGTGCCCTTCTGCTGGTGGTGCCCTTTGCTGGGGGGGGGACCCGTGCCGCGCCGGGCTCCGAGGGAGGGGACGGCGGCGGGTGGGTGAGTCAGCAGCAAATTTATACGCTCGGGGTGTCAAGCGGCGCCTGTTGGGACGGATGCCACCGCGCGCGGAGGTGGTGCTTGCCGAAAGCCCCGCGTGCCCGTGTGCGCCTGGCGTTTGCTCGATACCCGTGTAGATTTTGCAAAAGGCTACGGATCCGTGTGATGCTCCGCGCATCACGCAGGTACAGCCTCGATTCCCAGGTGATGGCCGTGCTTGATCTTGAAGAGAACGGAGCGGCATGGAGAGAGGGTCTTGCTAAAGCCTTCTTTCCCTCAAACCGCCCTGTTGAAGCTGGTGCGGGAGCCCTGTGGGGACCAGAGGGGCTGTGTCTGCCGTTGGCCCTGAGGGAGAAACAAATGAAGATGTTCATTTTGGGTGCAGTGGGAATCCTTTAGGGCAGGGGGCCTAGTTCATAAGTCAAGATTGTTTCATGCTCCCCCCCACTTTGGTTTCTTCACTTATCTGCGGGAGGAGAGAAAGGCTTTTCCATGCACAGGTGGGGTGTGAAAGCTGCAGCGGTGGGATGCTGAGGGCATCTCCCTTTCGGGAACGTGTTGGCCGGGGCAGGAGCAATGTAGGGCTCCTTTATGTCGTGTCCAGAGCCCCGTGGGGACGCACAGAACTGCTCTGGGCTACCCTGTGGGCCGACCCCAAGGCTGGAGGGAATCAGGTGAACTCCCATTTCTTATGAGCTTGATATTGCATTGGGAATCTCTTGCACAGAGCCTGTGCTGTCTATCCTGGCCACTGAGGTCTGAGGCTTAACGTGGTTGAGAGTGATGAAATGAGTGAAATGGGGTTGCCAGAGAAAATTAAAAACACCTTAGCCTTGGAAGGGGGAGGCATATGATGTTAGGACTGAGCCATGGTGTCCGATTCCATCTCCTAGTCCCAGCGATACCCCCAGATTTGGGCAACGCGATGCATGGCAGGGGTGGGAGTTATCCCACGCGGGCTCTTTGGGATGCCGTGTGGACCCACAGATCCCCTCCTGGGGGAGGCCGCTTGGGCTGGGGGGAGGAGGAGGAGGAGGAGGAGGAGGAGGAAGGCTTCCTGGCATCGGCCCCTGGCCTGGGGGACTCAGTGCTTGGTCAGGCTGGCTAGTACAAGCCCCTGCATGCCCCGGGGTACAGCTCAGTCACGCTGCCCTGGGGAACCTCCACACCCAGCTCCACCCACACACCCTCCTGGGGGCTGGGGGCCAAAATTAAACCTTCTCCGCCTGGATCAGGCTTCTTTCAACTGCCTCTGTTTTCTCCCCTTTCTCAATCCTCCCCCCCCTCTGCCCCCAACTCCATCCAGAACAAGCCCTGCACCTGGGCTAGCCAGGCTACCATTTCTGAAGCCTTTGAACCAAAAAAAAAAAAAAAAAAAAATCTCCTCCTTCTGCACCTCTTCTCTGCAGGCAGAGCTGGGGAGGCTGCACCCTGCCAAGCGGAGATTCTCCCCCCTTCCATGTCCCCGGGGGGGGGGGGGGGGGCAGGGTCCTGGCTGGGAGGCCAAGCCGGGTAACCCCTTTCCCCTCCAAACTGGTGGTGG
>JAVJGG010000024.1:26607436-26630198 GCA_035590195.1 Aviceda cuculoides | reverse complement strand
CAGCTGCCAACACAGAGCACAGCACCAGGAGGGCAGCTATGGGGAAAGTTAACTCCATCTCAGCCTGACCCAGTACAATTTTTTTTATTAACACCACGAGTTCAAAACAGGAATGGATACCCTCCTTGGCTTTCTTCATGGAGGCAACATGACCATTTAGTGCATATCACAATTCTTCAGCCTTCTGTAACCTCACTTCTCCACAGAGCGCAAGCAGTGAACCTGTGACCTCTCAAAAGAAAGTAAATATATCATTCCCAGTCATTCTTTTTTCTATGCCTTCCAGGTTACCCTGTTATCTCATTTTATGGTTCTGAGGTTTGGCACAAGTATCCAGGTAGAGCCTTCTCTGGGGTTATGCACTGTGCAATGTTTACAGCCTGTAATATTCTTGGTTTTCCTATCTCATGTACTGCATCGAGCAGCTCTTCAGTAGTAATGTTTTTTGTTTACTGCTATAATTTTCGATACCCAAAATGTTAGCTTTAGCAAAGTTAAAACTACAGTTTGGGTATATTGCTAACACCAGAGCAAGTTCAGAAAAACTAATTGGAAATTAGCCTTTAACTGATTTTATCCTCACTCATGAAACATAAGAAACTGACTCGATTTTTTTGTTTCTGATTGTGGACTTTTCATTGAAGATCCCTTTTTATTTGATTTCTCATTTATAAGGCTTTTCATGCTTTTGCTATCTGTTTCAAACTGGAGGTGAACTTGACCTTACATGCTTGGATCAGGTAGACCACATGAGATTTCTTCTCCATCCCTTATTTGCCAAATCTGTCATAGCTCAATGGGTGTCATTTTTAGATGTTTTCTCAGCTATATTTCTGTTCAGTCTTTTCATCTGGCTGGAGAAAACAGTGCATATTTAAGGAAGACAAGAAGAAAACATAATACTCTAGTTCGAGCATAAGCTTCTGTTAATTCTGCTGGGAACTGACTTATTTCCCTTTTTTGTACTTGTTCTACATATATGCTGCATTTCTTAGAATTGTATGTGATTCTTTTTCACTACAAAGTTTCCCTTGAAGCACCTTAACAGCAGAGTGTGATTCAGAAGAGTTGTTTAAATATCTTCTTACCTATGTGCAAGCGTTTCCCCCAAAAGAAGTGGGGGAATTCATATGCTGACCAGGACATGTGTGCTAAAGTTAATTGTTGCAGTAAGGACAATATTAAAAAAAAAAAAAAATTAAAAAAAAAATTAAAAAAATCTGGAGAAATACGCTGATTCCTGGAATTTTTGCAGTGGTTGCCTGGGAACCACCTTAAAATTCAATCTCTAACACCTCTTGTTATCTTTTAGAATCAGATCTTGTCCACAGTTTGGAGAGGATCAGTGCAGCTACCAATACAGCAATCAATAATATCTTCTGTTTGGGGTGCAAGGCAAGACCAGTGTATCTCCACCCAGTGGCATCAGCCAGAACCAGCCAGATAAAGTAGTCATAAAGGTAGAAGAATTTTTTACCATTCGCTGACAAGTATATTCAGCCTATAGTGCATGAGGTATCAAGATTTTGTCTGGAAAAAGAGGTCACTGTATCTGCTCAATCTAAAAAAGAAATTTTCAAAAATGAAATTTCAGGAACTATTTTCAGGTTTGGGTTTTCTTCTCTCCCTTCTCTCCAGTCACCAAGTTTGGAAAATTGAATTCCTAAATCCTTTACATACTCTCAACAAAGGGAATCAAGTTCAGCCGTGTGAGCTGTATTAGCTTAGTGCTCTGCTAGTCAGAAATGTCAAACTGGTATTGATAATGTCACTCCTTAACTGCTTTACTCTTTAACTGCTTTTTCTTACCCCATCATCGGGGGTGTAAGTGGTGCTAAACAACAGTAGTGAGACGGATGGATGGAGGAAGGAAGAATGGATATTGGAATTAATATCAGTGACAATGAATGAATATTGGAAAATGCACTTGCGTATGTAAGGTGGGCACAGCCTAAGTTCTATATTCCTATATAACTAACTCTCCAGCAGTTTTGCACTTAATTTTCGATTATGTGACAGCAAGTGAAAGCAGACACATTTTTAATTGTTAAGCTTTGTTACGTCATCAGTGAGAGTCATTGCTCCAGATAAGACTTGGCACTTACTTGGCAATAAATAGGCAGTTAATGCTTCTCTCATCCGAAGACAAGCCTCTGTCCTCATCAAAAATAACATGTCACTCTCAGTGAAAGAATGTTTAAAGCAGAAAGTCCTTTCCTCGTATTTTTGTACTATGGAAAACAATTAATTCATCTGTCTTTTGTGGCTCACTCGTCTTTACCTGTGTGCATTTTCCCCTCTCTTCATACGATGCCATCCTTCTCAGCTAATGACAATAGTTTCAGCACTTTATAATCTCCTTTTGAAAGAATCGTCTTTATTTTAAACATACAGAATATGTAAAGTAGATAGCACAGAAATGAAGAAAAGGAATGCATAAAAGGCACAAGAGACTTTATTTACAAAAATAGTTTGGATCCGGAATCCTGATATATTTTGCTATTGGAGATTCCAGAACAATCACAATTTAAATGACGCTGTGTGGAACACTATGGCTTGTACAGTCTTTAAGTAATCATCATGCAAATATTATTGTGGTTCCTACTTACGTTGTCAGGTTTTGGGAAAGGACAGCCTGACACACATTTCGTTTTTTCTTATCCAGCAGGTACACATTTATTGGCTGGGCTTGTTGCTGCTTCTGCAAGTCTTGAAACAATTTGCAAATGCACATTTCAACATGCCTCTGTTGAATTCAAATATTTGAATACTGAATAGCTAAGATGATAGAAAGTAATTCCATTAAGATCCCTGATAAGAAAAAGGGTTTCAGAGAGATGATTTTGAACCTGTAAGTATACTGAAAGTGCATCAGGCTTTATGTTATGCAGCCATCACATATTTGCCAGAGCTTGGTGTGGAGTATAAATAAAGATTGTCATTACTTAGTCACTTCTTAACAGCTGATCTGCCCAGAAGAATTTGGTTGCTGATTCTGGTATTGTATTCAGATACTTTTCCTGTTAATTTCTCACCTGTGATGAATAAATACACAAAAAGACACTCTTTAAATATATAGGCAGATATTGGAAAATAAGCCATTGACCTGTTAACACTTTGGCAGGCTTCCCTGTAGGTAAGTAAATAGTTCAAAAAGCATCATTTATCTCATGAATTTCATTACACTTTTTCCAGATCACAAGTGGTTCATGAACAAATTGTGAAATCCCCACATTTATTCATTATTTAAAATTGTTCTCATATTTCTGCAGTAAAGCATGATTCATTGAATACACTGATAACTTGAAATTTCCATAGTTTTTGTTACGCAGCAATGGTTCTGCTGGTAAGTAGTGTAGCATGGACATTTAATCATCAGAAGCAGTGTTTCATTCTGCGCATTCCAAAAAAAAAAAAAAAAAAAAAAAATCCCCAAATCCAAAATCCCTGTTACCAGGTTTTTGAATTGTGGAATTTCAAGACCATTTTTGACAAATATATGTCATTTTAAGTTTATAATTTGATTTTTTTTTTTCTGTTTGTGTGTTAGCAAAACTAACACCTATCCAAAGACAGTTTGAGGTCTAAAAATTGGTGAAATTAATCAAATAAATTATTCTATATAAACAATTGTCTTAGTTGTGGAAAGTCTAAAGAACAAAAAGATGACATTAAGCCCTATGTAATAACCCTGTTAATATTAACATGCAGATTCCTGACACTTCAGTGGCAGTTGGATTAAGGCCAAGAATTCTTACAAAAAATGGTGCAACTATAATTAATATGCATTCATTTATAAACTAACAAGAAAAAAAAATAGTCTTAAAAATAGATTTTGTGTTATTTGCCTACTATCTAGCCTTTGTGTTGTTTCAGCGGTTAACATTAGTGGAAATATCTATCAGAGTTAACTTGAAGGTGGAAAAATGAAAAACCACTTTCTTACTTGTTTATGTTTTTAAAAGCTTTATTACTGTTTATAGAAACACATCAGATTCTGAGCCAACATTTAAGGATTCAAAACACACACGGAAAGATGCATATGCACATATATGCACCCAGACACACATACGCAACCCTACAGAGTAAACGGGAAATAAAAGTAGTTGTGAAGTCCAGAAGTTCACCTGCATCCACTGTTTATGTATTTCTGAGCTCGTCTGTAATCCGGATAATTAGCCTCCTGGTATTGGTTCTGCTGAAGTGCCTGCAGTGCATTAGAAATGTCAAAATGAATCCTGGTAGCAACCACTATAGAAGATCTACAACAGGTATGGGGGGAAGGAATTTTAAAAAGCAACAACCTCTCCCACCTCATTCCCTGATTACTTGAAAAGAATTAAGCAAAACCCAAAATACGACTTGATAATTACAGATTAAAAGCAAAGAACGAAAGAAGTAAAATTGTAGATTGAGAAAAAAAATGCTGTTTAGTTTTTTGTTTGTTTTTTTTTTTTTTTAATAAATCAGAAGAAAGAAATCTTGCCCAGGTTGAAATAAAATATTAATACACTAAATGCTTATTATTTTTTTTCCACGGGTCGCGTTTAGCTACACAGAAATTTAAAAATTCTGCTGGCATGTTTGTTGGGAATAAAAAAGCCTGTAGGTCAAGTCTTTCTGAGAGAATGCCAAATGTCTTTGTGTCCAGTTATTTATGGTTTCAGATAATTGTACAGAAAATATCAAATTTGCATAGTGTGATTATTGCTGATTATTTATCTAGCAGTCAAAATGTTTCAGTGGTTCCTAGGATGACAGATTGACAAGTACTTAAAACTCATTCATTTTATGAAATTTGCATGTAATTAGGCAATAATGAAGGGGATGTTTGTGGACAGCGGATTATACTACAATATGCTGGAAGCGATTCAAATGCTTGACAAAGTGTTAACATTATCTTCAGTTTCAACTAAGTCTTGAATGTTTGGCTCAAAAATTCAGTGGAAAAATGAAACGGGTTATGGAAAGTTGCTAAATGTATTGCTAGAAAGAAGTATATATTTTTTATTCCTTTCTTTGTCTATTCTTACTTATTTATGCACTGCTGATGAATTGTACTTTAGATATTTAACTCATATTACATTCGGTGCAGCTCATCTGTAATAGTTTTGCTGCCACCGCTGTGGTCATTATCACAGTGAAATCCTATGAAGAATGGCTTGCTTTGGTTTCTTGGCATCCGTGTGGGATCTGAATTTTAAAGCTCCTGCTTTGAGATTCATACAAAAGAATGTGATTTTGAAGAACTGATTTATCACACAAGATATAATTTGTTTCTTAACCAGTTGTTTCCACACAAATAGAATATTTAGCTTTATGGTACATACTTTAAGTGGAAGTAACCTTCACCAGTACTTTGTGACGGCTGACAACTGCCAACGACTCGTGCTTGTAAAAAGGTACCAAATTTGTTCAAATATCCTGGCAGTCCCGTTTTTTTTTTTGTGTTTTTTTTTTGGTTTTTTTTTTTTTTTTTTGCCTCTGCCTGTGTGTGACGGGCACCTAGAAGACAAATTCAGGCCTCAGCAAAGAAGGGGGACGGGGGCGGAGGTATCGGGTAGGAGAGCGCTCGAAGCGATGCAGGGTTTTCTGGGTAAGGCTGGTTTTCCACTTCGCGGTGCTGCAACTGTCTGGTCTGCTGCGGTCGTCGCAGGAAGCCCTGTCCTATTTTGAGCACGCTTCCTCTCGGGTCTGCGTGTCCCTCGGCATCCGAGATGTCCCGCTTCCTCCTCCAGATCCGCTTCTCCTCTCCACCCGACCTCAGCCCGGCAGCGCTTGGGAGAAAGCAAACCCAACCGCCCGGCTGCACCGGCGTGAAGCTGTTGGGATTGGGGCTCGCGGAGCGGGTTTTTAAGGAGCAGCTCACCTTTTCCTCCTGGTGCATTTGACAAAGAGGCGCCCGGCCGTTCCGCTGATGGTGGGAATTAGATACTAGCTCCCCAAATTCGTCTGACCCTCTCTTTGGCAGGCAAACGATGTCCAACCCTGGGAGTAGGTGTTGAGTTTTCCATGCTGCTGCCAGCCTCTAGGAAAGCTTCTCAGACTGAGCAGGAGAATAGGAAGGAAGGGTAGAGGGGGAGCGTCAGTCGTTTTTAAGCAAAGTGTTTTTTCATTGTTATCAATTTTTTTAATATACTGCTGCAGGAGGGGTTTTTTTGGAGGTAGAGGAAAGGGTTAGTTTTGAAAAATTGACAGTATAGAAACCTTGCTTAGCAAAAAAAAAAAAGAGTTCTCAATTTGCAAAGGACATTTAATTGTTGTGGGCCCAGGGATAGGGCACCAGACCTCCTATTACTGAGTCTTTATGGAGAGGCACAGGCTTTCAGAGCCAGTCTCAGAGCAATTGCCTCCTCCTAGGGCTGACCCACCGTCTTGCTGTCTCGCTCGCCCTTACTCATGGCCGGAGACCCATTCAGTGGGTCTTTCTCTGCAAGCGGCCAACGGGGAAATTTTAGCGGCTGACCGTGCTGCTGGTGCCGAACCTGGTTTCCGAGCCGATTACCTGCACCGTGTCCTCCCGGAGAAAGCAACCCAGACCTCACAGGTCAGGCTTAGGTGACCGTAACAGGAGGCAGGAACAGCTGTGGTTTTTATGGCTAGGACAGACTGTATGGGAGCCAAATTAAAAGTCCTCTATGTTGGACTCTGTCAGGGTAGTCAGTAAGAGAGAGGGAGATTCTCCCTGAAACTGCGCTGTTTAAACAGAAGAGAAGGTACGAAGCTGGCGGGGGATGGGGAAGGGGAAGCGCGAGGTGGGCACTCTTCGCTGGACCATGCTCTGCCTCTTGAGAACTGCTCCACGACAAATTTTCCACTCGAGCTTGATGGAGAAGTCATTTCAGCAAAAGGCCTTTTCCTCGGGAAAGGTTTTCGTCTAAACAGAAGTGTCGGTTTTGATGATTGTTTAGATCAGGCAGCATCTTGGAGTGGCTTACATTCTTGGCCCCAGTAGTTTTGATGGAGATTAGTCTAGGTTTCTGGTCTGAAATGGCATTTTTTTTGGTAACGTAAACTAATTCTAGCACCTCCCCTCCTTTCAGAAACCCAGACTCCCAACCGATTGAAATGAAACCTTTGAATGTCCCATCCTGAACTGGCTTTCATGTTTTCAGTGTTGTGAACACACCATAGATTTTGAATTCTTTCTCTGGATGGGACACAGCAATATCCCTGCTGAAGTGTTTGCATTTTGAAGGGGGTTTCTTCCCAAAGCAGGGATACCCTGGGAGCCTGGGAGATGAACGTGGCCCTGGATTGTCAGATTCCACATCTTTATTCCCTTTTCCTAGTTTTCCCTTGCTAGGCTACTTTCCCAATTTGGGGTGAGGAGGTCTCAAAGTTTAGTGTTTATCCATTGCGTGGGCTCGTACGTTCATGAAGAGCTGCCAGGCAAAGCCGTTTGACACCAGTGGCTCCATATCATTGCCTGCCCTGCCATCCAGCAGACATCTTTTCCCACCCAGCCATCTTCTCCACTCCAGAACAGAGGGATGCTTTCCGTGCTGCATCCCTCCTGAGGGCCGGGTCGGCTGCCCCGCAGTGGCATCGACAGCCATCCTGGCCCAATCTCGGTGCGCTGAGGCACCACGATGGGAGATCCTGCACGACCCCATAGATGGTCTGCTGGAGAACAGGAGGGTGGATGTGATGGGGAGGCTGCTTCTGTCTACCCCGTTTGCCTGCAGGGACACAAGTGACACCAGGAGTTCCTCTACTGGCACATCCGCAGCAGGGAGAGTAGGTCTGGCGTGGCCAGAGAGACCTTCTGAATCTCTTCTGGACTTCATCGGTATGGACAACAGCGGCTGGTGTCTCCTTGAGAAAGACCTGTGTAACTCGGCCAAACGGAGTCCAGGCAGATTTTTAGCCGGGGCCCTTGTCTCTCTCTTCCATCCCAGCCATCGTGTGCAGCTTTGAGGGACACATGGCGATGGTGGCTCGGATGCTGCTCGAGGTTACCCACTCTCAGGGGCGTGAGGGATGGAGAGATGAGGATGCAGGCAGCTGCCTGTGCTATTGTGATTTCCTTCAGGACAGAGCCAGGACACATAGTCCAGCATCTTTGGAGTACCGTAGCCAGGTATGCCATGGAAATCAGATTTTGGGAGAGCCAGAGAAATCAGATTTGCCTAGTGCCCACAGTCATACCCCCCTTTTTGCAGTTATTTTGGACAGTCTGGTGTTCCCCATGGTGACAATGTTCTTTCATCCTTGGGTTCTCACAGAAACATGTTGGGTGTCTGCAAAAAAACATTTCCTGCCTTGCATCAAGAGGAAAGTGGGAACCTCGGAATATTTTCACAAGTAGAAAATCTGGGGAAAGACGCAGATTCCTATTTTAAGTCAATCAGATATAATGTTTATTAGACACATGACTTCTAGTCAGTTTTATATCTGTAAGCAAGTCATTTCCAGCAACAACATTTCTGTTTGTTTTGAAAATGTCAGAAAGTTTCAAGGGTTTCAGAATTTTTTTTTCTTAAGATGAATTATTTGTCATAGTGGAAATTTCTGACTCTGAAACGCTGGTGAGGGAAATCCCATGCCGCTGACAATCCCTGCCTTGCCTGAAGGTTGCGATATGGTCCCCTGACCCAGAGCGACTCCTTTACCTGAGACTTAGCTAATTGCTTCTTGTCCCCTGATGACCTTGAAAGTGGTTTTAATTAAGAGACTTTACCAGTGGGGTGGCGTAGGAACGTGTGCGTGGCCCGTTGCTGCAGCTCAGCTGTTGGAGGGTAATTTGCCAAGTCGCTGTGGCACGTACGTTTGAGATCATGAAACCATCCTGCTGTCTCTGCTCGAGCCAGGTGGTCTCCGAGGGTCCTTCGCTGCCGCCTTTTCACGTGCGGAACACTTCTCTTGCCACGTCCTCCTGATGGGGACATATCTCCCAATTGCTGGGTGGGTGTGGGGAGATGTAGAGACTCGTGTCTCCTCGTCAGAGCCTTTGGGAGCAATGATGGCTCCTGGAGCTGTTGTCTGCCTGCCTTGTCCCCTTTGTCCCTGCCCAGGTGCTGCATTTAACCAGCCTGTGGCAGCTGGTGGAGAGACTGTTTATGGCTCGCGACTCCTTTTTCATTTCATGAAAGCTCATTTTCTGCCTGAGGAAAGCTTTTCTCCACTAGCCCTGATCCCTGCCTGGCCCTGAAAAGGGGGAAGACGTGCCACATAATGGCAGAAAGGGAGATTAGAGAGGCCTGGGGGTGGAGGAAGAGGAGGAGGAGGAGGAGGTGTTCTCCTTTTAACCCGAGCATCATTCAACCACGGTGTTTTCGTTTTTCTACCACTGACACTTAAGCCAGGGCTCCCTCACTCGGTGTCACGGGTCCCCTTCTCTCTGTTCCCAAGGCGGTGGCGGTGGATGGGGAATGAAGCCACACGAGCGCTGATGGTTGTGCCATGCAGGAGCGGGGGGCACGGTCATCCATCCGCTCAACTGCTGCCTGGGAGGGGAGCACGGCGGCAGAGGATGGAGCGGGGCGACCGCGGCGAGCGTGTCCAGCTGCAGGGAAGAAGGGGTGGGTGACCAGGAGCAGCACCAGCTCCAGCCCTGAAAGTAACCTCCTCTCCTCATTTCCCCAGACCTACGTCTTCACCGATGAAGAAGACGACGCCCTGAAAAGGAGACTGGGTAATGACCTGTCCTATACCACCACCTCCCCCCCGCCTTCAGCCTCTGAACTGCTACGGCCTTGGGAGGGTGGCCAGCGTGAAGTCTGGCTCTCCCATACCAGCGCCGCCTCCTGAAGCACCCCCCTCGCCACGGCCCGGGGGAGGACCCCACGCTGCAGCGGTGATGATTTGGTTTAGTTGGCTTACCCCAGGGCATGCAGGCAACTGGAGGCAGGGTGCTGTCTGTCTTAAAGCATCCGTGGGTGGAAGCAGCCCAGGAGAGAGCCCTTCAGCCCCCGCGCCTTGGCTGGCAGCGGCCAGGGTGGACTTGTGGTCGGCAGGCGTCCTAGTCTTGGCCAAGACGCTTGGCTTTCTCCAGGTTTTATTTCCTGGTATGGGGCAGGATGGAGCCCACTTCACCGCAGGCTCGGATGCCTGTTGGGGGGGGCCGTGAGGAGGTTGGCTGGGAACGAACCCCTTCCCTCCTGCCCAGAGGTCCTCCCCGTGACCGCGCGAGGTGGGCCGGCCCCGAGCCACAGCTCGCTCTCTCTCCCGGCAGGCGACCACGCGATCTTCACCAACTGCTCTGCCGAGCACAGCCACCTGGCCCTCTCCTGCAAGATGGCCGCCGAGTTCGATGCCTTCCTGGCCAGCGGCCGGAGGTGAGGCAGGGCTGCCGCGGGGGGACCCCTGAGAGCAAGAGGCACCCTTCTTACCGCAAACCTCTTGTGTCTTCGTTCCCATCTCCCTTCAGCTGGTTTTGCCATTTGGATGACGACAACTACCTGAACCCTTGGGCTCTCCTGAAGCTCTTGTCCTCCTACTCTGCGACGTGGGACGTTTACCTGGGGAAACCCAGCCTGAACCGACCCATCCGGGCCTCCGAAATGCTGCCAAACAACCAGACGGTACAGCCCATGGTGGTGGCGCGGGGACCAATGGGTTGTTTTTAGTGCTCTGGCTCACTGGTTGCAGATGTACCTCAAGGAGAGACGGGTCCCAAGAGCAACAGGCAACAGCCGAAAACTCGCCAGTCTTGTCTGAACATGGTTGTAGGTGTTGACTCAATCCCATCTACCTAGGAGAAGAGTCCCATGTTGCTGCTGCACCTTTGGGTACCAGTCTGCCAGGACATAAGCTTGCCTTGGGCAGCCCACCTGCTGCTGCCAGCAGGAACTTGGGTGCTCCAAATATAAGGAGGTCAAAATCCATGCCCTACTGCTGGCGAGTCCTTCTTCTGGGCAGCAGGCAGGGGTCTGGGGCAACAATAGGGCTGTGTTTGTCCTGGCATCAAAGCTGGGTCTCCAGTATTCCCATCTCAGGGAGTATGGTATCGTTTGAGCCTCTGCCATTGATTTTTCTCTGCTGTTTCTCTCCAGAAATCTGTGCGCTTCTGGTTTGCCACAGGAGGGGCTGGGTTCTGCATCAGCCGCAAGCTGGCAAGCAAGATGGTGCCGTGGGCCAGGTGAGCTGTGCAGCTGGCGAGTAGGGGGGCCTTTGGGGACGAGGAACACGGCCGCGCATTAATTCCTGGCAGCGCGAGATCTGGATTTGCGTACGTGGTGTTTGCAAGGGCGCGGAGTGCCACATGCTACACATCTGCAAGCATGTGGGACGGGAGGAAGGATGTAGTGGGTGGGTCTGCCATCTGATTAAAAAGAGGCAAGAGCAGGCACGTCAGCAAACATGGTCATAGGATGACAAACTTCCCCCTCCCCAACTCCTTTCAGCTCTTGGTTACTCCCCCATGCCCCTTCCCATCCCTTTCAGCTTCCTCTGACTCTTTTCCTAAGTGCTTTCCCTGTCTGCCTATCTCCTCTCCCTTTAATCTATCTCTTTCCAACCTCCTGTACATCGCTCTTGAGCTAATTTCCCATTCCCCCACGCCAAACCCTCTTCAGCTTCATTACAGTGGACACTGTCATTTCCTCAGCTTGGTGCATGGAGAGCAGAGGTAGGTCCCAGGGTCTTCTGCTAGCCCAGCCTACAACAAGACGATGTTTTCCACGATGCCCTAGGTTATATCGCAGGCTATATGCACATACACTGATAGGCAATGGCTGCGCCAGCCTTAAGAAGATCTGTGCGTACCCAGAAAGACAGATCTGATCCACACTGTGTGGCTGGTTTAGCTGAAGCCTATGATATATATTTTATGGTAGGCCCAGAGAGGAGGATGATCTGTGATCTAGGGTAAAATGAAGGTGGTGTGGATAGATAACGCCTAACCTGGCATAAAGCCTGCCACTGCTGCATTAGAATGCTTAAAACACGTTTGAACTTGCTGAGGGGTGTTATAGTAGACAGTGCTTCATGTTGTGTGGCTGCTTTCTAGCTACTGGAGCCTTAAAATGGGGTTTAGTCTGTCATCAAAGCATGGCCAAGCGTGGGGGTTTACGTTACAGTGGAGCCATGGGTGGCTTGTTCAAGCTGCACTGGACTGTCCTGCTGCTTCTTCCTCTTGGTACTGGCCGTGTGGTCCCACTGCTTCCCTTGTGCTGGCTTGTCTGACCCCTCAGGGATTCAGGGCAGCTCACCAAACAGGCGGAAAAGTGACTTGGCAAAGTCTGCCAGCTCTCTGCATCAGCTGGATACGTGTCAGGGACAGCACCTGACGTTTGGTGGGACCGCATGGCTGGGAGCGGTCGAAGAGCAAACACATTCCCAAATCTTTGCAGGTGGAACTCAGGCACTTCTTGCATAGTTCCAAGATTTACTCTGGTTTACAGTTAAGTCCATTTACCTCCCCACCCAAATGGATGCCTATATCCCCCCCCTAGCCTTTTCCTAACCCATGCAACCCTACTCTCTTCCAGTGGCAGGAACTTTCTGAGCACTTCCGAGCTCATTCGCCTGCCGGACGACTGCACCGTGGGATACATCATTGAGTGCAAAGTCGGTGGGCAGCTGCTGCCCAACGCGCTCTTCCACTCCCACCTGGAGAACCTGCAGCTCATCCCTCCCTCTCGGCTCACGCAGCAGGTGAGGAGGGGGACGGAGCGAGAGGGAGGTGTGTGAGGAAGGAGAAGTGGAGGGGAGCTTACGGACACGTCCTTCCATTGGCGGCATTGACGTGGGTTGAGTCAGTCGTCTGCTCTTTTGGGGAGGCTTTCCTGACAAACGCTTCTTCGAGATAGGGAGCTAGATGCAGCACAGATGGCAGTCCCAGTGCCCCTGGGGTCAGTGGCGGGGAGCACATGTATGGGGAGAAATGGGAGGATTGAGGGCATCCCTGGGGGAATGTGGCACAAGGGCAAGCAGAAATGAGGACTGATTGGGGAAGGGGCTTTGACATGGCACCGTGTCTGCCTTGCGTGGAGAGATAAACAAGGAGCGTAGGGGGCTTGGAGAGGCAAAGGACCAGCACAGTGGACCATTATGGGAAGGAAGACAGGAGAAATGTGGAAGGCAGAGGCCAAGCCAGCAGAGGAGGAACCAGAATGGGAGCTTCTGTCACCCAAAGCAAGTTCCTTGCTCCTGAATTCGCCTCATCCTCCCTGCTCCTGTCTCACCGCCCCTCTTTGCAGGTCACCCTCAGCTACGGTGTCTTTGAGGACAAGCTCAATGTAATCGAACTCGGCGGTCCCTTCTCACCCCGAGAGGATCCCTCAAGGTACGGGCCATGAGCGGTCCGGGTGTTGCTGTGGTGGGAGCCCTCAGACAGTAGGCTGGGGGGGGGGAACGCAGCCAAATGGGGTGCAGGAGGTCTGGAGTGGGGGACAGAAAACTTGCAGTCACAAGGCTTGTTGGGTGAGGGCCACAGCAGCATTAAGCTGTTTGTGAATGGTTACAAACTTTGGAAACCTTTTTGTATGAGTGGGAAGAAAAGGTGTATCAAAACATTTTATTTGGACAATTCCTGAACCAAAAGTATTGCCATTTATTTCACATTTTGAGACTGAACAAGCTAACCTTTTACCTCTGGGACAGGAACAGAAATGTTTCTTTTAAACACAGCAAAGGAAATTCTGCTTGCTTTTTCATTTTTTGTTTTGCTGAGAAAACCGAAGGGAAAAAAGCAAAAGCTTCACTTCAGGCTGACTGCAAACAAAAGTGTTCTTTGATTTACCTTCTCTGCTTTGAATGAACAAACCTGAAGTTGTTATTTGCAGAGCATGGGTAGGAAGCTCCTGCCTGTAGATAGCAGGGGTGGGAAGCAGCTGGGCGATGAAAAGAGCACCAGCAGAACCACGGAGCGGGGGCCGGTGCGTGCCCATCGCCCCGCTGGCGATCGGGGTGAGCCGTGGGCTTGGGCTATGTGGGCCAGAGCTGCATTCAGATGTCGGAGCTAGGCTTGGCTGCTTAGCTTTGCTGAGAAAAGACTTCTGGAGGTGAACAGCCGGTCCCGGAGCTCTGTCGTGTGGGGCGGGCGCCTGATGTGGGGTGGGACGTGAGGGAGAGGTCTCCCATTCTCCAGCTGTGCGCTGGTGTAAAAACTGTCGCCTGACCTTCTTTCGCTCTCTCCCCAGCAGGTTTCGATCGCTCCACTGCCATCTTTATCCTGAGACCTCCTGGTGCCTGCAGGCTGTTGGCTGGTGATGCCTGAGCCTCGGCTACAGTGGGTCCTGGTGACATCCCTTCACCTTGTGCGTGTAGGGGTTGGGACGCTGAAGCAGCTTGGTGCTCCCAATTTCCCCTTTTCTGTGGTGGTCTTGGGGCTGTGCGATGGCTTTTTTGGTCCTTGCTGAATACCAGTGACACAGGACAAGAGACAAGATCTGACCCAAAGATGGATAACATGGGTTGGGCACACAGATGGGCTTCCCATCTGAGCTGGGATACGGGCAAGGGATGGGAGCAGTATCCCTTCCTGAGCAGATCAAGGACTGGGTAGTGAGTGCTGGGCATCTGGGGAGAGACGGGGACCTGCTGCTCCTTGCTGTGGATTCATCCGGAGTAGAAAGGCCCTGGGTGTGGGTGACCAGTGCCCAGCTGAGGGTGGCTGATAGCGTGTCGTGGCTCCAGCTCTCTGAGCAGCCCCTCTTCCTCCGTGACTGCCTGTGCTTTCCCCACCAGCCACAGACCCTCGGATGAATCTCTGCTTAGTCCAGGTCTCTAGAAATGGAAAATGTGATCATTTCCGTGCTGTGAATGAGTGCTGGAAAAGCGTAGTGCTTGCTCAGCAGAGGGGAGATGGGCAGGGAGTACAAAGAATCAGGGATTCCCCCCTCTGCTGGGACAAAGGAGAGGGTGTGGGGTGGGGGAGCCAGGAGGAGGCAGACCGAGATGAGGATGGTTCCTGCACTGAACATTGAAGGCTTGATCTTGGATCGCCCTGCATTATTCCTCTCTTTTTACCTTCTTGATATGGGGTCAGGATAATCTCTTGCTCTAATTACCAACCTGTCATCTGAGATTAGACTCCAACTCCTACCTGTGAGAGAGGAGACATAAAGGATTAGAACTGGCTGAAAGAGAGGAGAAAGGAAGAGATGGAGAAGGAGCGCTCAGGAGCGGATTAGAGGTTACAGCTTTATAATCTTCTCTGTGCCCTGACCAAAAAAAATTAAGTCATGAAGGAATGGAAACAGCAAGGCAAAGAGCTTTTTATCTCTGCATTTCTTTCCTCCAGATGCTAAGAGCAGCTTTCTGCCTTCCTGCTGTCCCTGCTGAGCGCAACAGGGGGAAGGAGCCGGCCCAAATAGGTTACAAGCTTTCTGGCATGTTTGTGGAGAGTCCTTTGCTCAGGACAGAGCCTGGCACAGAAGATGAGTGATTCTCCTTGCTGGGGAATGAAGTTTGGCACCATTTTGTCCTTAACCTAACCACGGTTAAATGGCTGGGGGAGAGCGTTGCAGGGAAAGCTGGAAAGCAAAGAGGCTGTTTTAAATGGCAGGTGGTGCCACAAACAGGTATTTCTCTTTCAAAAGCGTTTCAAAACACACTGCTGGGATCTGTGAAAGGTTCCTGTAATCTCCAGATGAAAGGACAAATGCCCTTTCTCTGAAGAGCTTCTCAGCTTTGATGCTGATGATGTGACTAAGCCTGCTGCTGGTGGGCTGGAAGAGCCGAGGGCAACCATCATTGTGCCTCTACCATTTTGAAAACTGGCCACCTTGTCGCCTCCTCCCACCCCCCCGCCCCCAAGCACCAGCATCTCCTACACAGCACACACGAGGTTTAAAGGAAAGGCACTAGAAAGCCACCTCTGCCAAGGGGGATCTAGAAATGAATGAGCACTTTAGTTTCTGGAGAAGCAGAAAGCAGGAGCCTGTAGATCTGTTTTCCAGCCTGGTGGTTCCTACCGGCATTTAACCGGCTTTGTGAGCAGCAGAGAGCCTTGCTTTCTTCTCTTGCACAACATGCCTTTGAACTGGAAATTCATCCTGAGCAGGGGCAGGGGCTGGCTGATGCCAATGACCATTCCTTGAGTCGTGCAAAGCACTCGGCTCACACAGCTCCGTGCACCTAGGAACCACGCGGCTCAAAACGGAGACACCCAACTATTAGAAGACAGATGCAGCATAAAGAAGTCCTGCCCCACAGGGCAAACGGTTTGGTTTGAATTGAACTGGAAGATGAAAAATGCTTCTGTGAGGAGAAATGAGAGTCTTCAAGAGAAATCTACGCTACCCAGATATCTTCTTTTTTTCCCCATTCAAACTTTCAGCTGTTGTTAATCGAGACTTTGAGTTAAAAAGCCAGTCCTATCCGTAGATGTCTTGGTGACAGCCAAAGCAAAATGCGATTTATGTGCCCGGAGAAGGAGAAGAAACTGGTTCAGCGGCTTCACTTCCCTGGGGAAAAGCAAAGCAGAGAAACTGGAAGCCTGCTTTGGATCCTGGCCTCAGCTGGTCTGAATGGGCCTGGTGACTTTTGCATGGCTGAAGATCAGATGTTAATGGCTTGAGTCCTTGAGTGGCTGCATGGGGACTGGTTTAAGACTGGGCTTCGTTGCTGGAGTGGTTAAGTGCCACTTCTGTGGAAAATGTCTTGTCTCATAAGGAAACCGAGAACAGATGAGGAGATGTCTGGGACAGGGCATCTCTTGGGCTGTAGAGAAACGAATGACAGAAATGTCCTGTTACGCTTGTGACGACAATGCGCTGGAAAGAAAATAGCTTCTCGGAGTCGACAAAAGAAACCAGGTTTTCTCTAAGAACAGAGAGACAGCTTAAGGGGACATTCACCACATGAAATCTGATCAACGTTAAAACCTGAGTTAAAATTAGTTTCAGGAATGGTTCCTGCCCCTGGGGCTTGCTGTCAGATGTTGTGGTTTTACAGTCTCATTTTCCTAGTGTATTAAAATGTTTGGCTGCTTGGGAAAATGAGAAACAACCTCACGTGAAACTTTTGAGGGGACTGCCTTTTTTTATTCTCTTTCATGATTTTCTGATGTAACAGTTAAAGTTTTTGGAAAGGTTCCACTGGGTCTATTAAATAATTTTTTTCCTTTCTCTTTTTCTTTTTTTATCTCTCTCTCTCCCTTTCTCTATCTCATGCTCCCTTTTCTCACTGAAGCAAAAGAATCTCTCCCAAGAACTAAAAAGGATGGAGATGTGGTCTTTATATTTTACTGGGAAAAATGGGGTCAAAGGTGTTGGCATGACCCCGCTGTTGTACAACATTAAGTGTAGTTCAAGTTTTCAAGTACAGAGACCTCCGCCTGCCCAACACCATAGCAACCAATGCTATTAATGATGTTTAAGCTGTATACTGAGGATTCAGAAAAAGGAGGAGGGGAAAAAAAGCAGTTACAGTATTTGAAATGTAAAGTATTAAGTGAGGCTTTCATGTTAACAATATCCTTTCTTTACTTTCCCCTTAGCTGTGAAGAGTTTTTATAGGGAAACCTCTATTTGACAGTGAAAAAAAAATGCTAATAACTATAATTTCTTTAGGGGAAAAGAGAAGTTAGTTGAAATAGGTGGGAAACTGCAGTTGTTGCTAAAGACTTGAAGGGGAGAGAGAAGAATAGCAATGCTAGACAATGTTTCTGTCTCTGGTGCCAACTTCTCTTAACAGCTCTGCTGCTGAAGAAAAACAGATTTCTGAGCCACTATGGGATTTACCCAATTCATCCCCAGATCGCAGCCTTCAGCTGTCTCCCCAGGCCTCTTGCTAAAGATGCAGCCTTCAAAAGACGAGCAGTTCATTAGACAGAAGCCAAAAGGTAAGAAATAGGAACAGGAAGAAAGGAGGTTGGAAGCAAAGAAACCACCAAGCAAGGCCTTGGAGGAGAGCATGGGAATTTCAGCTGTGCACTGAAAGTGCTGTTTGGGAGCCGCCCGGCAATAGCGGGAGAGGGGATGTTGCTGGGCCCTGCAGCTCTGGATGCTGTTGCGATCAGGACAGTTGTAGCCCACCAGTGCCACAGAGGATCCCAACCTGTGAGTCTGAGTTCACCTGGGAAGAGGTGAGATCAGGTTGGTTGGCCCCGACCCTCCTCTTCTTTTTTTTTTTTTTTTTTTTTTTTTTAAGTAACACTCCAGATAAGTCAATGTCTTTTCATCTGAAAGTCATACTCAAGTCCTTACAGCAGATTTGGCCTCTTAATTTTGATACTTCCTCTGCCCTTGCTTACAATGCAGGCTCTTCAGACAGCCCAGGGGTGGGATCAGCAGCTCTTTTCATTAATTTATTTAATTTCTTTTGTCTTCAATCCCTGAAAAACTCTACAAGACAGCTCATTTGCCCTTTTGCTCCACAGGCCACCAGAGCTCTACACACCTGAGCACGCTTCTGGGGTGGATGCGAAGGTGAAGGAGGGTAGGTGACTGCTCCATTTGGTAACTGCATGGGCACAGAGAGGCATGGACCATCCTTATGGTCTTCCTCAAGGCACCTTCTAGCAGCTGGTGCCAGAGGTGGGCTCTCATACTAACTGGGACTTTCTTCTGTCCCAAATACTGCTTGGCTTATGGCTCCACTGAAGAGGATGTGAGTGTTACCATAGACATAAGCATGGCCAGGAAGAAGAGCAGCATCACGAATGTAGAAATAAGGGTGTCTGTTCTCACCAGATGATGCAGGAATTTTTCCTCTAGACTTTCTGCCCAATTACCTGGGAGGTTAAAGGAATTCAGGGCTGAGCTGCTGTTGCTCAGCTGGCTTTGCCTCTTTAAAGCTGTTCCTTGATAGACTGAGATTTTTGTCACTCCCTGTTTGATCCAGCTTGGACTCCAAGAAAGTTGGGAACTCCTCTCTCCCTGTTTGAACTGTATGTGATTAATTACAGACCCTGAGAATGGGCTCCTTGCCTATCTCTCATGTTTAAATTGCCTTCCAGGATTTTGCTAGGCTAAGGAGCCTCTTCAGATGTTACATCTGACTGTGCCTCTGTCAAGCCTCCCTTGGTTTTGCTGGGAGTTGCTTCTGGTTCATAGTGAACTTTGAGAACAAATTAAGCAGAGTGCTTTGTACATGGATTTGCTGGCCCTCACCCTTCTGCCGCTGCTTGAGAAGAAGACAGTGTTGATTTTAGCAACATAGGAAAAAGAAGTGCAACTCAACAGGGCAATTGGACAGGGAGAGATGCTGCTGTTCTGAAGCCCCACTTCCCCCATCCCACCCCCAGAAGTGAGGCACAGAGAGAATCTGCAGCTGGTGCCTTTGGCCAGGGTGTATCAGGTAGAGGATATTCCATGAAATAGCTGGCATTTGCACTGGCAGAGGATCCAGCAGGCGCAGTTGTGAGCCAAGGCCATCTTGTGCTTGGTGCCGGACAGAGAGAAAACCGGTGTTCACTGTGAAGCACAAGCAGAGAGGGTGGGGAAGGAGGGGAGGGCTTACAGGATCCATGAGACAGTATCATCACATCTAAGCAGGGGGAACAAGATGGTCTTCGGGACAAGGAGGGGCAGAGTTCAGGAGGAAAGATTCCTCTCCTCCCAGGAATAACATGAAGCAGCAGATCTGAAGGATGGCTGATATAAGCACATGGGAAGGGAGAGGTGAGAGGTGAAGAAAGTGGTTTGGATAAGAGAAAGAACCAGAACAAAATCTACATCCTCTTCACAGCTGTTTTAGCAACTGATGAATGCTGGCCTAAGGACCAGAACCTTGGGGCTTAGTAGTTCAACAAAAAGAGGGGGAAGCTGGAAAGAAAAAGGCAAGGGTTGTCTTCCCCTACCCACACACTCAACGCTGGCCTGTGGCTTCTCACTCGTGGCTACCCCAGTAGCATAGAAGGAGATGTGGGGCTTGGAAAGAGCATCAACCTCTGCTCCGTGCTGTGTCTTCTGCCTGAGGAGACCTCACGTAACTCGGCTTTCAGGAGCACTCGGAGAAGCAGCAGACTGGGGCCGTGAGCAGGATGGCTGTGCTGAAAAGACTCTGCCCTCTCCTCACCGCCCCACCTTTCCCACATCACCATTAGCTTTGGCTGGAGCGAGGCTGACTGCAGAAGCTGGCCAAGCTCTCTCTGCTTGTGATGGTGTTTCTTCTAGTGTGCAGGGGACAACGCTCCTCTCCAGGCTTTTTGACAGGCTGTTTCCCATGGTGTGGGGTGCAGACAGACAAGGTCTCGGTGCAGCTGGTAGGGAGAGCAAGGCCCCTCCATACCCCCCTCCCTTTCCCCCAGCATTCAGCTAGTGTTGGACGGTGTCTGTTTTTAGCAAAAGTCGCAGAATCAACAGCTGAGCTGATTTTCCAAAGGGACATATAAAACAAACAGCCTGCCATCTGCTCTATTGTCCTGGAATAGCGGCTTGATGGGGGGGGGGGGGGGGAGAGGGACGGAGGGGAAGGAAGGGAATGAGAAATGGAGGTGGGGGGCGAGGGGGGGAAGGCGGGGGCGGGGCAGCGGGGAAAAGGCCGAAATGGGAGGCCGGGAGGTCATGCAGCGGGGAGAGGAGGGTGAAGGTGGAGACTGAGGGGAAAGAGACAGAGAAGGAGGTAAAGAAAAAGGAGACCTGTGTGAAAGCAGGGATGTGGTGAGGGGAGAGGACCAGAGACAGGCATGGGGGCAAGCAGGGCTTGCTTGGGATCACCCTGGCTGGATCCTCGTCAGTGCCGTGAGCCACAAGGGCAGGCACCTCCAGCACCCCTCTCCTTGCTGAGCCAGAGCCTGACCGCAAAAGAAACAAACTGGACTTAGTGGCCTGGATAATCACTCCCATTCCACCCACACAGCCATGCCTGCTTGCCTGCCATACACCCCCCCTCCGCGTTGGCTTTTATTGAGTGCCGCAGGGCAGGGATTGAACTCCAGGTTTGGCAGCAGAGTAAATAACAGCAACACTGGCCTCTCCGGCCCGGGAGGGGGGGAGGAGGGCTGGTTTTGATCAAAGTTAAATAACAGTCAGTATTCTCTGACCCTTAATCCAATTTCCTAGAACTGGAGAATAATGTTCCAACTTAGACACGTGGCACTGGCCCACAGGAGAGGGACGGCTACTCAGCCAGCCAGTTGCTGGGTACAGCACAGCCAAGGAGAGCAGAACTGGGGTAGATGCCGTAAGGCAGGTAGTTCATCCCGGCTGGCCTGGGGCTATGCTATTCTGACTCTTCCTGGTGCATTTTCCTTGGTCCTGTCATCCCAAAAGATGGGGCTGGCTTGCTGGCAGGCAGCACATCCCCATGAAATGTGGGCCCAGTTGATTAAAGGTTCCTTGATTTGCACTGTTGGCAGGAGACTTGGGACCCAGATGGTGCCCCACATCTGCACCCCTGAAGGGCATTTTGCCTTCCACGGTGACCTGGAGAATGGTGATTATGAAGTTGTTTTTTGCTGTTACATGGTCATGGCAGGAATCACTATGGGTTCCTGCTACATGTTAAGTGTGAGCAAGACTTCAGTGTTGGAAAGAAATGTTTGTGTTGTTATTAGTCTGGTAACACAAGGGTCTGCGTGACTGGAGAGTTTGCACTCTGACTTGGTCACATATTAGAATCACAGAGAGTTAAGGAGGTGGTGTTATCGAGCTATTGGGAGGTTGTCTGGTCCTGCAGCAGGCCAGCCACTTTACACCCCTTCTGTCAGATGTTTTTCCAACCGACTCTTAAAACACATTGTTCTGGTCGAGACTATTGCTGTCAAATTGGAAAACCAGGTTGCTGGTAATAAAGCACTGGTACCGAGTTGATCTCGGAAAGACAGGTTTGTTCTGCAACTCTGTGCCAACAACAATTTGTAGATGCCCATGGAGCAACTCTGTCAGGTTCTTGGGCACTGCTTTCTCCTCTGTGGGGCAGCTGATTCGCAATTCTCTGGAACAAAAATGGCCTGGTGAGGCCAGGATGTGTTTGGAAAAAGGCAGAGACACATACTAGAGCTGAGGGCAGAGGAAGCCAGCTCCCTTCCAGCCCTTTCATCTTGCAAAATGATCTGGCAGTCCACAGTAGGGGCTTGAGCTGCTGTGGAGACAGAGCACCTGTCCACCCTGTGGGTGGACCATGGTTTAAGACCACTTTTCAGACTAAGCCTTTTGTAAGCCTCAAGGCCATGGAGAGAAACCTCCTCACCAAGAGCTCCTTGGTGGCGAATGTGGCCCAACACACACAGCGCTTGTGTGACTGCCAATTCCTGGTCATACAATCTGGAGGGATCAGGTGCAGGTGGGATAGCTGAGTCCATGCTCCCATCACAATCTCTGCTCTTCTAGTAGCAATGAGGACAGAGAGCACGCAGACACATCCAGGGCAACACAGGCTAGGAGTACTGAGAGCCTAGCCCGAGGAGGAGTGAGGTCTGTCCTGCTCAGAGAGGCTATGAGGATGGCTGATCCTTACGATGACCTGTCCAGGCAGGTCAGAAATGCAGCTCCAGAGATACCTTGTGTTCATTCAGCTCCCCCAGCCATGGGCACACACTTTGCTACCGGTCATCCAGTCTTGCCCTTCGAGAGCCCAGACCTGCTGCTGAAATTATTGGCAGGAGAGAGGAAGGGGAAAAATACCTTTTACATCTAGTTGCCTGTGTGTTTCTTTTCCCCTTGCTCAGCTCACTCCGGGAAACACGCTGCTTTTGTAACTGTTCCAAGTCCCGGGAATGGCCCCAGCCCTCAGTGCCGGGAAGGGGGCAGGAGGGGGAGAGGGGCCGGGGGGCCGGGAGGCGGCAGGTTCTGGTCAGCACCATGGACAGGGACGGACCCGCCGCGCCCTGCCTTGCCTTGTCTCTTTGCCTTCCCTGCCTTGCCTTGCCTTGCCTTGCCTCCCCCTGCCTTGCCTTGCCTCCCCCTGCCTTGCCTTGCCTCCCCCT
>JAVJGG010000024.1:26591735-26607336 GCA_035590195.1 Aviceda cuculoides | reverse complement strand
CCGTGCCTTGCCGTCCCTTGCCTTCCCGTGCCTCCCCCGGCCTTGCCTTGCCTTCCCCTGCCTTGCCTTTCTTTGCCTTCTGCCTTTCTTTGCCTTCCCCTGCCTTGCCCTGCCTTCCCCTCCCTTGCCTCATTTTGTCTTCCTCTGCTTTGCCTTGTCTTTCCTTGCTTTGCCTTGTCTTTCCTTGCTTTGCCTTGTCTTTCCTTGCTTTGCCTTGTCTTTCCTTGCTTTGCCTTGCCTTTCCTTGCTTTGCCTTGCCTTTCCTTGCTTTGCCTTGCCTTCCCTTCGTCTTAGTCCAGGCTGGCAGCAGCCTCCTGGTATGGCACAACCCAGCTTTGGCTTGCAACCTGGGCCAGCCCTTTTTTGCTCTTGCTTAAGAACAAATACACAGTGCTGTGGCTCTGTACGCAGCTGCTCTGAAGCTGTGGCTTAGATCTGGGTTATTTTTTGCAGATAAATCCTCTTTTCTATCAGATTTGACATCAGGCAATCCCTCCAGATCCCTCCCTTTCTCCCTGTCTCACTTCCCCCTTCTCTCCCCTGCCCTGTGTTCTCTTTTCTTGCATCTGTGCTCTTCCCTCTAGATGCCTCCCTCCCCTTTTCTTTCCCTATAGCCAGCTCTCTGTGAATATAATTTCATCTGCTCACTTTCTGCTGCTCTGCATCTCCACATTACTCTTCGTGCCTCCACTGCCCGCAAATGTATGTATTCTACTGCTTTCCTTTTTTAATCTCTTTTTCTCACTCCCTCTCCTGGTTCTTTCTCTGTGGTCATTTCCACAGTGCTGTGAGTTTATGAGAGAGCCCTCTCTGCCCTGGATTTCTGCATGTTAAGATCAGGTGCAAAATACCTAGTATGTGCTTGTTTTTTTGGGACCCTGCTACAGCTGATGGAGCTTGGCATCCTCTGCAGGGGACTGAAGTCTTTCACACACTGCCCCTTGCCTTCTAGCTGATCTGAGGAAGAACTTTCAGGGTGGTGGAGGCAGAAAGCAATCACAGAGAAGGAATTAAAACTACAAGCACTCAGGGGGACATTTGGAGTCACTGGCTGATGGATGGGTGGGTGGATTGGGTAGGGCTCTGATAAAAAGCATTTCCCATATCTCAGAAGAACTCTGGTCTTTGTTTCCCTCACGATCTGTGCCCACACAGAACAACCAGTGTAGGAATTGGGCAGAAGGCCATAGAGACCTGGAGGGAAAGAAGAAGCTTGCAGAGAGTTGTAGTCAGGGCTTGTTCCAGGAATCCAGCGTGGATTTCTCTCTCTGTGCTCTTCTCCTCAGAGACCAGTCTGGGTGGCACAGGAATCATCCCTGGCTTCCCCCTGGGAACTTTGCAAACCCTGAGATGTGCCTGAAGCAGATCTCCAACACTGCTGCAGGACACCAGTAAAGTGCATTGACTTGTTTGATAGGAGCTGGTACCTGGCAGGCAAGAAAACAGGCTGAGGGCTTCAGTGCTGCTTGGAGGTCATCTGGTTTGGGATAATGGGATCTCAATTTCAGTTGCAGAAAATAATTTTCATTTACAGGAGCCCAGGAAACTCCCAGCCTGATACCACTTTGGTTGGGATTTAGCCAGGGGACCATGGAGAATGGGATCAATGCCAACACCTTAGGCATCTGGATTTGAGTAGTGAGGAGAAAGGAAGGAGGTCTTGGCTGCCTTTCACTTTTTTTGGCGCCTTCTAAAATGGGAGCCCTTGTTACAAAGACAGGCCCATCCACAGGTAAATGGACTGCAGCAGTTGGAGATTGTGTAGATGGATCTGGAAAAATAGCAGTTGTGTTCCACCTTGCTTGCTCAGCAAGCCACAGCATGGCATCCAGAAAAGCTCACAAACTGTTTGGAAGAGGCAATGGATTTTCTGTCAAGCTGGAGTTGTCCTTTGTAAAGTGACATTTACATTTTTACCAGACAAAGTTTTTCTGGCCTGTGATTCTTCCAGCACTTTGGGTTAATAGGAGCAGGGGCTGGCTCCGCGTTGTCTGTGGCTCGATATTTAGATGACTGTCAGAGAGGGACAGAGGGCAGCGGTTTCAGCAATGTTTAATGAAAGCTGAGGGAAAGGAAAGGAAAGGTTTTGCTCCACTTTGGACACTATCAGCTTACTTTTTACATTACTCTAACGAAGGCCAGGGAAGAATGATATCCACTCGCAGCTCGCTCCCTGGCAGAGAGGTGCCAGCCATGGCATTTCAAGACCACAAGCAGTCCCAGTGAGGGTGGCTACACTGTGTGTTAGTCCTATGTTGAAGTCTTTTGATGGACTGTATGTCTAAACAATTTCAATGTCTTCTTCCAGTGCAGGACACAGAACAGTTCCACTTGCTGAGGCTGCAGGACACCTTTGTTTGCTCCTTAAAAAAACCCTCTTTCCCTGCCTTCCCCGCCCCCCCCCCCTTCACTGTTTTGTAATATTTACAAAAGGCAGCTCCTGATTGAAGTGCTTGTAGGACTCACCTGCCTACCCATGACATGTGGGAGGAAGTTTCTCCTCAGGGACTCTCCCTCAGGGCTCACCTGGGACTCCTCTCCGCTCCATCACCCCCCCTGGTACTGGCATGTCCAGCCCCTCACCGCGTCTCTCCCTCATAGGCCCCCAAATACCTCAGCACAGCACCCCAGTCTCAAACCCAAGCCATATCCCTGGATAATCCAGTTTCCACTCCCTCTTTCCAACTAACAATTACCCTGAACAGTAACCAGACCTGGTATTCAGCATTTCTGCAGCACTCGAGCTTGGAAGGAGCTCGAAGAGAGCACTGCTAATTAGCTCACATCTTTTCTGTCAGGTCAGTGTTAGCCCTGCTTGAATGACTTCGATACCAAAGCACAAAGTGACCAGCTCCACAGAGGGACCTGAACTCCTCAGATTGTAATCTTGCTTTCTCCTCTCCTCCGCTGATAGCAATAGAAGGTCACCTCTGTAGTTCTGAGCCTAGAGAGAGTGTGTCAGGGTTTTTTCGCTGGTGTAAATCAGCATAGATCCACAGGGACTTCAGACCTCCCACTCTGGGTGCAGAGTCTTGGGAGATTTCTTAGCACAACCTGGGAATCCACCGGTAGATCCGAACCTGGGTGTCCTGGGTCCAGGCAGAATGATCCCAGCCTTCCCTGCCTGTTTCGTCATGGCACATTGGGATAGACAAAACACAGGGAGATATCTAGGGGAGCTCTGGAGGAAAATTTAGGGTGAAAAATGAAGGCGTGAACATCCCAGTGTGATGGAGGCTCCCAGGCACCCAGAGCAGGTGAATGGCCGGGATGTTTTGCCCCAGCTCTGTGGGGACTCATTCAAAGTGGCCAGACCACCCTCTCCCATCACGGGCTCCACTATCTGAACGGCACCAAGCCTAAAGGGAGAGAGTGTGCTCCTCCTCGGCCCCTTTCACCATACCTCTGCTTTTCTTGCCTCTCGGAGAAAAGGAACGAGGGATGGACTTTTCTTCCCACGGAATCGGGAACATGTCCAAAAAACCCCTGGGAGCCTCCGCCACATCTCTGCAGTAACACTGGCTAAGCCTTAGAGCGATGCCTGCGCTCTCCCACCCACCCACCCCATGTGCAGAGCCGAACGCTGACTTTACAATCTTTTCTGTCCCCATTTCCCCATCCCACTGGCTCCTCTGGGGCTGTGACCCAGCACTGACAGGACTCCATGCTGCTTGTAGGTTGGGTTGCATTGCTGCTGGAGCAATGCCCACCATGGCAGGGGGTGTCAGGGTCTGGCAGGGACAAACCGAGACCCAATTTTCCAGGGGTACTGGGGGTGTCTGCAAAGTTTGGACGGTCCAAATAGTCCAGAAATGGGGCCAGCAGAGGGCACTCCGGTACCACCGCTCACCCTCCGGTCCGAGCCCTCGGATGGGGAACGGGGCCACCCCCGAAGTCCTACAGCCCTTCTCCACTCTGCCCTGGGTGTAGGAGGCAACGGGGATCAAGGGCAGCAGCCTACAGCCCTGCTTTCTTCGCTGCAGGAAGAGGAAGGAGAAAAAAACGGGTGAGGATGTTGGAAGCCAGAGACGTGCCAGGAATCTCCCTGCTACCCATGTCTGCCTCCGCCAGCTCACAGCAGTCCCACCGCTCGGACACGGATGGTGGATACGGTGCCTACAGCCCAGGGTTTTCCGCTCTGAGGCAATGGATGCAGCACGGCTCCGGCACAGGGCCGCTGAAGGAAGGCACTGCCTTTCACTCCTCGGAAGGACTGCCCAGCCTCAGGCTCACAGCAGGACCCGTCAGTCCCCTTCCCCAGCTGCCTACCCCGGTGGTGTGCCCATCGCTCCGATAGACCAGCTCTGGGCGCATCCCAGCCGTCGCCACCTTGCAGGCAGCCTGCCTGATTGTCACCAGGGCTGACGGATTTGCAGGTGGAAGACGGTCGAGGTTGGTCCCTTGGCAGATGAGAGGGTTGCCCTTACCGGGGAGAGGACAGCAGCCGTTTCAGCGCTGCTGCTCGCGGCGTGGGGTGGCCGTGGCCATGGAGAGAGGGGTCGTGGTGAAGCCCTGGTGGGTTGAGACATCCCCGTGAGAGATGCCTGGCAGCAGACTCTTCAAGAAAAGAGTTTTGCGCAGGCCACAGCAAAACCTTTCAGGAGATTTGCTGGCACACCAGGCCAGGAAGCCGAGGACGGCTGCGATGAGCCCTCTCCTTTTTCCTCAACGCCTGGAAGCTCTTTACGAGCAGCTCGAGGAGTGCCACACGCCGGTGCAGGAGGGATCGCTAGCGCTGCGCTCACAGGCATCGCTGGGATGCAGCCACAAAATCAGAGGTGCCTGGACTGGCCTGGCTATTTCTGCCCAAGCTCTGGATACCTTCCCCATCATAAAGCAGTATGACAGCTCCATGGGAGCCCGGGATTCCCTGGAGCTCTTGGGGAGGGGGTATCTCCCTGGCTCCTCTGCAGAGACGGCAGGAGCAGAGCACCTTCCTACGTGCTCTGAGAGCCTGAGCACCTTGCGGTTTTGCTGCAATAAATCCGGAGCAGCTATAAATCTGGAGCAGCTGGCTTAAGTTCCTCCAGGGTTCAGAAGAAAACACATCCAGCCCGATGGTTTTTGTTTGCCCACTCACTGTGCTTCTAATTGGAATGTTTGCAGCTTGGAAAATTGCTTCTTAGACTACAGTACCCACAGTCCTTCGCTGGCAGCTCGGCACAGCCTGTTAGGGCAAAGAAAACCCAGAGCTCTGAACTGGGTCTTTCCTTCCCTGACCAGTGCAGGCAGCTGGAGGTCTTCAGCCAGGCCTGGCCCACCAGCAGGTACGCTTACTTGGGTCGTTGGGAAACGACTGGCGAGATCAGCGAGTGAGAAATACAGCTGTAGTTCCCTCCCTTCTCCCAGAGGCCATTTCCAGACCCCGGTCCTAGCAAGCAGGGTCTCCCGAGCCTGTTTCTCCTCCATTTCTGCAAAGCGCCGTTCAGAACTTTTTCTAAATGAACCCTGAAGTCCAGTCTGGGAGAGATCACAAGGCAGAAACAACAAGCATAATGAACCATATTTAAAATGATATTTTTTCTGCCTTTGGAGTTTGGTTAATTTATAATCTATAAAAGTCTCTGCATAATTGTATCTTGATTAAAATGGTATAATTAGGCGCTCTGGATCTCTCTCCCCTTTCCCTAAGATTATTTCTGTCTAATTGCTTTAATCTGTGTTTTCATGCACCCACTAGAAAATCAAAGCATGCTCCCATGAGGACGCGGGTGAGAGTGAATAAAGCTGACGACTCATTAAGTGCAGCAGAGAGAGGAAACTGCATCTAAATCACCACTACATTAACGAGGTAAAATAAAAAAAATCAAAACGAATAAATAACAAAGAGATAGAGGATTTAAAAAAAAAAAAACACAACAAAACAAGCTGACATAGATTTTAATATTAATTAAGAACATATTGAAAATCAAATTTTCTGTCGTTAAAGCCGACTTCCTCCATTGTTGATGGAGAGCGAATTTTAATTCTCCAAATCTGGGGGTGTTTTGCGGAGGGCGCAATGTGTGCGTAACACAGCCCTGCTAGGGACAGAATAAAATTCACTGAGCAGAGACTGAAGGACCTGGGTAGGAAGGGTGTCAGTCCAATCCAGCAGTGCCACAATTAGCCTGGATTTGAGGGAGAACTGGATCAGACTCCAGGGAGACCAGCACCTGGACTCATGGAAAAGGATTGGCTGGCTGCATTGCTTGGGAGGCTTGACAAGGTCCTTAAGAGTTGACCAAGTCCATCCCCTGCCCTGAGAGCAGAACCACTTCACCTCTCCCTTCCAGGTGACTTTCTGTCTTATTATCAATCACGTTCAGGCTGCAGACTCTGCCAGCACCCCCCAGTAACTTACAAACAGGTCACTTATTTCCCTCCAAGGGAGAAATCAGGAAAACAAGATATTTAAAAAAAGCTTCTGGCTATGTGTATGGTTTATTAACGTCTGCTCTAGTCTACTGAGGAGAAGACCGAGGTAGTGCTGTCCTCTGGTCTCTCACTGCAGGGAAACCGTGCTCTTTGCTATTTGCCTAGCTCAGGTGCAAATTTCCACACAGTGCAGCGTACAGAGGCTGATTTTTACCCCAGATGTGACTGAAAAACTTTGTCACCAAGCTGTGCACAGCACCATTTGTTTTCAGCAGTGCTAAGCAGCCCAGGCAGGGCACTGCACGGGTGCAGCCGCTCTGCTCTGGGATCTGGAGCTCGGCACTGTGTGGCACAGACGTGCTCCATGGCAGGGTTGGTGATCCAGCCGCCCAGAGCGTGGGTGAGCACCGTGATTTCATCTCCAGTGAGCAGTGATGACATGATTTGCCCTTAACCCATCCATTCCCTCTTCATTAGTATGGGAGCTCATGGAAATGTGCGTTCACGTGAGGTTCTGTAAAGGTCCTCAGCCAGTCACCTTGGCCAAAAATTGGTCGGTCTCTGTGTCCTCATGACCTTCACACTCGTCGCTGGACTCCAGTTCACGTTTTTCTTGCCATGCATACACAGGTTGCAGAAAGTGAGGGCAGAAGGCATGTGAACAGGGCAAGGAAAGCCAGGAAGAGCATTGCTCGACCAGTGAATAAGAGCTGTTGTCCCAGCAGAAGGCTTGTCCCAGCTGCATCCCCCGGACCCTGGCTGCAGGGCAGGCCCTGAAGCTTCGCCCTGACTGAGGGAACACTTTGCCCCCTGCTCCATCAAGTGGGTGCAGGGTTAGGGGCACATAGTTAAATGCTCTGCTGGGTCACTGCCTGACCACAGCTCTCGGTCTCCCAGGGTTTCTCTGTCAGCAGCCCTGGAGGAGCGAGGCTGGATGGTCATGTCAGCATGGCAGCTGACAGGATGATACTGAAAAAGAAAGGAGGATCAGCTGCTTGCAGCTCTTGAGTTCAAGAAGAGCCTAATCTAATTAAGTGGAGACCACTATCAAATTACCAGCTCTCTTTTAACGTAGCCATTTTAAGTGGTTTGGTGTATTTATAGCAGGCGAGTTAGGGAGGGTTTTTCTCTCTTGAGATTATGCTTGTGTGTAAGGGAGAGACGTATAATGTTAAGACTCCTGCTTTGAATCAGTTCCCACTCCCAGCCTGGAAAACATTTTGCACAAGATTTAAGACACCAAAACCAGATCCCAGCTAGCCTTTTCCTCTGCCTGTGAAGGCAGTGTCTGTCTGGGTCGTTTCTGAATCTTGCCCCAAGCCAGCAACACAGAAGTTTCCTTTTGGGATTAAGCTTTCCTTAAAGCAAATGTATCTTGCGCAACTATCTCAGGCCAGTCGACAGCCTTGAAAGGGCAAGAGGAGGGTCTGGCTTGCCGTGGTCAGAAATCAGCAGCCCATTTTCTGCTGAACTTTGATGGGAGTGGGATGGACCTGTCGCTGCTGGTCAGGGAGTGAGTGGAGAGGCTCTCGGCCCCACGGCTCGACGTGGGTTGCTGGTTGATGGAATGCCCCCAATTTGTCTTCCCCTGATTAGTGTCTCTGGCAGCCGACAGCCCTCTCCGTTACTCTCCCTGTAATTCCATCTCTGGGGGAGTTCCTGTGCGGCAGGATCTGTGTCAGATGATCCCCCAGGCTCCAAGGAGGGAGGAGATGGGAAATGCTCGTTAGGAGCTGTTTCCATGCATAACAACAGTAATAATCCTTAGCCCTTTATCTAAAGCTTTTGCGAATGCTAATTCATTAACCTCTCACAATCACCCTCTGAGGTGAAGGATTATTATCCACAGGATTGGACAGATGGGGGAAGCTGAGACCAGGAGAGCCCAGCCCGAGGCTGTGGGACCAGGCAGTCAGATGCCACCAGGTCCTGCCTTGCCCTCCAAAAACTTGTCTCTCCTCTCCAGGTAAGGGGTGGGCTGGCTTCTTCAGGTCACCCTGACTCTGACAAGAAAAGACCATGCTGGCCATGTTTGCTGTTCATCTCTGGCTCCAAAAGAGCCTTTCAGGATGACTTGGGGCACTGAGCCTTGCGCCTCTCCGCCACCGTAGACTGTCACCATGGGAAGGCTTGACCCGCGTCGCACAGAGGCCATGACACTGACCTTTCTCCAGGTGCCGAGGCCCCCAGGGTGTTTCTGTGGCTGTCAGGTCACTACCTGTATTATTGCTTGTAAGCAGAGAGGAAAAAGGAAGGGGGGGGAAAGAGAGAGACTTAGCGAAAGGGAACAAGGCAGAAGGCCTAGAAGTAAGAGATGTTTTTGTCTCCTTCACCATCCCCATCTCCCTTCCAGCTGGGATTTCTTCTACTCTTAATGATGTCTCTCATTCCTGATGTGAAAGATTAAAACCCAAGAGGTTAAAAGATTATACGAAGTGGAGGAGATGGACTTTGCTGCCTCCCTCCCTCTTGCTGGGACAGACCTCTGGGAAACCTCTCCTGCTTTTCCCATCTTCCTTCCCTTCCCCTCCTTTTCCTGTCCCACCCTTTGATCTGTACAGATCAAAAGGCCCTTGCCTTCTGACAGTTCGAGCCACTCTGGCCATCTTCAAGGTCACTCTCTGATCCTTGCTCAAGGGCAGATGGAGAGAGAAAGGATATGTGTGAGCCTGGGGGAGCCGCTGACATAATGTCCTGGCCGTCCATCTTCAGTAAATGTAGCATCCTCTGAGGAAAGCGCCTTCCCCAGGCAGCCTGTGTTGTTGGAGAGCTCTGTGACAAGGCAGGGAAAAGCTCCGAGGCATCCTGAACCCATTGCGGTGAGCGTACCACCCATGGCGATGTGACGCCTGTCTTGGGAGGTGAGCGTGTGGGGAGAAGGCTGGAGCCAACCAGACTGGCGGTGGGTTCCCTTAGCTATTCCTCCTCTTGCAGGGGAGGTGTCAGCATAGGCGAGGGACCCCCTGAGTAGATCTGCAGCTCTGACAAAGGGTTTTTTTGGCAGCAAGTCTGATGGAGCAGAGATTTGCTCCTGTTCACTGTCAAGGTGTTGGGGGTGTGGAGAAGAACGTGTCTGTTGCACTTCGGGTTGGTTGCTCCGTTCTCTGTTCTTCCTTGGGACACCAATTGCTCCAGACTGCCTTCTGCTAACAGGGCCTCTGAGGACTTGAACTGTCCCACCGTGGTTCAAGACCAGGACTGGAAAACCCAACACCTTTCTGCCCTTTAATTTCACTGCTCCCTCCTTGGTTGAGTTCACTGTTGCTCTTCTTGGTGGCACAAAACCCAAAAGAGTTAGGGCTCAGCCTGGCTCTCCCTGGGCAACGTCTACAATATCCACAGCCAGGGGAAGGAAGAAGGTTGCTTCCATGCCTGGAGGTGCTACCTTATCCCAGGAGAACCTCCTAGCTGTGGCATTCTCAGAGACCTCTCAGCCTGATGGAGACAGCAGCATACAGCCCTTGCCCTCTCCTCTAGGTCCACAGCTATTAGGGGAGAACCTGGAAGGGTTTCCAGCCCGGAGGCTGTAAGCAGGTTAATGTCCAATGCGCTCGTGGGGTGTTATTTCCAAACATGCTGCCCCTTGTAATGAAAAATGGGCCCCCCTCCATTCGGCAAAGAACGAGGCATCGGCATAACACCTCAGCAGCCGTTGAAGCTACGTAGTGCTTACGCAGTACTCGCCGTCTCCCACGGCCATTGCAACATGCAGCTACCCAGGTAGAAGGAGCCTTATGTCTTTATTCCTGACAGCTGTCAGTCTCTGGAAAACAATCCCTTCCCTCCCTCCTCCCGGAGTCCCAAAGCCGAGCTGGGAGGCTGGGAGCAGAGGAGCAAGGAAGGAAATCTGCCAACTTTGTCTTTCTCCCTCTTGCTCTCTCTTTAGCTGCCTGTGAGGGAAGTTGCAGGAAAATAATGAAATAAAAGCCAAGGCCCAGAGAAAGCTGATTCATCCACAGCCCAGGGCCAGCGGCCGGCTCCAAGCAGAGCTGTAAAATCAATCTGTCACTGCTCACCGCAGTATAGATCAGTGGAGAGATTCTGACTGCAGCGAGGGCAGAGCCCAGCCTTCTCCCCGGGGCCCGTTTTCCCCAGCCGTGGCACCCGGTTGTACCCGTGGGGGAGACAGGCAGACGGGCAGGGGAAGAGGCAGAGCGGGAGAAGGGCTAACCCGCCGGCTCTATGAGCTGGAAACGCTCCCGGCGAGAATCCCTTGCCTGGCAGCACGCACCTAAGGCGGTGCAGGCAGGCTGCGTGGCTGCCTTCCCTGCCTGACTCTTCCCTACTCGTGCGGGCAAACGGCACAAGGGCCGGGTGATGGGGAAGAGCGGGGGGATGTCTGCACCCCCAGCCCCTACTCCCCAGGGGTACCGTCCGCGTTGAACGTTACCTCCAGTATCCCCCAGCCTGGGCACAGAGGGTTAAAAAAATCAGTTTTATCATCACCTTCGTGACTCCCAGATTCTGGGCTATTCCGGGACTTAACAGTTCCCTGGCATATGTTGGAATAACACTAGGGAATTGCTCTAATAAGGTCAGCTCCCTTCTTCACCCCTAACAGCATCTCCCGTCTTAGAGGATGTAGCAGCCCAAGGGAGCAGCAGCTGAGCAGAAAGGTGTAAACCAAGGTGGGTGTTGGGGCTGTTTCCACCCCCGTTAAGGGGGCAGAGAGGTCAGGCCTGGCTGGAGAGTGGTGGTCTCAGAGGCATCAGCACAAGATAACTAGAAGGTGGTTCTTCTTCAGTAGTGCTGGACATAGAGAACGAGGCGCCTCTGCTGCTGACTTTAAGTATCTATGACGTCCTTAGGAGGTTTTTTTTCCTGGTGAAGGTTTTTTTTTTTTTTTTTACTTGCGAAGTAACAAACAACAGAGTCTTTCCAGGGCTTTTGACAAGGTCAGAGCGTCTGCAAAATAAACATGGGGGTGAGCTTCTGTACCCTGTGGATGACCATCTGCAATGGGATGAATAAGCATCAGGGGCCTGGGTTTGAATAACATTGAGGACCCAAATATCCCACACTGCTGGGGATGTGGTGCTTGCTGCTGCTTGTCTCTCGGGGCAGTTCTGTTCTGCGGGATTTAAGTGTTGTTCCTGGGTCAGTGGGAGTATGAGCAAGTGCCGTCTGACTCCCACGGGCCCTGGCAGCACAAGGATCCTGCCCCAGCACTTCTGAGTCCAGAACGGATCTGTGCCAGCAGGAAAGCCTCTGGGAGACTCATCCTGAACAGACTGCGAGAAGATCCTGGAGGAACTCAAGCAGGAGCAAGTCCTGCATTAATTTGGAGTTGGAAACTTTTTGTCCTACATCAACACCCTCCGAGATTAGATAGCGTCTGTCCTTGGAGGAGGTAGAGAAAGATGGAAGCAAGTCTCTGTTCCTTTAGCTTTTAGCTTCAAAAGAGCTTGGAGGAAAAACTCCACGGTCATAAGACCCCAAAGTGATAAAGGCAAGGAAACTGGAGTCCGTAGTTGCCAAGACAAGCTTCCTTCTCCCATGCCAGGTGGAGTGAGTAGCTTCGGCATTTAATCCACTGGGAACGGACACCTACAGATGGTCCAGGGAACATCCAGAAGTGTCCTCAGAGCTGCTCACCTCCTGTCTCTCCGAGGAGCGAGTGTGTGTGTGCGTGTGTGTGTGTGTGTCTGGATGTTTTTCCCCACTTGGGTTTGCGGGTTTGGAGTAAAACAGGTTACAACAAGCTTCCTATGTGTCATTTTCAACAGGGCTGATGACCTTGTGTGTTCGTACCTGGTGGACCAGCCTGTTCCTTTGCGCCATCTAGGTGGTGTCTGTGGTGCCTGGGGCTAGTTTTGTAGATGGGTCCTTTGCACATGTGGCCTATGTTTTGAGGGAGGTAACTCATTCCCGTAGGGCTACTGATTGATTGCCCCCCTGTGTACAGTGTTTGTGGGTTTGGTGTCCTGTCCCTGAGGCTGTTGTACGCACATGAGAAGGCTAGGGGCAGTCCTGTACTTGCTGGGTTTGGATTTGCATGAAGTTATTTCTCTCTTAACAAAGACAAAAATGTGCAGGTGTCATGAATGAGTGGTTTGGACTGCTTAAAGAATCACCGTCAAAGGTAGCAGCAAAAGCGATTTAATAGTTTGTAAAAGCGCGACTTCACAAAGTTTGATGTCAAGGTTCACTCTATTACTTAATACATGGATGAAATGTAGAAAGAAAAATCAAGTAAGAATCAAACTAGAATGATTTATACAGAGACTGAAAATGCAAGAGTAAGGGAGAAACATACAAAGGAGGATCGAGTTAGAATTGATTTTTCATTATTTGTACAAAGATTGGAGGTGCAGAAAGATAGGGGGGACCCTTCCGTTGAGTCACGAGGTTCAGAGAAGACCCCCTTGCTTTCTAAACTCCTGTTGGAGCTTAGGTGGGGCTGGATCTACTCCTAGTCCCAGACTTGGTCAACAGTTTATGTCTAAGGGATTACGTGTGTAGCGGCAGTCTGAGGTTCATTTAAAGTTTGAGGTAAATCACAAGATTTAGTAAAACTTAATTACTGACTAATTTAACATTTACAAAGCCATTCAATAGGATGTACCCAGGTCAATTCACACATGCAGGCAGATAGACAGAGAGAGAGAGAGAGATAAACAGAGGTATACCTGTTAAAAAATTCCCCTCGAGTTCAGTGAAACGTCCAGCCAAATGTCTCAGCATTTCTCAACGGGCGACGGATTGAGCCTCAAGCAGTGAAGGCTATCAGCCCAGGTCCTGTCATCAGCTTTTGGTGACCGTCCTCTGATTTTTGCAAACTAGAGAGTTTGCGAGCTCTGAGAGGCGTCCCGCTCAGGGGGAGACGCTGCTCGCAGCCCGCTGCGGTCCAGGAGAGCTCAAAGGGCCTCGCTTGGGACCGCCGTCTGTAGGTTCGCAGGATGATTGACTTTGGTCGTTGTAATTTCATTCCGGCCATAATTCTTGTCAGGTAACCACACCAGTGAGTCATGATCCAAGCAGCAGGAGTCTCCGTAGGGTTTCAGGTGCAGTTAAGGTGTGCCTAACTGTCCTGACTCACTGTACCGTAGCCAGGATAAGAAAGTACGGGGCCGTCCCAACGCACTGTGCGAGAACACAGTGATGGCCAGTCCTGACATCGCAACGTGGCCCGGGGGGGGCTGCACCACCACAGCAGGGGGCTCAAAGGAGCCCACCGCTCCCCTATGGATCTGCGGGTGTGAGAGAGATGGGGTAATTACATTTTTCTGTACTTACACAATAAGTAGCAGGATGGGGAGGTGGGCCGCAGGTGAGTTTCTTTAAATGCAACTGGACATCACAAAATAACGCATTTAACAGTAGCGCTGCTTGCAGTGGGGCGTGTGTGGCAGAGTAATTCCTCTACGGTTCTTGGACTGCATGAAGAAAGTCATTAGTTTCCCGTCATTGTATGTCTGTACCCGTGTGCATGCGAGCGTTGCAGGTGGCAGGGTTAGATGACTCTTTTCCTAGAAGCTGTTGCAAGCATGTTGATATTTATGCTGAGGGGAATGTCTTCACCCAGCTGTTGCGTGTGTCTGCGTTTGTGCGAGGCAGGGGCGCAGACGGTGGCTGTTCAGCTGCGAGTGGAGGTTTCAGAGCATTTCCATTTGTTCTTGCAACCTCTACGCGTGCCCGTGTGAAGGACACAGTCAGCTGGCGCGAGAACATGCGGGTGAGAACTGGTCCTGAGTTAATGTAGGTTTGGGGCAGGTTTCTAACATCAGAGCGACCAGGGGCCAGAACAGCCTCTGAGCAGGGAGCAAATAGTCCCACAGAGCCAGGATGGACCTTGAGACATTTCTCAGCAAGACTTTACGATGTGGTTGCCCGGAATAGCAGGAGACTGGATTGCACATCCCGGGAAACCAGCTCCCATCCCATGTCCTATGTTCCTAAGTTTTTTTGCAGCTGTTGCACGTCTGCCCGTGTCCGAGTGATCCAGGCGGCCCCTCCGCAGCTGCGGTGAGCGCCAGGGATGCATCGTGTCCCTCCAGTCGTGGGCTGGGTGTCCGCGTGTCTGTGCGGGGATTATTTATGTCTAGGGACATGTCATGGGCGTCTGTGCTTTCTGGGAAGGGGCCGGGGGGTAATTTCTTAAGAGTCACCCTGCGCTCGGTAAGGTGGTTTCTCAGCAGGTATTGCCTGGGTGCAGTACTGGGGGGCTGAGCTGTGGCTGGCTCCCCAGCGCCTGGCGCGCGTGGATGTTTGTTTCTGACTGTGAGCAAGATCTCCGTCGGCGATGGGATGTGTGGGTTTGGGTGTAGGGAGGTGGAGGGTCTTCCAGTAAGCTGTTGCATGTACGCGAGGGTATGTGGTTACGGGTGATGTCCGAGGAGCTGTCGCGTTTCTGCGTGCGGTGATTTGAGGCGGGGGGGGGTGTGTGTGTGTACGAAAGACGGTCTCCCCAGAGGAGTTGCACGCGTGTGTTCGTGTGTGGATGGAAGGTCTCCCCCACCTCCTGTTGCATTTCGATGTGTCAATTTTCTGAGCAGACACTGCAGGGGCACGTGTCGAGGTGTAGTTTCCCACGGCCGTTGCACATACCCGTGTCGGTAGGCGTACAGCCGTGGCATGCGTACGTGCGTGTGCGCAGCCCCTCGGGGGCTGTTTCTTGTACCTGTGCGGTTCCCAGAAGCTGTCGTATTTTCATGCGGGTGACTCGATTCCGAGAAGCTGTCGCCTCTTGTGCGCGGGGGTGATTCCCCGGCAGCTGTTACCTGTGCCTGTTCCCGGGAAGCTGTTGTGTGTCGTAGCGTAGCTCTCGAGCGGCTGTCGTGAGGAAACTGTGAGTGTGCGCGTCTGCGTGTGCGTGCAATTCCCTGGCAGCTGTTGCATGTGTGCTCATGTCTCCGGTGGAGGCCCCCCCCTTTCCGCCTGCACCGGAGCGCTGGCTGTGCAGGAGAGGAGAGCTCGGAGCTGGCTCCATGGGAGAGGGACCTTCTCCTGTCACAGCCTTCCCAACTGGGAGAAGCAGTGCCGGCTCCGGTCCCAGAGCCCTATCAGCCCAGCCTGTGGCGAATTAATCACTCGCCTTTTAAATGCCAATACGGCCCTTTCTGCCTTCTTCCCCCAGTGATGCGGCTGCGGCGAAGGCAGCAAATCCTCCGGCTGTGCGTGTCCTCCCCGGACTGTCGTGCTCGCCTGTGTGCGTGGCTGGGAATGCTGCCTAGGTGCAGCCGGGAATGAGACGGCTGTGGGGCAGGGGACAGTACAGCTCCCAGGGGTGACACAAGGTGGGGGA
>JAVJGG010000024.1:26556637-26588915 GCA_035590195.1 Aviceda cuculoides | reverse complement strand
CCGGACCCCCCCCCCCCCCCAGCCCTTTTCCCTCCTGCCACCCTCCTCACCCCATTATTTTCCTTTGGGAGGTGGTTGGCTTTCAGGGCATCCAACCCCCAAGCATGCAGATTTGTCGGTATGAAGCAAGCTGTCTTCATCACTCTTCCCCCCCCCCAAAAAAAACCTACGACACCGAGGGAAGAACCGTGGATGCGTGGCCTTTCCCTCTCTTCGCCCAGCTCCAGGCAAAGTGGATATTTGGGAATACGCTGCCTGATCCACTGCGCCGGTGCAAAGCTAAGCTGTGGAGCAGAAGCCGCTTGGAGGGTAGAGAGGGCGTTTGGGAAAGGGGGGGCATACGGAGGTGTAGTTTTTGCTGGGGGGCAGCTTGGGGTTAAAATCGGCGAGGTGAAAATCACAGGCGGAGCGGGAAGGCAGGAGGGAGGGAAGCGTAGCTGTGGTGATGTCCGTGATGTTTGTTCCTACCTGGGGTCGTGTCAGAAGCCAGATGCGGCTCCAGGCAGAGCGCGGCTGCCTCGTCTGACCCTGTTGAAGAGTGGTGGAGAGCACTGGTCACCTGGGAAAAAAAGCTAGTGGTCGCACCAGGGCCTGTTGAAACCTCCCAGTGCTGTCAGCAGCTGTGCCAGAAAATATCAGCACGTTTGCTGAGAGAGAGAGGGACAGCCGGCTGCTCTCTCCCTCATCCCGAATATTGTGGGTTTTACCCTCGGTCCCCTGGAAGTGTGGGTCTGGGCTAAGTTTGTTTCTTTTATTAGAGCGAGGGAGGGCAGAGGACGTGCAGGGAACACCTCTGTCCTCACGCTCTCGTGAGCTGATGAGAGGTGCCCTGCTCTGGGAAAGGGATCTGATGTCCCCCAAATACTTGCAGCCCTTGTCCGTGCCCGGGCACCAGACTAGGACAGGAGCAGCTTAGGTGCAGAGCTCCAGGAAAATATCCCCTTTTCTGGGAATAGAGGAGCTTTTGCATTTCTCCTCCATGGAGGAGCAGAGCTGTCCCGAAACAGTGAGGGGTCCCAGGCTGCCGGCAGGGATGGGGAAAACCGGAGCTTCCCGGGTAGCGCGGCGGGTTCTGCTGGTGGGAGTTGCCCAGGCTGGTCCCAATGCTGCGTTACGGCGGGTGCTTGAGCTCTTTTCGGGGTTCTGCAGGGGCAGAGCTCCGTGTCCCCCGATGCCTTTCCATGTGGGAAGAGGGGAGAAGGGAGGAGATGGAGTTGAGCCCCTGAAGGGAGGCAGGCTGAACGGGCGGGGGGGTCAAGTCCTCTTTTGGGGCTGGGAGAGCGCAAAGCTCGGGGAGCAGACCAAAGGGGTTTGACCCACCTCCAGCCCTTTCTGCTGGGTCAGGACGGGTTTCCTGCAGCTGCGAGCCAGATGAAGGCTGGATTTAAAGCCCCAGATGAGTCAAGCTTGGCACTTTGGAGGTGACAGTGACCGCGGGGCTGCCGTTGTGTTTGCTTCAGCGGTGAGATGGTCTGGCAGCAGCTACAGCTTCACTTTAGCAGAGCTGCATTTGTGTCGTGGCTTTCCTGTGCTCCCCAGCCAGTGTTAGTTTTGTGGCTTGCTTTGCCGTTCCCTGACCCTCCCCTCTTCAAGGGATCGTAGCAGTTCCTTGGGTCTCCTGGGAGCTCAGGGGTACCTAGCCATTGCCTGAGATGATCCACTTTCCTCACGGACAGGACTGACCACAGAATTTTCTGTCACTGAGGAGAAATGACCTCATTTGCTCAACACTCATAAGCCAAGAGGAAACCCAGTTCCAGCTGACCAGCTGAGGTACAGAAGGAGGGAAGGGCAGTTGTCACTCTTTCCACGGCATTATAGGGGTGGGGAAGAAGCTATTAGGAGCCAGGTTGAGGTGAATGACTTGATGGGTTTGGTCCCTAGGTGTTGCCTCTTGCAGGCAGTCTTTAAGGTTCCCAGGCAGCCCTGGTTTGGGTAGACACAGTGGCTACGTGCTGCCCTATAGCGTGGCACCAGATGCCACGGAGATAGGCACGGCATCAAAACCCCGTAGGAGAATCTGTCCTGGTGTTGGAGGCAGAGGCCCATCTGTCCTCCTGTGCTGACCCAACTGATGTGCTGGGGCCATTCCTTCCCGTCTGCAGTCACCGCGGGGGAGTGCATCTCCAGCTTTTCAGCCCTTTAGCGCAGAATTTTGTTCCAGGCGATGCTTTGGGGAGCTGATGGTGCAACGTGGATTTCACAGAGGTGAGGAGATGCGTCTGGGGGCCAAGAACCCATGTTCTTCTCTACACAGAGACACCCTCACACAAGGTCTGGTTTTGGTAAGCTGTAGGGGAAGGACTGTTTGCAAGAAACTGTGGGTGCTTTTGACTTCTGCGGATGTCATTTAGTCTGATGGCAGAGAGATGGAGCAAATACTATTGTGAGGAAGGATCATCGGTAACGTGACTTGGGGAGGGGGTCACGAAGTGGGAGGAGGGATCACTAGCTCTGCCACAAGTGGCCTGTGGGGAAGTCCCTTCCTTCCCCTCTATACTCCTCAGCACTCACCTCATTTCTGACCGGCTTGGGTGATAAGCTAATCACCACGGAAGGCACTATAGGTGTGCAGACTGTGTCTTAGCATGGTGTACAGGCTACCAGTTGCCTTATGGCAAGGTGTTATATGTTTGCATTCATTCTCTCCACGGCTCATGCACTCAATCTGTAGACCAGATGGGTCCGAGCTGCCTGTGTATTTTTAGGTTACTGTGGGGACTCCATGAGCTAGCCTTCCTCTGGAAACACTGGTTTCGGCATGAGAACATGTATGTTTGTGAACAGGGAGAGAACGGTTTTCTGCTAGGCTTTGTCTGTCGTATGCACAGGTCACCTCTGTGGGTGCGCAAGGTTTGTGTGCGCGTGTGTCATTCTCTCCTCAGCTTCGTCTGTATTAGCCATGTATACGTGTTCCTGTGTGCGTTTGCGTACGTGCCTGTGCGTGGTGCAGCTAATTGTACGTGGGTTTATTTGTGGAGCGAGCGCGTGTGTGTGCGTGTGTGTATATGCACCTTCCCCATCTCTTGGACTTGATGTCTGCTCTCGAGGTGTGTAAGTATGTGTTCGTAGTTGTGTGCCGTGTTCAGCTGGAGGACATCCATCCTACCTGTCCATGTATCTTCTTCTCCCCACCTCCCATGAATCTGCTTATTCCTCTCCCTGGGGAGAGGTCCTGTGCCTTAAGAGATAGTCTTGAGTCGTATTACCAGCTGCCACATGTATGAAGCGAGTTAGCTTTCCTGACAACTGTGTACCTAAGTATATCCAGAACCATCAAGCCTTGAAGCACAAGGGAGACCTGATTCATGTTATTTCCAAGGCTTTAGGGACACCAGTCTGGAAAACCTGGCATTCAAACTTGGGTGCTACGCTAGCTGAAGGAGGGTGATAAATTGGAGAGAATTCAGAGAAGAGCAACAAAAATGATGAAAAGGCTGGAGGGACTTATTTATGAGGAGAGATTAAAAAGAACTAAGTATGTAGAGCTTGGCTAAATGATGATATGATAACAGTTTACAAGTATTTGAGGAGTGTAAACACCAAGGAATGGAAGAGATTATTTAAGGTGGTAAAAGATGGGCAAAGGCAGAGGTATGGGAGCAGGCTGAGCAAAGAGGAGAATATTTGGCTGGCTCTGAGGTTACACGCAAGCTTCCTGGTGTGAGTGCTCAGACCGACAACGAAACAGTCTGGCAGGTTTATGGAGATGCAACTGCTTGCAGCAAGGAAACACACGGTGGTGAAAAGAGGTGTAGGGAACGAGCTAGACTTGGCCAGTGGTGGAGGTGGAGTGATCTGTAAGGCCTCTTCTTCCTGTGCAGCATTGCCAGGAATATTTTGAGAGATGTTTGATTGTCTTTCACCTTTTATTGATTCCCCGTCTCATGGCTGGGGAGAACCTGCAGACACTGTTGTTGAGGGAGCAGAGAGGTGGTAAAGAAGGAACGAGTAAACGGAGTCTGATGGAAGTGGAGGACATTATTCCCTCCATTTCTCAATCCTCTCTGGCTGGAGAGGTAGTCTAGGAAGAAATCGCGTAGGAAGTGCCTGTAGGTGAAAAGGGGCTTTGCCATAACAACTTTCTAGGAGGGTACAGCCTGAACCTACCAATGCGAGTGGTTCCCTCTTTCCAGACAAAGATGGCTTGGCATGGGGACAGTGGGGTCAGGAGGATCAGACTTCCCTCCTCTGAATTCCTAGTCACAGATGGTCTAGAATTGGGACAACAAGGTCAGCAGGATTAACACCCCTCCTTTTTTTCCCCATTGCAGTCACAGGCCAGGAAAATTGAGTCAGATCATAATAAAAGGATTAGTGTGGAGAGGCTGCCGTGAATAGAGTGATAGACAGGTCAGGGAAATGGAAGGGAATTCAAGGGGGTTGGCCCTGTTGCAGATGGTCTGCTATGTTTACCAATAGGGAAAGGGGATTTGGTCTTAAAAAGTCTGGAACAAGGCATCGAGGGGGCTAGCACTCAAGCACAGATATTATTTCCAGCAAGGATCTATCTGGGACGACTGGTTAAAATGACTTCAGACATCTTTCCAGCCTTAGGAGAGAGGGGAAAAAAAAATCCCTCTTGGAATGGGCTCTATTGTTTGCTCCCTTGTCCATCCATCTTCGATATGATCTAATGCACCAAAATGATAACTGTTACTCATAGCTACCCTTTGCCCATGACTTCTGGGTCAGCCTGGTTATGGAAAGCCATAGGAATATAAGAAGGACCCTACTGAGCCAGGTGTGAGGTCCTTCCAGTCCAGTATCTCCAACAGTGGCTGAAAGAGGGAAGGGCATAAAGACAGGAGAGCTGTGTAGGAGCACTTCCTCCGAACGTTCTTTTAGCCTCCGGTGATGAGTGGCTGAGGGACCTTGCGCTAGCAGATCTGTTGTACGCTTCACAGGTCTCGGTGGATTTGTTTATTCCCTGAATTCGTCCAGCCAATTTTTGAAGCCAGGTAAAGTTTTAGCATCCACAAAATCTCACAGTAGGAAGTTGTGCAGCCTAAGCACGCGGTGTGCAATGCAAGAGCTCCTGTCGTTTGTCTTGAACCTGTTACTTTCTGGTTTAATTTCCTGACCCTTGACTCTTGAGTGCGAAGAGACAGTTAACACCTGTCCCCTCTACCCTTCCTGTGTCATCCGTGGTTTTATAGATCTGTCTCATTTTGTGCTCTCTATCGTCTCTTTTCCAGTAGCCCTTCACCTTTCATCTTTCTGTATCTATCAGCTGCCTCTTTCTTGGCTACAGCAGTGCAGCTTGGTAGTGACAGAAGGACATGGGGCATTGCTAGGTGGGAAGAGACATCGCAGAGATGAGCTGTGCCAGGTCCCACATGGGTGAAGACTTTTGTGTCAGCTACAGTGACATGGTGTAGGAGGAGGTGAGGAGGCTGGGCAAAAAATCTGAAACCAGTTGAGGGTACTCTTGGCCATCAAGACGGGACTGGGCAGGATCCTAGGAGGCTTGAAAAATAGGAAGGGGAATTTTGAAGTGGACCTCGGGATGTGGGGACAGCTTCTCTGAGCGTGGGCGGTGGTGGTCAGCACAGGCAGGAGTTGGGACTGGTCAATACAGAACAAGTGAGGGAATTGAAAGGCCAGAGGTGATGGAGATCTGACTGGGGCTTTGAATGAAGGATGTTCAGGTAAGCAGATTGATGGTGGGACGGTCTGTAGACATGAGGGTCTTGGGAAAAATACGGCTTGGATATTGTGCTGGTGTGATGGGCAGTGGAGGAGAGGGAGGAGCAGGTAAGAGGACATGGACTGCCTATGAGGAGGCTCTCAGGCCTAAGCACAGCATAGGGACATCTTGACCCACTTGAAAGAGATACCCAAAAGTCAGCTCCTAGGTCAGGACTAGGCTTTTCTGTGGCAGATCTAAGGCAGATTGAGAGATTTAGCAACAAAGTCGTTGCTGAAATTAAGTTTTTCTCATATTTCCTGGCTAGCTGAGACCCTCAGCCAGGCGATGGAGAAAAGATGAATGAAAATGAAACATCAGCCATCTTGTGCGTGGTCTTCAAACAGAATAGGTTCAGAGGGAGGAAACAGGGCTCATGCAGGAAGAAAAAGGCCCAGGCGAGGTGCAACAACCTTGTGGTGTTGGAGGGTAGAGGCAAAGAAGAAGGTGCCCTCAGTAGCCATTATGACATTTGCTACAGAGGAAAACTGTTCTGAGTAACCTTTGGATTAAGGGCTGTAGGGGACTGAGGTGAGTGGTGGAAAGTCTGCTTAGATGCTGTCAAGCGTGACCTGGGCCAGGACAGGCAGCAGGGAGAGTGAGGGACAGTGCTGTCAGCAAGGGGAGGAGATGAGGGGAGAGGTTTGGTGTGAAGGAAAGTGCAAGGGGTGACGGCAGAAAGGTCTGAACAGCATCACAAGGAGAGACAGTGGTGGCGAGATCTCCGTGGCAGCCACTTATGCCTCGAGATTTCAGTCTTTGCTCCCCACTGGATGCCTCTCATGGGGCAAGGAACTCTTCTCCAGTCCCAGCAGCCCGTTCCCAGCCCGGTCACACCACGGGACAGTGCAGCTGCCTCGCTCTTCCTGACAGACCAAGGAAGGTGGTGGGACACGTTGTATCGCGCCACGTGTGTATAAAGCTTTTCTGCCAGCAGTCGAGTGCGGAGATGGCGAGGGAGAAGGTATCTTTTCTGCCTCCCCTCTCACTTTCTGTCCTTTTCTTTCTTCTGTCTCCTCCCCCATGCTGGCTGTAACCTTTCTTCCCTTCCCCGCCTGCTCACCTAACACCGGCTGCATCCCGTGCCTCTGTTTGTTTTCCTTCAATCCAAGCCATGGACCAGTGACAGACCCCCACGGTACTTTTTTAAATCAAAGCCCTTTATCTTGAATTGAGCAAAGTCAGGGAAAGCATCTTAAGGCATCCGTTGTTATTTTCTATCTCTGCCTCAGAGCAACTTAAAGGATGGCTCAACAGGATTAGTGGAAAGCGCAAGATTGGACAACTGGATTTGGCAGGGGCTGGCTGGTGGGCCCGGGGGAGTGGGAGCTCGCTGGGCTGGAAACTGGGAGAGCTGGGCTCCGCTCAGGGCCTTCGTCGTTGCCTGCTGCCCACTGCGCTTCTGGGCACGTGAAGGCAGCTGGACTGATGCTGGGCACAGTCCTGGCACCGCCCTGGGAGAGCAGCCTCAGCCTACGGCACCGCTCTTCGCTAAGCAAAGGCGACTGGGCGCCGGCCGGCTGCTCGAGGGCCGCGGCACGGGGGGTATCGCTCTGCGCTTCGGGCACCATCGCCCCCAGCCCGAGCTCCTCTGCAAACCTCGAGGGTCGGGCCGAGCACGACGGGGCTACGTACAGCTGGAAGAGCGTGGGTCAGGCCTCGGGAACAAGCCAGGATGCCATTCCCTGCGGTGGCAGGGAACGGTGGCGAGATTCCCGCTCCCCCCCGCCAGCCTGCTGGGTGCTGCTGGGGGTGTGAATTAGCAGTCCAGAGGCACTGTCGTTAGTCTCTGCTTCCTTGGCTTGGCTTCTGCTTCCCTCCTCCTCCCTTTTGTCTTATGTTTTTGCGAGTGCGCGCTTTCGAAGGAAGCGTCAGGCCTGCGGGGTGACAGAAGGGCAGCAGGCCACAGGCGAGCAAGCTGCACTCTGTGCGGCCCCGACCAGTTTGTGGCTTTTGCTCCCCCAGTGCCTCGCTGGCAGCACTGGTTCTCCCCTCCTCTCACCCGGGGTGTCTCCTCATCAAGAAGGGGTTGGCTCTGCCTGGGGTGGGAAAGGGTCTGCACCAGGCTGCCCCTTCACTTGTGATGACCAAGCCGGTTTGACTTGCCACCTGGACACCCAGCCACCAGCTTGTCCCAAGAGGGACCCGTCCCTTCCCCACCGCACAGCGAATCGGTGCCGAAAAGGAGCCCCGGTCCGTTTGTTCTCTGATCCCACGGGTGACTGCTTCCCCCCTTCACCTGAACCCCCTCTGTCCTCTTCTGTGTGCTCGGTGGACTGGGGCTCAGTGGTCGGAAAGGGGACTCGGGAGGAACATCTTGCCCAGCTGCAACCAGCTACTACAGCTCGTTGCCCATCAGGCAGGTACTCCCTCCTTGCACGTGGTGTTCAAGGGCATCCTCCCGTTGTGTTATCCTATGTGCACGCACAGGGCAGCGTGAATCGAGCGTCCGAGGGAATAGAGATTCACACAACCTTGGCTTTGCTTTCCCAAGCCTCCCGGAAAGATGGGATGGCTGGATTAGCCAGGGATGTGACTGCTTCTCCCCAGTGCAAGGATTTCCCTCACAGGACTTGCCACGCCGTCGTCTTCCCATTAGTCGCCCTTCTTTTCCCGAGCAGTTGAAGGGTCTCTCTGGGATCCTGTTTTCTCTTCACTGTCCTCCTGCACCAGCCTGGCCATATGTCCCAGGGCTCGTCTTCGGTCTGGGGCACCTTCGGCGTGTGCTGCCCATGCGGGAAGCTCACGGTGTTTCCACACAGAAGAGGATTTGCATGCATGGAGGGGGAGAGACAGCCCGGCCTGTTTATTCTTACTGCTCCGTATTATCTTCATTAATAATGCCACCTCTGCCTCACATGCTAATTAAGGCTCAAGATTGTTAATGTAACAGGGAATTTGGGCAGAGACCACACAAGACTGGCTGGATTAAGTTAACCTTACGGACTGTTAATGGATCTCCTGGAGGGGCATTTCTGCCTAATGAGAATCCAGCTTGAATGGTAATCAGGGACTCGCTCTCCGCATGCCCAGCAGAGCCGGGAAAGCTGGCGAGGCTGCAGGGCGGGATGCGGGAAAGGCACGGGCAGGAGCTGCTCCTGAAGCCGAGGAGGGAAGAGAAGGGTGCAGGGCTGGAGGGAAAGACCTCGAGGTGAGGGAAGAATTGGGGCGAGTGGAGTAGTGGTGCTGGTGATGCTGCACAGGGGAGAGCCCCAAACAAACGGTGAGGCTGGCCCCGTGCTTTTTGCGGTGGGCATTTAAATATTAACACAAAGGGCTGTTTTTCCCGGTCCTGATTGCCAGCAGTGAAAAGGTCACCCAAGCAGCGTTAGCCGTGAGCAGGGCTCCTCTCTAGGGACAAAAACCTGGCAAGATCCCGGCCTGCCTTCCAGAGACCTGCACCGTGGGTCGCGGCTGCCGCTACCCGGCGGACCAGAGAGCCAGACTTTCCCAGTCTGTCGTCTTCTACAGCGTGGGGAAAATGTCGTGGAAGGGATCTGGCACTGGGCACTCTGATGTGTGAAGTGATGTGCTCACTGCCTTGCTGGCGAGCAACAAGGTGAAAGGCTGGGTCTCTGTTCGGAAGAATCCGGGGGACAAATTAAAGGGGACAAAATTGAGCTTAGAGGCTAGGCTTTCGGTGTATAGGGTTGGGTGAAGTTTGGGGGTGTCACTGATTCAGGATTGCAGTTGAGGCAAAACAGATGAAACTTAAGTGTTAGGCTGCGTTTTCAAGGCGAAACTGTATCATCCTGGGACTGGATGAAACTGGGAGCCCGTGAAGCCTTCCAGGGAAGGTGTGCATATTTTCATATCTGGCTTTTGTGTGCTAGTTTTGTCATCCAGAGGGAATAGGTGCAGAGTGGGATATAGGGCAAAAGCAAAGCCTGAAATGGAGGCCAGTTGTTTGCATTTCAATTTGGGCAGCTGAGTAATTTAGGTCAGCCCCAGAACAAACATGTAGAGCTCAGGGTAGGGTGTTTGGGAGGAAAGTAGTGATCTGCAGAATTGGTTAAAGGAAAAAAGAAGTGTGTTTGGGGTTTTCCTCTTGCTCAACTGCCACAGGAGGTGCTGCAAGCGGGCAGGCTCCGTGCTTTGGATCCTAGCCTGGAGGTTACTCAGTACGCGTGGGGTCTGGCCGAAGGTTCAGCCTTCCGATGTCAGAGCGACGACAGAGCAGCTACGACGTGTTGCTTTGGCTCCAGAGGCATGAGTCTGAGCTGTGCTGACTTGTGCGAAAGGTTTCTTACACCAAACCCAGCTGTGGGTGATTCTAGCTGGGGAATTGAAGGTCAAACAGGTATCACTGTAGCTGCAGGAGCCTCTCTATATTCCTGGCTGTAGGGACCGCTGCCTCCTAACTCTGTTACCTTGAGCTGCCTCACCTGAGCTGTGTCAGCTTTAGACGGCCCACGGCTTGGACGTGAGCCATGAACCTGGTTTGTGGTGCTCCGGGTTTGGGAGGTGGAAGTTTGTGGGTTTGGGTGAAAGTTTGTGGGTTTGGGCGAAAGTTTGTGGGTTTGCGATGCAGTTCCTGGGGGCTGGAAATGGGTGACGAGGACATGGAGAGGGAATAGGTCCAGTTCAGGTTGCCCAGTGAGCTTTTTCTTCACTTTCTGGCTCTTGGTACAGGAAGATAGAAGGGAACTGCCAGGAAAGGAGTTCCCTTGCTGTGTGTTGGTGTGTGGGAGTTGGTTCCCAGGGCAGAGTACGCTGCTGCCAGTGAGTGAGGGGAACTGAGGGAAGGCGAGAAAGGAAAAGCAGAGACCAGGAGCCAAACGGACTGCTCCACCCAGAGATGGATCCCATCCCTGCAAACCTGTGTGCACCCTGGGGTGCACGCAGCACGTGCACACTTGCAGTAGTTTTGCGATTTACTCGTAGCATTGCTTTCACAAGGATGCTCACGCTGCAGGTGTGCAGTAGCACACTGGTGTCGCATAAATGCTTCCACACGCACACACCCCACAACCCGCAGAGGACACATCGCTCCCTATGACACCTCGCAAATGCACCGATGTTTTCAGCAAAGAACAGATTTGCACACATACGCACTCTTCACCCTATAGTACAGCACTTGGGTGCACACACGTACACATATATTTTCCGTGCATCGATACCTGGAGTCCACTGCTGACAGCGGGCACGTGCAGAACACCAACACACAGATGCTCACCAGGGGCCACACGCTCTTGCACCCGTGACACCACCTTGTCCATGTCGCCCCCTTTCAGCATTATCCCGTGCAGATGGACTCCCTCACGGCAACGCTGACAGACACACGTGTTTTTGTGTCTTCCAGGTCTCCTTGCTTGCCAGCACAAAATTGGCATCTGAAGGTGAGGCAAAACACGTCCCTTTGAGATGAACAAGAGGAACACCACACCGACGTACACGTGCAAACACACATACGCATCCCCCTTGGCTCCTGTTTGCCTTGCTTTCGCTCTCCCTTTTCTTTTGTTTAGCCGGTCCATGTTTAGCATGGTGCTTCTTCCATAACCCCTGAGCACAGGAGCAGATGGTTTGGAGGTCAATTTAGGATGATAGTTCCCTTTTCCACTAGTGGCTCTCTTCAGCTGCTTAGCTCAGTGCTAAGTATCTCTGAGATGAAGATCCTCCTTGCCTATCCACACACGACACCTCTGTGTTACCTCTCAGCACCTATTAGAAATCCTGAGTCCAAAAGCCTCTTTAAATCGCCCTCGTGACTGTACTTTAACCCAAGTAGCACTTCAGGCCGTGGTGACTTTTCCAGGTTTGGCAGCATCTGTTCGCTTTGACGAAATGAGGCAACTCCATCTCCGTTCTGCTCTGTACACGTGCCTTGCTGAGGCCCAAAAGACTCTTTTCCTTGTCCCCTCGCATCCTGCATTATTCATCTCCTGTAATGCACAACGGATGTTTGTGGGAAGAGGCATGCAGGTACAATTGAGCATAGTGCCTGTAAAAGCCTCCACAGGCGTTCCTAGCAAGCTGCAATCGCCTGGGTGCACGGGCCAAGTTTAGCTGAGCGAGGAAATTTTTACTCCTTCTGAAAAGCGAGTGGTGGTGGAGGTAGAGGGGAAGAGGGGGTGGTTCGGAGGGGTTGGGGTGGTGTGGGGGGGCTTCCCCACACGTTTCTTCCGGCTCCTCTCGTGCTGCCGCACGAACAGGCGTGCGGTGGGTGCGTGGGAAGGTGGGAGTGCTCTGGGGGAAGGTGTGAAGTAGGTGGCTTTGGGGAGCGGAGAGTTTGCGTGCCTGAAAAACGGTGGGGAAGGTGTACTTGCATGCGCCGGGAAGGGGGCCGGGGGGGCGGGGGGGGGGTGCTTGGCGAAGAGCTGTGGAAGCAGGGTGCTGGGGCACGCAATGTGTGGGAGGGCAGGGAGTTCCTGGAGGAAGAGGCTATTGCAGCGTACGCTCCACTGACTTACGCCGAGGTGTGTCTACGTGCTGGGAGCCCATGCCCGTCCCATAGCACAGGACGAGAGCTGGTGGGACTCCCTCCGTTCTCCCTCCCTACGGCTGGGGCTAGCCCTGGCTGTGTTACCGGTGGCCAAGCCACCCTATGCCAGCCCCTTCGTGTCCACGGGCTCTTCCTTTTGTACCTGCGCCAGTACCCACTGCTCCAGTGATTCCAGTACAGCCACGGACCCCCGCGCCGCATGCCCGCAGTTGGACTCGCACCTAGTTGCTCTTCCCCTCTTAGAAACCCCACGCATTCCCATGCCTCTCCCGGTTCGCGGGAGCACACAGAAACACGCGCTCGCCCCAATGCCGAACCCTGATTGCTCTCCGTCATCACCGTCGCGAGCAGTATCACGCCGTGACGCTACCGAGCTTGTTAGACGAGCCTGGCAGAGTGCTTGCCTGGGCCATTCCTGGTGCCAGGCCAGTCTCCCCTCCTTCCCTCGCCCCTTCTTACCCACCGTGCGCATCTCCTTGCTCTCCTCGTGCCTGGGGGAAGCCGGTGCCTTCCTGGCCAAATCTCTGCTTCCCATAAGGTTTGCGTACTTCTTCACCGGGATAAGGTTTTGCAGTCACATCCCCCGATGCCACTATCAGCCAATTTCAGAGCACTCGGGGCTGCTGGGACCTTGCGCTCTTCTTTGCATGCAAATTATGCACATCTAACACCAGAAGAAAGGAGGAAAGGAGAAGGGATGAGTCTGGGTGCTTTTACAGGCTTTCTGCTCCAGAGACTTTGCCCCCAGGAGCTGCAACACGTGTCAGCGGACAGATACACGGGCTTTGCTGGGAGATGGTAGAATGGGCAGAACTAGAGAAAGCGCAAAAAAAAAGGGAAGATCTCGGGGATGGAGGCAGTTTAAGCAGGGTTGGCGTGGCAGTGGTACGCCTGTGTGCACGTGCGTGCAGGTGCACAGAATAATATAGCTGTCTCCCAAGTGAGTTCCAGCCTCATAACTTTCAAGGATGTGATTTTTTTTGGGGTGAGCGATGCTGGCTGTCTGCGTTTCATGTGTAGTTTGTGTTTGTCTGCCTGTGTTGGATGTTGATGAGTATTTGTGTTTTCCATGTGACAGAATATGGCTGGTGTTTGATGATGCTGGGGCTAGCATTTAGGATCCAGAAGGATGGTATGCCGCTGTGTGGGCTGAGTTAGGTAGGTAACAGTATCCGATGCGATCAGTTTGTATGCTGCAGGCAATTCGCAAGCGTAGTATTTTTGTGTGTGATATGCAGCCAGTGGTGCTTGCTTGACTTATGTTCCTCAGCGCGTGAGGATGTTTTATGGGCTCTTGTTTTCTTATAGAAGCGTGCGCTGTGATATGCGGGCGCGCTGTTTGCACTGATGTAGATGTTTGTGTGTGTGCGTACGTGGCACTTTTTCTGCTCTTTGATACGGAGGTGGGCTTATTAAATGAAGTGCTTCTGTGCAGCGGCAGTTACGCATAAGCGGTCGGGAGTTTGTGAGGCAGATACGTTCGGATGTTCAACATGCCTTTGTACAGCGGTCATTATCTGCTGTGCTGTGTGTAAATGTTTTGGCTGCGTGCTGACACGAGCGGCGGAACAGGCTGGGCGGAGGTGATGCTTGTCTGAAAAATCGCATGTGCGTGTTAATACAGCTGCGCGACCTTGTCGGTGCAGGGTGCATGTGGAGGAGCACCTCACCCTGAAATTTTAGGGGATGTATGCAAGCTGGTGCGTTGGGGGGGGGTATGAAGAGGCTGGTGAGCCTGCGTGTGTGTGTGTGCAGCAGTGTGAGTGTGAGCAGCGTGCTTGCAGGGGAGCGTGCCGGGGCGATGGGAGCAGGGCTGGAGGGCACACTGCACCTTGCCCCGCACCGGGCCGGGTGCCGTCTCCTTTTTACGTGCGGTGGGACAGCTAGGCTCTTAGGATACGAGGCCATCCTCTTGCCGTCCTTTAAATCTCTTTCCATCCATCCGTCTGTCTGCTCTGCTGCCCGTGTCCAGCTGTCTGTTCCCCTAATCGCCGATATGCCCTGACTGGCTCCCACCCCACACTGCCTGTGGACTCGGCAGCTGTGCATCTCTCCGTCCCTCCCACGCACACGCACGTTCACACACACACACACACCCCCTGGATCTTCATCTGTGGTATATTCAGTTGCCATTGGAAACCTAAGAAAGAAGTGAATCTACCCTCCAAGTCTTAAGCTGGTGGTTTTTTTCCCTTTTCTTTTTCTTTTTTTTTGTTTTGTTTTTCTCCCTCCCCGTTCCTCCTCACAGAAGACGAAGTCGTTCGCAATGAATCCATGGCAGCTTCGATCGAGCGGTGAGCTGGAGCACCTACTCGCAGGCCACTCCTTGATGTGACTGGAGAGAGGCCTCTCCCAGCGCTCCCCGAGGAACGCAGAGCCCCGGATTTACCTCCCGCGCACCCGGGCACCCCCAGCACAGGCACGGCGAGGTAAGCCGACCTCGGCACCTATGTCTACGCGCCTCTCTCCCTCCCTCCCTCCCTCCCTCCCTCTCGTCGCTTGTTCCCCAGAGGTGCGAGGGAGGGAAAAGCCAGAGGTTTCTGCTACGCCGTGAACAAAAACCTAGGCTTCCATCGGGCCCCCCCCTTGCCGTAACGGGGAGCTGCTCCCTCCCCTTCGACCCCCTTTCCTTGCAGCTCCGCGTGCGTGCGCAGGGAGGGCTCGTTTGCAGAGCGGCGGGGGGAAACGCCGCGGGTCCCCCCGGACGCGGTCCCGAGCGCGTTCCCCTCCTTTCCCATCCCTCCCTTGGCACGCACCTGTCTGCTTTTCCCCCTCCGGTATTTTCCTCCCCCTCCCCTGTTTTTCCGGAGAAGGGGTAGCCGGGCTGACGCTGCTGCAGCGGAGCGGCGGGCCGGTTTGGCCAGCAGCACGGCAGGGCTCGGCGGCCGTGGCCTGGGTCCTCTCGGGGATGCGGCTTGCAGCAGAGCAGGGGCGGGCATCCCGCTGGCGGGTCTTCCCCCTCCCTCCTCACCTCATGGATATTTTGGGTATCCCCATTTCCCCCCCCCCAGAGGCCACTGGCCTCCATTTCCTAGCCAGGTACCTCCTCTGACTACCCAGCCCAGCCTGGCACAGCTTTTGGGGTGATGGGCATGCTCTTTGTCACTGATCTCTGCTCTCCCCTGGTGCTCCTGCCCGGCTGGAAGGGATGTTTTCCTGCTGGAGACAGTGTGTTTCATAAGCTGGGAACGCCGCGTGCCCTGAACAGGCAGTGAAGGGGCCCTGTGCCGAGCCTGACCCATTTTGGGGCGCAAAGCTCTTGGGAACACCTAAAAGGGCCTCCCGCTGCCTGGGGCTGCCCTCGGTGCCCCTTTCCCCGGCTCCTCTGCAGGGAAGGCAGGAACATCAGCCGCACTTTTTCCATGCCACGTCTCTTGCGCTGCTGGAGCTGCTGCGGTGCGGGGATGGGAGGGGAGCGGGGAGCAGATGTTTCTCCCAGCGCCCGGGCAGGCTCGGATGCGCTGCCGGCCCTCGAGGAGCACGGACATGCCTGGAAGTGCCTTTCCCCAGAAAAAGACCCTAAAGCAACGAGCTGCTGGCAAGGCAGCAGGCAGAGGGCATGCTCAGAGGAGTGGATTTTAGAGGGGAGGTTTGGGGGTTCGCACCCGCCAGGCTGTGGTTTCAGGCTCTGCACAGACTCCGGCAGATGCTGGGGTTTTCTGAGTCAGATTTTGGGGCTGCTGCGTTTCTCCGAGGGGAAGGGGCCGGCAGGGTCTGTGCTGCTGCGCAGCTCTGGCAGTGGTGCTGGTGTGGTGTCCCCTGAAGGAGGTGATGGGTTGCTCCCCTCCTGCCCAGGTCCCACCTGGTGATGCCAGAAAGAAGGATGCATCTTCCAGTGCATCTCCCTGCTGCCACCGCGGGAACCTGCCGTCAGCCTTCCCCGGCTGCAGTTCCTCGATGCCCCCTCTCCGACTGCCCTGACACCTACCCTTCCACCCAAACTGCCGCCTTCAACTTCTGTCTGGTGCTGCCAGATGTTTTTCTTCCTCTTCTGGGGTACCCCTGAGCCCTGCTTTTCCCTCTTTCGGCAGCACCCCTTTCCTCACTCCCTCTCCAGCACTTCCCATCCCTCGCGACCCCCCGGCGCACGCCGTGCTGGGCAGGAGCAGCTTTGGGCAGCCTCGGGAAGGGCTGACGTTCCCCGGCGGGATCGTTTCTGGATGCTGCTGCCAGCTGACAACGCTGTGAAGTGATCTTTTCCCCTGTGGTTCACACTTTTCAGCGCACACACGTGCGCGCGTGTGTGCGTGCGTGTTGCGGGTGACGGATTTGCACTGTTGATGTGTCACTCTTCTTCTTGGCCGGGGCCCGGCAGGGAGCGTGACCGTGCAGTCGCACTCAGTTTTATTATTGGGGAGAAAGCAAGCTCTTCCCAGATGGAGCCTCTGAAGCCATTTGGCATTGGTTAAATTCCTCAGCCCTCTCAGGACATGGCTTTGGCACTGGCTCAGGGTGGACAAGACAATAAATCCAGCTCTAGGGAGCTTGGTACTGGGTCAAAACTGCTGCAGCTACGTGGCAGAAAATGCTGATCCAGTATGAACTCACTCTGCTGCTTCAGATTTGTTTAGAAAACAATGTTGGCTTAACTCTGTACTGGCAAGGTTTGCGTTGCGTTGGGTATTATCTGTCTGCACAACTCTAGCTTGATGCTGGCTCGAGTGTTTGTCCTTCCACATCTGGCACGCACTCCGGATCGTGCGTGCTCTGGCTAATTTGACAGATGCAATTGCACGCCGCAGCCAGCCTGCTTCAGGCCCTCCTGTCGGGCAAGCCGGTTTGAAAGAGGGTTGAATTAGTGTCTTAGCAGGGGGCAAGCCATGTCCCACACCGGGCAGCTGCCCTCCCGTTTCAGGAGTTACAACAGCCCTGCTCTCCCAGTGCTTTGAGAAGTGATGCACGGCGAGGCAGAAGCCCAGCTCTCTGTAGCTCCGTCCCTCCTAGCACCACCTGAGGTCCAGGGAGATCCTAGAGAGACAAGTGTGTCCTCTGGCTGGTGGCCACATCTCTGCCCAAGGGCTTTCCCCAAGGGCTTTTGAGCGGCGTCTCGCCTGCTGCCCTGGAGAGCGCGTGGGTGTGCGGGGACGAGAGGATGACACCAGCCGGGAGGAGGGCAGGCATCGCGCCGAGGAGGACGGGGAGGGAAGCGTCGTCTCAGCAGAAGGATGTTGCTCTCCAGCCCTGACCACCCCACACCCCCATGGTCAGTGCACGGGGCCCCGGCGGAGCTGTTGTCGTTCCTCATAGGATCGTGAAGGCAGAAAATGGGGTTGCGCCATGGGCGGGAGCCAAGACAACCCCGTCGGAGGCAGGCGTTCACTTGGGACAAAGTACGAGCACAAACCCTTCCTGTGATGCTGCAGGGACTTTTTCCAGATCTGTCACTCAGGTGGTTGTGTCGTGGAGGGACGGAGTTTTGTTTGCAGGGTGGGGGAAAGGGCAGGAAGGTGGTGAGGGGGGGGTTCACTTCGTGCTTGTGTGTGGACGTGTGCAAGTCTCTGGTGATAAGGAGGAGCATTTGCTGACCAGGTTTTGCAGTCTGAAGCCAGCTCTACTTTAAAGCCCAGCAAGATGCGCTCTTGGGGGTTGAAGCCAAGAGATGAGACTGCCTACAAAGACCTTGCTGCTGAGGACTCCTGAATCCTAATCCCAGCAAGGTCTCTCACCGATCACCATGCTGTGCCTCAGTTTCCCCTGCCTTTACGTGGGGCGGGCTGTAGCCACAAACACTGGGGGAGAGGTGGTGGATGGGGAGGAGGGATGTGAAGGCATGCTTGCCATTTGCACGGTGCTTCAGGCTGCACGGAGGGATGCTGTGGGGAAAGGGAGGTGCAGCCTGCGGACTCCGCTGGCATGGCTGCCTGCTGACCTTCGCAGGGGGCTGGATGCTGGAGGAGAATCCGTAATGACCGGGGTGCTGCGTGCCAGGGCCAAGGCACTGATTCACTCAAGCCTCTGTTTGTTTGGGAAGAGAAAGGGAGTTTGTGGCTTGTCACTTGGGAAACAGAGTGGGGATTCAGCGGCGGAGGGCAGGCTTCTTGGCTGGGCCTCCCCCAGCAGCCACGCCGTGTGCCTGCCTGTGTGTCGGGGGAGCAAAGGGGACCCTGGTACAGGCCAGGACTGGCAGCCGGCCATCCCCGGTCCCCATCGCTTCACCTCCCCCCTGCACCCCCTGCACAGCCACTGCCGAGCGGCCGAGGACAGCCCCGAGATGCTCACGCGTGACAGAGCCATGCACGCGAGGCGAGGGAGAGGAGTAAAAGCCTTGCTAGAAGAGCAGCTGGATGGGATTCCTGCTACCTCCCTGCCCGGCTTAGCCCGCACGTGGTAGCACAGCATCTCTGCGGGTGTCCGTGCTGCTTCATCCCAGCCCAAGCAGGCACCTCCAGTAGGGTTGTGGTGCGTGAGGCCAGTTCACAGGCTGGGGAAGTGCGTTGGGCTAACCCGGGGGGATGAAGAAGACTTCTTCCTCCCCTGAGCTCCTCCCCTGTCTCATCCCTGCCGTGCTTCTCCGGGTGCGAGCCCTGCCTCGTTTCGTGGAGGCAGAGACCTGCCGGCAGTGGAGGGAGGTGTCACGGAGGGAACATAGGGGTATGGAGGGGATGGAGACAGTAAGAAAGAGGGAAGACCTGGCAGAAAAAGGGCAGAAGCAGCAAAGGAGAGGGGTGGAGAGGGAGGCAGGAAGAGAGCAGCACGTCCCTGCAGTGACAACGCGGTGTGGAAGTCTCTTACGTAGATATTACAGGCTAGAGTTTGACCTGACCATGTTTATACCGGGCACAGATGTGGTCTGAAAAGCTGTGGCAGGAGGACCAGCTCTGCACAGGGGACTGCTCATCTCCCATCCACCTCCTTAACCCAGGGAATACGCAGCCTGAGGTTCCGTTTTCCTGCTCTGAGCTGTCTTCTCCCGTGCATGTTCCTCTGCTCCCGATATGGAGGAGGGAGCATGGCTGAGAAACCCTCCCCGTGTCCTCTGTCCTCCTGGCCCTGGCCCTGTGGAGGCGAATGTGCTGCCCAGCACTGCTGGGAATTGCCTTGGTCCGTACTGGAGGGATGTTGGTGAGGTCTTAGAGGGAGCCACAGACTTGCCTTTAGACTGCTCCCTAGAAATACTTATGGCCACATTACCTCCCATAGGCAGCGTCTGCAGGGAATGAATTCAACATGCTACGTGAGGCAGAATTTTCTCTACAATTGCCCCACCAACACATCCCGTAAGAACTGAATAGCAGCAGTTAGATAAGAGGGATTTATGGAAGTTTCTCTTCCTCTTCTGTGAAATATGCTTGAGCACGTATCTGTCAGGTAAAGTAGATATGCCAGGTCTGTCATAGGGTAGGTAGATTTCATACAGATGTTCTGAGTGTCATTTTTGATGGGAGTGTGGCAGTTTCCAGAAACTGGAATCCCAGTGTTGGCTTGCAGGTGAACATCTACCCACAGCCAGTCTTGTGTTCACTGTCACACAAACCCGTGGGTGCTTCTTGCCCATCTCGAGCTTCCTCCCTGTCCCCCTGTTGTAGGACCAGTGGGCCATGTGGCTTGAAGTCAGTGGCATATGAGGGCCATCAGGCTGTGCCCTGACCTGAACCCCCAAGCCTTTTAAAGCCAGACAGCATGGTGAGAGCTATTGGGAACCAGCTCGGCACAAAGAGAGAAACACTCATTTAATGGGGCTACTTATTTGAGTTGCCCAGCATTTCCCATTGCGTTTCATGTCTTGGGGCTGATTCAGTTGAAAGGCAATCAATGGAGCTAACAGCCCAGCATTGTTCTGCTCACCTTCTGATTTACTTCTTTTCATCCTCACTGGGTTTCATCTCCTCCCAGGTTCATGCATCCCCCAGCACTGAGGTCACTCTCTTTTTATTGCACCTTAGGCTGTATGTAATCAAGCTAGCTCTGTTCCTGCCCTGAATCTTCTGGGGTCAAGACAGAAATCACTATTCAGCCAGAGACCCAAACAAATGAGCAAAACTAGCCTGGTCGGTCAGAACGGGGTGGAAGTTATCCAAGAAAACTTGCACTGATCAATTCCAGTCACCTCCTGTGTTTAAAGTGACTCAGTATCTCCATTTTTAGGATGTTGCTGGGGAGCCGAATTCTCTTATGATTTCTCTCATATCAGCCATCCCTACCAACGGTGTTTGTGAGATTCTTTTCCCATATCTGCTTAGATGAGGAACTGTTCAAAACCATGCTGGTAGAATAATGGGTGCTGGGACAAAGCCAATCATAAAAGAAACCAAAACCCACTGAAAAAAACACAAAACCTCCCCTCCCTTTCCCTGAACAATAAGTTATCAAGTCCAGATGGTTAAACCCAAGAGTTTGGAAGGAGCTTAAGTGATTGAGCTGCTAACAAAAATATACAATCTCTTGTGAAAAAAAGCTACTGATTCGGGGAATTGGAGAAGACCAAATGTTGTACCTATATTTAAAAAAAGGCTCCAGTGATGATCCGGGGAATTAAAGATCAGTAAGCTTTGCATCTGTATCTGGTAAACTAGTGGGAATGATAATTAAAAAGCAATGCTTGAAGACATCTGGAAGATTGTGGCCTGATAGGGCCTAACCAGCACGGGTTCAGCAGAAGAAAACTGCATCTTGCTAATCTCCTACAACTCTTTGAATGTGTCAATAAAGCAGTGGATAAAGGAGAACCAATTGATATAATGTATTTAGACTTCCAAAAGGCTTTTGAAAGAGCCTGCACAAGAGCTACTAAAGAAGCTAAGTAGTCACTGAGAGACAAAATATTGACATAGATCAAAAACTCAGTAGGAGACTGAAAGAATGAGGGGATTAAACAGTAAAGTTTCACCATGGCAAAAGGTTAACGTGGCCTCCAGGTTCTCTTCTAAATCCCATGTGATTTACTGTATTGTTTAATGACTTGGAAAGGTGGGAGGAGAGATATGCCGTATGAAAATTTGCAGATGAGACAAAGTTATTAAGTTGGCTCTGGCCAGAAAGGGCTTTGAGAAATGACGGGGAAAGAGAGCTAAGCTAAATGAACGCACTGCGCTCCCGTGAACGAAACCCAGCATTGCTATGTTCAAAGTAACGTGTGTTGCAGGGCAGACTCGCAACGTTTTAGATACCGGCGAAGGTCCCGAATGAAGGGGATCAGCCAAATGAAAGTGTGGGCAGACGTCAGGGAGCTCTTTGCAGAGCTCTGCCCCGTGTTGTGCGGCCCTTGAGCTGGCAAAGCGGCTGTTTGGCTGCGGAGGCAGTGGGTAGAGAGTACTCTGGAAGAGCTGCGAGGCTCTCGGTACACCGGCCTCATTTGGAATTGCATGCTGGACCGGGGTCTGCCTATTTCCGAAGGGATGCTGGAGAAGGCAAGGGGCTCTGAGGTGAGACAGAAAGCCTGTGAACACCCCCAAGTGAAGAGATGGAGGAGACTGGGGTTGCCAGTGTCAGGCAGCGGGCTGGGAGGGGATGTTGGAAGGAAATAAAATTATGAGACTTACGAGTACATCTGTCCTTCCTTTCCCCATCACACAGGAGTGAGGGCGTGCACAGCAAAATTAAAATGTATGGCATTCAGGTTCACAAGGTTGGAGTGGTGGAGCTCTAAGTCATGAGATTTTTTGTCAGGACCAAGAATTTAGAAAGGTTCGTAGTGGGTTTGTGTATTTTTGTGGAAAGCAAGAATGTGCAAATGAGCTTTAACTAAGGATGAGCCCAGTTTTGGAGCCTGAACCTTCAGGGTCAGTCTTCAGAGCTTATATTAACCTGTAACTCATAGCAGCAAATAAGAAAATGAGGATAGGAGCACATTGTCCCTCATCTGTCTGCTTTGAGGTTTTTCCACCTTTTCCCCCCCAAAATCTGGTGATGTCATTCATAAGAGTCAGCCTGGACATCTCTCTGATCTGGAATGATTGTTCCCCAGCTTGCACCTTACCTTAATAACACTTGCAGGGACATGAGCAGTGAAATTCTGTTCATGTCCCAACTCTTCCTAGCATCACATGTGTTCAGGAGCATCCTTAAGCTCAGGGAAGAAGGGGGTCGGGTCGCCTCCTAACGTAAACCGGCATAATCATGTTGAAGTCAATAGCAAGAAGCAGGGGTTTCAGCCTCTGAGTTTGAAGTCAGTTCCACTGAAAATCAAACAACACACACGCACATACAAAAAATGCAAACCCACCTAAACTCTTGAAATTGCCCGAGATCAGAAACACAACCTGGAAAGTTCCCAGACATTCCTGGGAGATTGCCCATGCTTCCACCTCCCGCCTGAGCTATAGATGTGGGAATCAGCGCCAGGATAACAGTGTTTTTTAGTCATTCCATTTGCCAGGCCAAGCTGAAGCCCAGAATTAAAAATCTGCTACGGCTGAAGGGAGAAGTCCCTGAGCCTATAGAAACTCAGAAACCTTATCTGATTATTTCCTCCTCTCTTCAGTGTGAGGAGCTGAATCTATAAACACCTCCTCCCTGTCCTACAGCGTTCCCTGCCCAGGAGCATGGTCCCAGTTCTTGGGATTTTTTTACTGAATACATGATATAGGGTGCTGAACTCATTAACAGCTTGGCTAACGGAGCTTGTTCACAGAGTTTGATTTCTAGCTATTTGTGTGTAGCATACACAAATCTCAGGCTCCTCGTAAGATTGCCTCCTTCCTGGGCAGCCCACAAGGCGTGAGCGGAATGACTCCTTGCGCAGGGAAATGTTTTTAAGCCAGGAAAACAAACACCGAGGATCGTCTCCACACTCCACTCTTTGCTGGTTGTCTGAGCTCTCTTGTATTCTTCGAGCTGTGATTTGTTTTGGTGGGTATCTGGGAGCTACACCCACTGCAGCTGAGGCGGATAGAGCGGGAGCAGCCGGGCTCGTGTCCCAGTGCCGAGAGACCTGGGGTCAATATCACGCCTTTCCCCAGGGTTAAAAGCTCCTGTATGGCCGGAGGGAACGTTGGCAGTGTTTCAAAGCTGACATCATCACAGCCCCTGCGAACCTCTGGGATGGAAGAGACATCTCCAGCACCTCTCCTGGAATCCAGGGGCTGGGGACTGCGGGGGCTGAGAGACGCTGACGTCACCCCTGCTGCGTGCCAGCAACCCCAGGGCTTCGGGGACGGCTTGATCACCACTGCTCGATTATAGCACCTAAAGAGACCTCTGGGATCGGAAGATGATTGCATCTCTCTGCTCTGTTACAGCAACCAATGAACCTCCGGGACCAAAGGATAAATGTACCATCTCTGGAGTATTATAGCATTTAGAAACCTCGCTCACTGACTCGCAGCTCTCTTCCCCCCTCCGCTACCACCACCTTCAACTTGTCTCGGCATCCAGCCACCTTCTCCACTGAGGTGTAGCGGGGTAATCCCTGTGCTTTTCCATCATCTGGCTGTGTGCAGCACCGAGATGAGACCACGCTACCTCTTCACTTCTTAGGGTACTGGGGAACGTCGCTGTCGTGATGCACTTGCTAGCCCTTTGCTCTACGAGTGCAGCAAGGGACCACTGCAATAGACCCTTTCCACTCTTAATACAGCATCTGTGAACCCCTGGTAGTGCTCTGCCGTGGCAGACCATCTGCTTTTGCCTGTTACGGGGTAGGGGCTCTTCTCACGCCGTTACGGATGTTTCAGAAGACAGCTCAGCATCTGGGAACGGCCATGTCCTATCAGCAACTGGAGCTTACAGACAGGAAGGGGGATACTTGGAATGCCTGGTCAGCGATCCTGGCATTTAGAAAGCACAAATTAATTTCTGTGACACCCTAGAGAGGTGGAGTTCTGTCATGTTATGAACCTGACTTGTAGATTCTGGGGAAAATCCTAAAAGCTTTTGGTAATAGAGGTTTTAGTGAGTTTAATGCCGATGGAATTAAAAGTCTCTAGGCACTTGTCGTGAATGGATTTACATCAGGGAGATTAGAAAAGGGAAAACGTTATTGGTGTCCAGGAAACTCAGGAGAGCAGCTGTCAGCTGGTTTAGATGGGAAGTTCCCCAGCGGGCAGGCGAGCTGACAGCCAGGCAGCGCAGACACGCGCGCGCCCTGGGGGGTCGGCTGGCGGGCTCACGGCTGGGGACAGGTCCCAGGGCCCACTGCAAGTCACGTCACGCGTGAACTCTTGCAGTGTTGGCACTAGCCAGTTTTACGGCCACGTCGAATGTGGGCGAACGCAGCGATCGTCTCTCCATTTTGGCTGGCGCGCTCTTACTCAAAGACCCAGGTGCCTCATCCAAGTGCTACTGGTCTTTCCCGGTGTGCTCATTACCAGTCACTCCTACAGAGGAGCGTGGAGGAGGAAGACCTGCCCTCCTCCCTGCCTACCGGGACACACTGCACTGGAAGGACGGCAAAACAGTCTCTTCCTTCCTGGATGGGCTTTTTACTGTCCCCTTTCTTCCCAACAGAAATGGACCTGGCATGTAGCTATGAAGTGTAACTCTAAAGTGCAGTTAAAAGGGAGACTGGGCAAGATCCTTATGGAGGAGTTTTATGAGGTTTAATAAATTCATAGGGACCACATCCAACTTATGAAATCCTCTGGCTTTGACTTGTCTGGGAGAGTAACCTGGGGAGCCATCACTGTATATTGGCCAGGTTCTGCTCCTTTTTCTAAGGCCTCAGTGCTTGAAACTGCTGGAGAAAGCATCCTGGGGTCAGGTGGCCCTTGTCTGTGCTCCTAGCTAAGAAAGGCATGATCCTGGAGGGTTTGGCCTTTCTTGGACTTCTCTGCTGGGGATGTGTTGCTGAGGCTGTGCTCTTTGCTGAGGGATCATAGAGGCAATAGAAGAAAAGACACCAAGAAACCTACAGGGAGATTGAGAAGGCTTTTGGCCTTAAGTACATGAGCTGGTTATGCTCCTCTCAGGAAGGCTCTGAGAGCTGATTTGTCTGCTGTCCCTCTTGTTATTTCTCTCCACAGTCCTCATCACTTGTTGATGCACCTTGTTGAGAGCAGAGATCAGGGTTAATTCACCCTGGCTTTCTCCTTAAGTGGGACATCATCAAGCTGAGGACTCAATTCAAATCCTGCTTCAGAGATCTTTATCTCCTCTGCAGCCCAGGAGAGCTGGCCGGGAGATCAGGCTTTGCTAAAGCTGGGAGCTCCCTGCCCCGGGGGTGATGGGCAGGCAGGAGAGCAAGGTGCTTTGCCAAGGCGGAGGGGTAATAACCTGACTTTTATCACCTAAGTGCTCACAAGCACTGCCTCTCCCAGCACCCCCAGAGCTACCCTTGCTTTGTAGCGTGAAAATAATGCCCTGTCTGCAACATCCAGCAGAGAGCTGGGATTCATGCCACCCTTTTTCCTCCTGTTGGCTCCTGGGGGCTGGGTGGGAGGGGAAGGCTGCTGGAGTGGTTGACAGTGCCCTCAAAACAAAGCAACTGGTATTGAGTACCAGGAGCAGGGCAGGCGCGATGTCTCTGTTGTCCCTCCCAGTGAGTGGGTGGATGCCATCAGGGGGTCCAGGCAGGAGGAGGAGGAGATGGGAGAGAGGAAGGAGGGTGAGCGGTCTCAGTGGCTCCCCAAGGGACCCCCTCTTGTGCTGGCAGGAGGTGGTGGGAGTGCGGGCAGCCAGGGAGGGAAGGTGGGGAGGGGGGACGCCCTCCTGGCCGGCCGGCATGCCGTGAAGCGGGCACTGTGGCAGACAGTCCTTGTCCCTGGGCTCCCCTTTGTCAGCTGGGAGATGCAGCTAGGATAGAAGAGGGGCTTTTTAAAGTAGAGCACCGGTTTTAGAAGCAAAAATATTAATACGGTGACTGGGGACATGGCAGCGCATGGTGAGAGGTCAGCAGTGATGGCTGGGCAGGACCTGGAGCTACTCCTGGAGGTGCTGGCCTAATCTGTGGTGGGAAAGAGAGTAAAATCTATTGCGGCTTATCCCAGGAAGGTGTCTGACCTGGCACTGCCGAGGATATACTTGTCCTGCAGATGTATTGCATCTGAGCTGCCGGGCATGCAGGTGCCTGCCTTTGGACGGGTACACAGCAAGATCGGGGCACACTTCTGCGTGGGTTGCACTGGCGCTGACGGAACCTGTGTATCCCAGCAAAGGGAGCCACTCCACAAACGGCTTTGCAACTGGCACTGCAAAACCTTTTTTGTCCTTCCTGCATTCTGGGTGAAGGAGCTTCTATCTCACCGTCGCCTTTCTCGAGGCACCTCTGTATCTGCCGGTCTATCCACAAGCGCAAAAAAGAACATTGGTGCTGGTGCCTCCCCCCGCCGCCAGACAGCCGTGCTGGCTGTTGTAATAAGCTCGTTCAGGCGGGACGCGTCCACCCCCTGTAAACAGTAGCCGTTGTCTATTCCCAGGCAGAACCATGCTTCTGGAGGACATCTAGCACAACTAACTCGTCGTGACAACCAGCAGCAACTTCAGGCTGCTTTCACAGAGCTGTTCGTGGCATCACCTCAGCCCTTTCGCACGAGCCGTACGCTTGCAGGAAGCCCTGCCGCTACGGAAGAGGGAGGCTCCTGCTTTCCGCGAGCGGTGCGTCCTTGGCAAGTGCTGGTCCACGGCTAACACGTTCGGGGCTGACAGGGCAGCTATCAGAGCTGCGGCAGCAGCAATGGGTAAGGCAACTTGGGCTGCTGTGAGCTTTCTTAGCAGGCGCGAGATGGGAGAAAGGGGTTCTTCAGCTCAGCGGGACCGCTGGGAGCACGCCGGCTTTGCAGCTGGAAGGATGCTGTGAAGTCGTCAGCTGCGAAAGGTCGTGGTCTTCAGGCCTTGACTTAGATGAGGGCAGGTTCATGAACGCACGATGGGACGCACTCGCTGCTTTCCTGGAGGTGGGAAAAGTTATTTGAGGGCAGCCTCTAGGATTTTCAGGACCTGTCAGTTGCTTTCTGGTACTGAGGAAATCTGACATTTTCCTGTTGGGACTGCCTAGCAGAATTTCAAAGCCCTCTTACTTGCATGATTAGCAGTGTTTATGCTCACTGTTTTTTTCAGGGACTGTCCTGTGCGTGAAACTGTATCCTCACCACAGAGCACTGGGCTGAAGAGAGTATAGTGGAGGGTGAAAGCCGAGTGCACCTTTGATTTATTGGAAAATTACAACACTGCCTGAAAATCCACATGGATGTCAGCATGTTTATATTAGCTGCACCATGGCGGTGTGTTACATTCTCGCAACACGCGGGAGGGTGAGAAGGGGCTGACTTTTCACGGGGAGCTGCCTCTGGGCGTTGCTATTTTTCCCTTCATCCTCGGAATTGGTGAGCCTGGTAGTGTTGCAGGGTGACACGTGTGAGGAAAATTGACACCAAGCTGAAGGACCCATGAGGCTGTATCATGATGTAGCTGACAAAGTGAGCTGCTTGCTGTTGCTTTGATGTGATCATACGACAATTTGATGCTTTATTCAAAGCACTGGTTACAACTTCCTTACTCTTCTTTCCCAAGCACTTCGAGGCCAACCAATGTATTAATAAATTAGAGGGATTAAAATAAACAGTGCTTTGAAAATCATTAGACATCCCAAATGCCTGGAAACAAACAGCAGTTGAAGTAAAAATACAAATGCAAATAGGCTAAGAACTGGGCCATAAAATATTGTAGCCTAGTCCGGGGGCAGCTCTGGGAAGAAAAAATGTGTTTATTCCCTCGTCTCTCTGAGCTGGGACAGATGAAGTAGTACTGGGGTACCGTGAATGAGGAATGATCCCTGCCCCAGTTCCTGCAGTGGTACAGAGCCTGCCCCACCAGTGGCTTTACTGGCTGCCGGAGAGGGATGGGGGGAGATGAGGCCACAAGCACCAGCCACGGGGCTGAAGCTCAGGCAGGATCTGAAGGCTGCAGACTGGAGACCATCTGGGTGAGCAGCTGTCCCAGGCAGCTCCTTCTGCTGCTCTTGGTCCTGACCCTCACCCTCCAGGCACTGCACACCCAATTCTCTCCTCTCAGCTCCTTGCCTTTCTCACTCCAAGTCCAGCTCCTCCTTCCCTCTGTGAAGATCCAGGGACTGACACAGCCAATTCACACGGCATCCGTTTCATTTTCCCTCAGTGGCACCAAAGCTGGGCCCCCAGCGTTGGCGACCACATCAGCAGAAATTCTGGCTGCTGCCAGGGCAATGAGAGACCATGTTACTCAGTGACCTTTCCTCTTTCTTCATCCTGGCTGGGGTGATGCATTTATTGCTGAAAACTGCCTTTTTTGGTCAATCTGTGCCAGCTCGCAGACTCACTGTAACAGCACTGTCCCAACGAGGAAACACAGTCCCCAGGGACGTCACAAGGGGTACAAGCAGTGGACGGGAGTGTGGCTGATGGTCTGATTGCTATGATGTTTTGAGTGGTGTTTACTGGGGAGTTAACCTGAAACAGGAAATGTTTGAGAAACGCATCAGAGCAACACACATGTCTTTAATGTGTTTAAAAACCGGTGGGGTCCTGCTTAAGCAGTGTCAGTAATGAGGGCAGTCGGTCTCAGATCTATGACTGTGGGATGCTTTGAGGCCAGAGAAGCACTAAGGAATCACAACTGGCTAATGCTGCCAGCCCAGCAGGGAACGGGGAGATCCAGTTTTTCAGGCAGTTGTCGGAGGTCCTGTGTTGGCGAAGGAGATATTCACTGCCTGCGGACTGAGCAGCCTTTCCATACTGAGAGAAGACCATGTATTCATGAGGAGGAGGAGGGGTTCAGCTGTGAAATGTCCTGCTTGATTCAGGAATTGCCCGGACCATCTTGAGTTTCTCTTGCGTGACAGACTTCTCAAGCATCACTGGCCAGGGAGAAAGCAGTCAGACAATAAGAGAAAGCTGGCCTAGCAAAAGGCAGAGCTTGTCTGATAATTGAATACTTCTCCCTGCCTGGCCAGCATGCTGTGAGTGGAAGGCATCGTGAGGCCAAGTGCCTGCCACTGCCAAGGGACTCTTCCCTTCCACACAGCCACTGGGATTTCTAATCCAGGCTGGGTAGGACAATGCTGTCATGTTAGTAATGGTATAACTCTCTTAGCAGTCTACCGGTGTGACAGAGTCACAAAGAGAACAGTGTAGGCTGAATATGCACTCATGCTTGCTAAGCCTGTAATCCCAGCTTTGATTTTCTCTCCCTCTCTTTCGATTTTTTTTTTTTTTAAATAATCAGTTCAAACTTAATAAAAGTGATTCACTAGTTGCCTGTTTATCTATCCTTGGCATGGCACCCAATTTGGATTGCACAGGGCAGAAGGATGGGGGGGAAAAGGAAGAACTTGGAGAGGAAAGGGGTGGCTGGAGAGTGTCCCTTTTTCCTCTCTCCATGGAAACTAAGGCTGGTATCTTTCTGTGAACCTGAAAGTCTTGGCTGTTATTTCCCCCATGGTCAGAAGAGGTTGGTGACCAGCTCTGTTCTCCCATTCTAGTTAGATATTTTGTGGCTTTCTCAGTAAAGCTCCAGCAGCTGTTAGCAGCTGACGGGAAGTGTTTGGTGGTCTGTGGAAGAAGGCAGGGGATGTGAGTGCCCCGGACTTGTCTGGACTGTGCCGTGGTTGTTACACTTGCATGAGACAGGAGTCAGTGGTGGAGCTAAGCCCTTCCAAGGCTGTGTCTTGCAATTGCGTCTGAGAGTGTGTCTGCACCTCTTTGAGGCTGATCTCTTCTCTCTGCAGCTCCTAGCAGACCCCAAACCTGCAAGACCTGCTGTGATTCCAGCACCATGATGTGTTTCTGCATCCACACCCTTTTGACTCTGTCTGCCTAGGAATCTGACCACCTCTTCTCGGAAACCAGGGCAGTGAGATTCACGGTTGGGCAGTAGTAAGAAGGTACCCAGGGAGTCGCTGGCTCTGCATGTGAAGACTTTTGCCCAAGAGCTGATGTTAAGAACTGCCTTGCACGGCTCTCCTCGGCCTGGGCGGTCGCTGGCCTGACTCACACCTCAGCCAGTCTCGCCCCAGGTCCTTCTCCCAGGGTCAGCCTCCTCTCTCGTGGTCTCCAGCAGCAGGCACAGCCCTGCTGAGCTGCTCTGGGCTGCACGTGGCCACGCTTTCGGCTGGGTGACACTGAACGCGGGAGACACGGAGCAGGTCATCCAGAATAAGCGGTTAAGTGTAAGCTGGTACACAGGAGGATAGTGGACAGGAGAGGGCAGAAAGGTCAGAAAAACTAAAGATGTGAACAGTCGTGGAGGAGCATTAGAGGACTACGGAAAGGTGAGTTCAGCTAGCCTTCTGCTTCACCTTAGTTAAATACTGTGTACCCATGGCTCACCGTGGCAGGACTGGTCCTGCCTCCCGAACAGCTGTGTCCAGGTGATCCATGCGTGGTGCTGAGACAGCCTGGCATAGAGAAGGCAGCTCCTTCTGAAGCTAAGGGGAGCTGTGGGGCAGTCTGGCAGCTTGTGGGGTGGTAAGTGATGGCAGGGAACATGCTGTCGTGCAGGATCAGTGAAGCACTGCTTATCTCTCAAGCTGTCTGTTTCTCTTGCTCTTTGTGAGTCTCTTCTCACTTCTTCTCATGTGCTCATATCACCTCTCTTTTCTTTCCCTCACTTTCTTTCTGTGCTCGGTGCATGGCCCAGAGAATATAATGCACAGATAACACTCCATTCTCTCTTTTCTTTTCCTCACCATCATCTTTCTCACTCATCCTTTCTTCCTGTCTCTCACTAACGCTCTGTTGCTCTCTCTGCCAATTTATTCTTCTCTTTCCTCCCACACTCTGTCCCCGTTTAATCAATCTCAGCAGAGGCCTGTTTTCCACCAGAGCTGCTGTTTCACGCTTACTCCCATGGAAGGAGGGTGGGCAGGTGTGTGGTTAAGGTACCAGGTAGGAAGCAGGAGCGCTGAGCTGAGGCTCTTTTTGGTGGCCACGCCTGAGTCACGTCACTCGTTCTGCGGCTTGGCTCCTTCCCTTTGACACGGGAACGCTACAGCTATGAATCTGTAGAGCTTAGAGGTTGTAGGGCCAAGGTCTGTGGAGCTCCTGGAAGCGGGCTAGAGCTCTTTGGGTGCCCATGCAGTGCTTGTTTGTCTTTGGTGCCCAGCTAAGCCCAGAGCCTTGTGCCCAGACTGACACACTGGAGGCACATTCTCAGCCCTGCCCGTTGTCCTAATCACAAAGTTTGCCCCATCCAGTCTTCCATGAGAAATAACCCCATGGGATGCAAATGAGAAGACTCAGCCATGGAGTTTTGATCTGTGGTGATCCAGAGCTTTATTCCCTGCAAATCCCTGGAGACTAAGGGCAACCCCTGTTCCTATAGGTACTACCTTTGCAAACCAATCACACCGAGTCCCTGCCTCTCCCCTTCCAGCTCTTTCTCGTCTTCTCTCTCTTCCTGCCATGCCACTTGTCCCCTTTGCTTCTTTTCAGCATGGTGTCCCTCCACTTCCACTGGGAGTTTTCCCCTCCCCATGGCAGCACACGCTCCATACCGGAGCCTGCCTTGCCTGCTAGCTGTTGAGGGCTTGCCCGGAGCTGCCAGATGCTTGCACCTTCTTAGCTCTCATGGGTAGGAGTTGCTATGGGAGACAGGGAGAAAGAAAAAGTGCCTTCCCTAGCAGCACTAGGAGCCAGAAGTCTTCCATTGAGTGGAGAACACCCCCCTCTTGTGCTCCTTCCTCCCCTCAGCCCCCCTTTAGAGAGCACTCTGCAGAAAGCCGCCTTTGAAGCCCCTTAATTAGTGTCCCGCGTGTCCTGAACGGAGCCCTTCATTACCACCAGCAAGAGGCACAAATTGGCATGTGTTTCAGCTTTGGGCTCAGCGCCAGAATTTTGTTCCAGTCCCCTCCCTCCAAACCTCTCCAGCTTCCCCCCTCCTCGGCACACATGCGTACACACACACTCACTCTCTCTCACCAAAAAACACATACACACAAGGGATGCTGCCAAAAAAGAGCCATCCCCTTTCCAGCATCCCATATTTGAGGGAAAAAACCCAAATGGCAAAGGTTGCTCTGCTCCCTGCCTCCCCCTGGCTCGCTCTTGGCTCTGCTGACCCTTCAACATATGCAACGGCAGGTTGGGGGTCATTATCAGCCCCAGAGTATCTCTCACAGCCTGTGGATGTACTCAGAGGGTGCTAATTAGTGAGAGAAGGGCTGATTAGGTTAGAAATTAAGTGTTTATTTTCTCTTCTTTTTTTTTGTGTGTGTGTGTAAAAATAGTGGAGCCAGATGGAATCTCAGGACTGATGGGAGAAAAGGCAGCCAGGAGTCAAAGGAGGGAAATCTGGCC
>JAVJGG010000024.1:26515829-26547598 GCA_035590195.1 Aviceda cuculoides | reverse complement strand
CCCCCCCCGGCGCGCTCGCTGCACGTGCGCGGGCTGAGCCAGTCTTGCTCGGACCCTACGGCAGGTCCCTACCGACGGTCACGCAGAGCCCACGCTCCCTCCCCATCGCCGAGAGGAATTATTTCTAAGCCTTTCCGCCGCCTCACGGCTGGGCTCGTGGGGTGACACCGAGGGGAGGGATGTTCCCCAGGCCCCCCCTCTCAACCCCCCGGAGGGAGAGCGATGAAGGTGGCGTTATCGCCGCTAATATTTTTTATGGAACCTGTAAGCTCTTGACATCCTCTTCTACCTGGAGAAGGCCGTTCCCCACGCCTACCCCCGTGCACGCACTCCTGTGGGCTGCTGCTGCGGGCTGTCTGGGTGGAGCTGGTTTGATGCAAAGCCCCCTTAATCTTCAATAATCGTATTAATATAAAAGGTAACCATTTCGCTTTGGAAAACAAAGGTGGCTCTCTGGCCTGCCAAGGAACCACTGGCATATGAAAGACCTTTCTGGCAGTATTTATCACTCTAAAATAAGATTTACGCTTCTAAAGCTCCTTCTTTTCTTTCATGCTTCTGAGCTGCTTCATTTTTCTCCCCTGAGCTTTCCCATTCTCTCTTTCTTGCTGCCTAACAAATTAGGCATCTAATCACTGCTGGGGAGGCGCGATGGGAGAGCAGGGGTTTTATATACAGCATCATGTTGGGGTTTTTTTTCGTGGTTAGTCTTTAAGCTGTTTGGCTCAGCAAAGGTTTGAAATCAATGGCTGTGCATTTGCTTGAGCCTGGGTGCACGTGTATGGCAGATGGTAACTTCAGGTTAACACCTAAACTCTTCCCGTGCCCCGAACTGGCCAAAGGGCGGGACTGCAGAGCAGCATGTCCTTGGGGCAATCCTCCAGCCTGTATTTCAGCCCTCTGCCCTTCCTCTGTGCAGGGCCCCATGGTTGCTGGCTGGAGTTTGAGGGCTGTGAGCATCCTTGCAGCAGTGTCCTGTGAGAAGCAGCTGAGATCCTGTGTGGGTTTGTGGGCTTCCTCACCGCAGTGTCCTGCTGGGATCCTAGTGCTTTAGGCTTCCTCATGTCAGGAACGGCTGGAGTTTGGGAGCTACGAGCTTCCTCCCCACTCATGGCAGGGCCAGCCCAGCTTTCAGAGGGATGATTTTTCTCCCAGCAGGCACTCTGGATTTGTAGATGGTGAAACGAACCTTCCCAGAACTGAACCATGAGACTTCTCTTGCGGCAGCACTCTGCCAAAACTCACAGAGCCTCTAATATTGAGTGGCCACCCTTCAGCAGGACCCATTGATACTGGTTCAACGCCTATAAGGGATGAAGTCTTTGTCTGGTTAGTGACATGAAAACACCTTTTGTTGCATGACTTTCTAGGGTGGCTCTACAGCTCTTTTTTTACTTTTTATGTTTCTGCCTAAGCCAGCTCCTCTGTCCTCTAGAATTTTGAAGCTACAGGGCCAATTTCGAACAAATGTAATGTTGGGATGGATCTCAGAGATGCTGAGATCTTACATGTTTCATGAAAATAGGAGGATAAATTAGAGAAGAAAGAAAGTGAGAGAGAAGCCTTCACAGAGCCCCATTAAAGGAAAGAGCGCTGTGTGAGCTTGACCCTTGGTGGACATCAGAGAAGCTGCAGTAGAAGACATTGTCTCTCTCTCTCACACATACATGCACACAAATGTCTTCCATGTCACAAATGCACAGGTCATCAGGCTTCCTGCTCCCTCTTCTCTCAATCCCAAACTTCTCAGGGCTTCTGGAGCACCTCTGGGAACAGCCACAGGTTCTTTGCTGCATGATTTGATGGTAACTCCTGCAATAAATGGGAGCATCCCTGGAAGCAGTGGGGCTGAGAGGAAAGGGGCTGCTGGTGTGTAAGTCCCATACCTGTGCTGCGAGCTTCTCCCACAGCACTGTCCTTTCACTATAGCCGCGGCAAAAGCAAGGACCATCTCTGGGTGGTGATTTGAAGCAGCTGCAGTGATGCTCAGACCAGTGTGTATTACAGAGACTATCCAGCAGGTGTGGAGAGTCCCTTCAAGTAAGGCACCAACTCCCAGTACCAAGCACCCCTAGGAAAGGCTCCTTTTTTTCGGAAGGTGGTTAGAGAAATCCTGGAAAGACCTTGAAGCCAAGAGTGGGGAGGCAATGCCCCCTGGAGATGGTGTTTGTGCCCTGAGGCCCGCCAGCGGCAGGCAGTGCACTGAGCTGGGAAGAGGGCTGATGCCCAGATGCAGCACAAAGCTTAAGAAAGCAGCAGGAGCTTTGGCCTGGTTTCGGGGTGTCCCCAGAGGAGCCAAGAATGTTTGGCAGGTTTTTAATGCATGAATTTCTAATGGGAGGCTCTTAGCACAGTTTAAGCAATGGTAGAATTAAGTGCTGGCTTTTCCAGTGCACTGGGCCCCAGGAGGACAAGGTTGACAGGGTCAGACTTTCAGGACCAAATTGCTGCCGTATGTGGCTTTTCTGGTTGCTGTCTTACACCGTGGCCTCTAGACCTTGTATCCTTTCTCAGTCATGGTCCTTCCACCCCCTCAGCCCACAGCTCCTCCCTGTCCCTCATATCATGCCTGTCCACACTTTCAGTGGTTGCATTTTAACCTGCCCATCTAACTGGTGACTGCACTCCTGTGTCACCCCCCTGTGCTACCTTGATCCCCAAGCCAAAGGGTTGTCTGTGGCTAAATCAGATTTGGGGCTCTCCTCCTTCTGTTTTGCCCTCTCTGCTGCCTCCTCTGAACAGGGAAACCATCCCTGCGGTTTTCTCCTCTTCTCCAAACACTCTGGTGCAAAGAAATGCCAATAACATTGAGGTATCCATCAGTAGGGAATAAACCAGAAGGAAATCATTGGGACCTCAGAGCTGATGGGTTGATTTTGTGCCAGCCAAGGAAGGTACAGCCATTCATGGGCACAATGCCACTACTGTTCCTTGATGCTCTCGCATACATGAGGATGGCCAGGAGCCAAGGGCACGTTGTAGGAGCCATCTTGGGTTACAATGAAGAGTGTTGGAACCCTACAGCTGGGTAGGCCCAGCACATGGGGGTGGTGACCATGCACCTGCCCTATAAAACAGATCCCATGTCCCAGCTTTTCCCTTCACCTCTAATCACAGCCTCCCTCCACACTAGGCTCTCCACAACTCGTGTGTCCCCCTTCCTCAGCTATCCTCCGGGCTGGAGTTGCTTGCCCTTGCTCTCCCTGCCCACCTTCCATCCCTGCATCTCCTTGCTCTGTTGCCTGAGAAGAAAGGGAGGGAAACAGCCAACTCCACTCTCAACACCTTTCAGGCCAGCAGAAAGGACAGAATGTTGCTTGTGTTGTTGGACTCCAACACTATCTAAATTAAGTTCATTTGGCTCTAGACAGTTGAGGCAGGGCATGGTGCTGAGCCCATCCCTGCCCTCCCCTTGCCTGTGAATTGCCAGTGTCAGGGAGCAGCTGCTCCCTAAAGGACAGGGCATGGCTGTGGTGGAGCTGGAGACCAGCACTGCTCCGGCAGGGACTGACGGCACTGGGCTGAGCTGAAATGGAGTTCTGGGCCATGGGCAGGGGTGGAGGAGGCCACAGACTGGGCTGGCCTCGGGGCCCTTAAAACCGGTGTGATAACAGGGAGACAGGAGCCATTGGGGAAAGAATGGCAGGGTCTGCGTATTTCTTGTACATAGCCACCTTGGGGACCCAAGGGGACCAATGAGTTTGGCTTGAGGAATGGCTTTGACCTTCCTTTGGCCTGTGGCTGAGGCAAGGTTGGCCAAGGTGGGAGGTAGACAGGAAGCAGGTCTTCTCTGCATGGTCCCCTTGCTTTTGACACATAGCAAGGAAAAACACCACCTTCCTTTCCACCCACCCCCCTAACCCAGCCATCTCTTTCCTTTCCAGGCTGCTAGGACATCTCCCCTTCCCAAACCCTCTCCTTGCTGCCTGAGCACACCTCCCTGAGTGCGATGGGGTGGCTCTCAGTGATTACTGGGGCTACTGCAAAGGAATGTGGTCCTGGCCTCAGAGATTCTCCCTGTGCACCATGAACGAGTTACAGCAGGCAGTGATGACTTCAGCACAGCATTTGGAGCAGCCTGCCCTAGCAGAAGGGGTCAAAGGGGCTGGGATGTTCCTGTATGGAGTTGGATATTGTGCAGGGTATTTGGTGAAGTGAGACAGACAGGCCAAAGCATAACGCTCAGAGAAGGACTCTGGCTAAAACCTGGGCTACGCTTTTTGCTGCTTGCTGAGGGGCTGCCCCCGGCCTCTCCTGGGGTGCACATGCTTTGGGCACCAATGTGCAAGAAGCATGATAGTACCTGCCACTCTTTTGTTCAGTGGGAGAGACTAGGCGAAGTGAAGGAGCGTTAGAGGGGAAGGTAAAGGGACAGAGATGGTGTGGGGAATTGGCTGTATCTCTGCATGCCGCCACTTCTGGAAAAGGTGGGACAAAGCAGGGGACTGGCGCTGAGGAATATGAGAGGTCTGTGGGTCCCAACCTCTGGAGAACCAGATGTGCCTCCTATCTGATGCATCTGGGGAGACAGTGTCAGGAAATTATTTCTCATTGGATTATAAGGCTGAGAAATAAAGCAACGGACTGTAAAAACCTCTGCCTTCTGCTTCAGTGCTGGCTGATGCAAAGCTGAGGCAGCAGCTGGAGGTTGTCATATGACAACCATAAATGACATGAGTTTGGTGGCCTCACATGATGAGCTGTGGGGAACAGAGGCTTTCTCTCTGTCTTTTCCATTGGTCTAGCTCTTCCCCTCCCTCCCCTTCTCCATCTTGGCTTTACTTTTTGGATTATTGAATATTTAAGTGTTTCTCTGTGACACTATCTCTGATCCTTTAATCCAGCTGGCCTGGTAATTCCACAGACCCAAATCAGCTCAGATTTCTCCATAGACATAAGCCTTGTTCCTCAAGGGTTCACTCCTCCTCCATTTATCTTCCTTCATTTTATTTCTGCCCTTTGTGTCTCTGTGCTAGAAATTGGTTCGCCTTTCGCAGCAAAAGCTTCGGTGATATCTTTAGTGAGCAGCCTCCCCCCAAAATAAAAGGGGCAAGAGGGGATCTATTTTTCATTAACTAAGAATCCTTTTCTCTGTTTTTTATTGTCTTCTTTCTCCTCAAAATTAAAAAAAAAAAAAAAGAGAGCATACTGCCCACATGTTTTATCTGCTGTATGAAATTATTTCCTCTGCACTGCCTGAGGACATCCCTGCCAGGCTCCTGTCAGCACAGTGGGAGAAGGGTTGAACCTGTAGCCGGAGGGAAGGGTGCTCCAGGTTGCCTTTCCCAGTCAGAACCGGGAGCTTACCCAGAGCCCAGAAATACATTGAAGCAAATGTCACTTTGCTGCTCATTCCTGCAAGGTGTCCTTTCCCACAAACGGGCAGTGTTCATAGCCCCCAAGGGGAGGTGGCAAAGTAGGAAGGTGGAAGCTGTGCACCTCTTTTTGGTGGGGGTAGGTGGGTGATGTGTTCCAGCTCAGAACTGCTGGCATTGCTGGGTGAGAGACTGGAGGCTGGTATTTGACACACTACTTACACCCTGCCCCCCCACGCCCCCAGCATGCTCAAGCCAGGCTGGCTCACCTCAACAGCTTTGTCCCTTCACCGGGAGGCAAGAACAATTTTTAGAGCACAAGTGGTTACACGTGGCTTGAATTATTTATCCCTCTTGCATCAAGGAAGGAAGGAAACAAACAAAAAAGTGTTGTTTGTTTTTCTTTTTTAGGAGGAAAGGCTTGTCTGCATTTTCCCTGCTTCGTGCATTCTGTGTACATCATTTTCAGGCAGCTGAAAATCTGTGGCTTTGGCTGTGCTTGGGGCTTGCCTTTGTTTACACTAGGAGTTTTGAGCCACCCGCAATAGCGGCTTTATGTTTCCTACCCTCCCTCCCCTTCCCCTTCTACCCCCATGCTGCTGCCTTCCCCCAGGTCCCTGGCTGTGATCACATTACTTAAGGGAGCCTGGGTACCCTTCTGCATACCCCTGATATGAGATTATACATCGCTAGGGTTCCCTTCTCAAAGGCTTATCAGCATGGCAGGCAGTACCACTCCTCTCTTCCTTGCACCACCCATAATGCGGTCTCTTCCCCATCTCCCTCTTCTCATGAAACCTTGCTGTCTATACTCTTATCTCAAAGACCCCTCCAACTGATGCCTCTTCTTGTCTCCTGTGTGCTTTCTTTTCCAGATTCCAGTGACAGATGGATCTCTCTCATGCGCACTTGCTCTTTTCCCTCTGTATTTTTTGTTTTCGACATGTTTGATCTGAAGCTCTGAAGCTTCCCAGAGGGAACCTGGGAGAGAAGGAGGAGAAGGAGGAGGAACCGAGGGAGCGTGAGCGACAGAGGAGGCAGCCCTGCCTTGTTCTTCCAAATCACACTGTGGAGGGGCGGGGGAAGACTAGAGAGGGGGGAGGACTTGGGTTTGTTTTGGGGTGGGTTCAGTGTGGGTGGGGGGGGGGTGGGTGGGAGAAAAGTGGAAAAGGTGGGCGAGTCGCTCATGAGCATCAAAGAAGATTCGTTATCCTCGGTCTGAATTTTTGTTTAGAAAAGAAGCACAAGGTAGTTCCCTTCCAGACCAATCATCCATGTTCCTAGCTTTTGGGTGTGCTGGAAGCAGATTGCATGTGTTCCCCCTGCTCCATGCTCCTGGCTTGACCCAGAGGGCAAGAAGAAATAATGGTGACGACACCCAATAGGACTGGGGTGCTCATGCCCTTCCATTGCTAAACCCCAGTTACTGCCCCTTTCTCTTCCCTCTGCCCCTTAGTTTCCTTTTGCTGTGGTCTTGAGATCTGGGGTTGTTTTTTGTTGGGTTTTTTTTTTCCCATCCTGATGAGGGCACCACTGCAGACCATGATGTGCCTGGGGTTGTGGGCAGCTGCCCTGCTCTGCTTGTTTTCCCCTGGCACCGTGCGAGGTGACTGCTGGCTGATTGAAGGGGACAAAGGTTATGTGTGGCTGGCCATCTGCAGCCAGAACCAGCCCCCGTACGAGACCATCCCCCAGCATATCAACAGCACGGTGCACGACTTGCGTCTGAACGAGAATAAGCTCAAAGTGGTGCTGTACTCCTCCCTCAACCGCTTCGGCAACCTGACTGATTTGAACCTGACCAAGAATGAGATCTCCTACATCGAGGATGGGGCTTTCATGGGCCAGTCAAACCTCCAGGTCTTACAGCTGGGCTACAACAAACTCACTAACCTCACGGAGGGCATGTTGCGGGGCATGGCCAGACTCCAGTTCCTTTTTGTGCAGCACAACCTAATTGAGCTGGTCACCCCTACTGCCTTCTCTGAGTGCCCCAGCTTGATTAGCATTGACCTGTCATCTAACCGTCTCAGCCGCCTGGAGGGGAACACTTTCACCAGCTTGAGCAATCTGATGGTGTGCGAGCTGGCTGGCAACCCCTTCAACTGCGACTGTAGCCTCTACAGCTTTCTCAACTGGCTGGCGCTCTTCAACAATGTCACCAAGAACTATGACCGGCTCCAGTGTGAGACTCCACGGGAGTTCGCTGGGTACCCGCTCCTGGTACCTCGGCCTCACCACAACCGCAATGCCATCACCATCTTCCAGTCCATGTGCAGAGGTGGCACCATCCCTTCCCTCTCCAGGGTCAACCCCACCCCTTATACCCCTGACTCCCAGCGAGACCTGGACGAGGGCTCAGCCATCAGCCCTGGGGACTTCCTCTCAGTCAAGCCTCCAGCCTCCTCCACCACTGACTCCTCCTTCAGTCCCAGCATCAAGCTCCATGATGTCACCATTACCTCAGCCATCCTAATGGTAACCATCCCCATGCCCTACAGTAAGATGTATGTGCTGGTCCAATACAACAACAGCTACGTTTCTGACATAGCAACACTAAAGAGCAAGAAGGAATATGTCACTGTCAACAAGCTGAAGGCCCACACTGATTATACTTTCTGTGTGGCCTCCATCCGCAACAACAGGCGCTACAACCACACTTGCCTGACCTTTGCAACCCGGAGCAAAGGCAGGGAGGACCCTATTTCCAGTACTTCCACCACCACACACTATATCATGACCACCCTGGGTTGCCTCTTTGGGATGGTCATTGTCCTGGGAGTGGTGTACTACTGCCTGCGGAAGCGGAGGATGCAGGAGGAGAAACAGAAGTCCCTCAATGTCAAAAAGACCATCCTGGAAATGCGTTATGGATCAGATATTGATACCAGTACCATGGTCCATCCTTCCCAGAAGCTGGGTGAGCCACCAGTCATCCCTGTCTCACGCATGTCCTCCATCCCTTCCATGATTGGGGAGAAGTTGCCCCCATCAAAGTCAATGGAAGCTGGGATGGAGACTCCTAAAGTCACCACCAAAGGTAACTACATTGAGGTGCGGACTGGTGGTGGGGATGGGCTGGAGCGAACCCAGCGGGATGAGGACCTGAGGGAACTTGACAATGGGCAAGGCTCAGCTGCTGAGATCTCTACTATAGCCAAGGAGGTAGACAAGGTCAACCAGATCATCAACAACTGCATTGATGCCCTCAAGCTGGACACAGCCTCATTCCTGGGTGGTGGGACTGGTGTTGACTCAGACATGGCCTTTGAGTGCCAGTCCATCCCAGCCAGTTCCTCGGGTGGGCTAGAGCGGCCCAGCTTTCTTTCCCCACCCTACAAGGAAAGCTCCCACCACCCTTTGCAGCGCCAGCTCAGTGCTGATGCTGCTGTGGCCAGAAAGACCTGCAGTGTCTCCTCTAGTGGCTCCATCAAGAGTGCCAAGGTCTTCAGCTTGGATGTGCCTGACCACCCACCACTCAGCAAGTCTGACTCCAAATACATTGAGAAGGGCAGCCCACTCAACAGCCCTTTGGATCGTCTTCCCTTGGTGTCCCCGGGCGCCATCCACCACTTGGAGGTCAAGCCTTCTTACCATTGCAGTGAGCACCGTCACTCCTTCCCGGCCCTGTACTATGAGGAAAGTGCTGACACCTTGAGCCAGCGGGTGTCATTCCTCAAGCCACTCTCCCGGTCCAAGCGAGACTCCACGTACTCCCAGCTCTCCCCCAGACACTACTTCTCGGGCTACTCCTCCAGCCCCGAGTACTCATCAGAGAGCACCCATAAGATCTGGGAGCGATTCCGGCCTTACAAGAAGCACCACAGGGAGGAGGTTTACATGGCAGCTGGGCATGCCCTGCGGAAGAAAGTTCAGTTTGCCAAGGACGAGGATCTGCATGACATCCTGGATTACTGGAAAGGAGTCTCTGCTCAGCAGAAGCTGTGACTCTCCCTCGGTCTTTCCAAGGAAACAATACAAAACAAGACCCCCCCCCCAACAACCACAAAAAAAATATGCCACTTGACTGTGAAAAATAAACCAACAACAAAATACTCCCGACAAATACAAAACTGACAAAATCGTTTCTTAAAGTTTACAACAACAACAGAAAGCTCTCACACACACAGACATACACACGCAGACACACACAGACTCACACATGCCGAATTGTCTCTGCTGTGTTATGGGGACCATTGTTCTGCCTGCAGATGGTTGGGAGGAGCATCCTGCTCTGACACTGTGGTAACAACACTGGAGTGCGTGGGGGGGTGGGAATGGCCCGGGAGAGGGTGGCAGTGGTGGCAGGGGAAGGGCAGGGATGGACACTCACTGGGCATGAAACTCAGCTGTGAACTATTGCTCTTTCTGTCCCTGTCAAGGGCTGGTTTTTCTTTTGGGTGGGAAGGGAGGGCTTTGGTTTAGAAAGCTTCTCTGCCCACCTGATACACCTACTTTTCCAAATCTTCCATCATAATTTTTCCCTCATTTCCTTTGGCAGTGGAGGCTTTTCTCTCTCCCATCCCCTTCCAATATAGGTGGGAGCTGTTGGAAAAAGTTCTCTGGCTTCTTTTCCTTTGCCTTTCCCTGCTCTTCTCTGTTAAAGCTCCCTAGGCTTTCACTTTCTGTCTAGATACTTCACAAACCTCCATCCTCCTCAGTGGAATGAGAGGAGGTGTGAAGGACCAAGGGAGGTAGGACCTGCTGTACAACAGGCTCTGTGCCCTTGCTGCTCTTCCTCCTTTCCTTCTCCTGCCATGTTGTTGCTGATGAACACCAGCAATTCTGGAGTGATGGGCATTCTCCAGGCCTGCTCAGAGCCACTTTTCTGCCAGTTGGTGGGGGGGTATGAATGTGCTCTTTGGCATGGCAAGCCAGGTCCTCAAGGAGTGGTGGAGGAAAAGGCAAGAAGGTCTGGTCTCTCAGAGGTGTCAAGGGTTCCCATCTCTCCACAAGTGTCACAGGTCAGAGGTCCTCCCCACCATACACACCTGTGCTCAGGCTGCCCTTGTGCAGTAGGTTTGATACTCTCTGTTCATGTCTCCCTTGCTCTGAGGAAGGGACCTGGAGAGGAGCTCAGCAGAACAAGTTCTACATGAAGCTTCTGCAGCTCTTCCCAACTGACTCGCACCACGGGGTGTGGGATGGGTGGGTGTGCGTGAGAAGAGCGTCACCCAACTTCATCACTTGCAGGTGGATGTGAAGAACAGGATTTCAGTTGCTCACCTCACTGGGTTGACAGAAAAGCCATGAAGTGGCTTCCTCTTGAACAGGCCACGGACATTCTGGCATGGATAGGAGACAGCCTAGGGTGAAGGCAGAAGCACAGGAAATAAAAGGGATGTGAGAATGGGGCCTGGGAGTAGTCCAAGAGGGATGGCTGCAGAAGTTCCTTTTGTGTGTGCAGCCACACTGTGTGTGCTGGGCTGGAAGAGGATACCGGCCTCTGGATGGCAGTGTTCCTTTGAATACTTAGAGGCCCTCATGAGAGTCACAGCAACGCACCACCTCCTAAATCCTCCACCCCCTCATAGCTACCTGTGGCAAACTCTTCTTAGGGATCCTTTAATGTCTTGGCAAAACCCCGGGTTCACTTGCTAGGTCTCAACCTCTGTCCCTTGGATAGAAGATCTGCCACAGAGTTGGGAATGAGCCTGCTGCTGAATGAGCTACTTTGTCCCATTTCTGAGCGGCCCAACGAAGCACAATCTTGGCACCGTCTCCCCCAAAGTTTTCTTGTCAGGCAGGGGAGCTGCCTGCTGACTGCGTCTTTATGCGGCACAGTGGGCTTCCTCTCCATGAGCTGCACACCCCAATTCTTGACAATCTTTCACCTCTATCAGGATGAGGGTGAGGGCCTGTATTGTGTGGGCCTTTCCTAAGTGGCTATTTCCTTTCTGAGGCGCTCCTCAGAAGCTCCAGTGTTTTGGGGGGCCCTGGGAAAAGGATGAGGGTGTAGGAGCTTCTCTGGGAGGTATTTACATGCTGCCTGCAGAGAACCTGCCCATTATCTGTCGGGTAGTAGCACTGCCAGCTGTGAGAGCTGGTTTCTATGCCACAGGTGACATGACTTCATCTTCTGTAAGTGAGGAGCAGCAGTACCAGAGCCTGGTGTGCGAAAACCAGAGCGGGGTTCCCCAAGGTCTAAACCTGTGAAGATCTGTGGGGTTCCTTCCTTGTAGGGATGCTGATGGTAACAATCCTAAGCCACGTCCCGATCCCATTGCCTCAGCCTCCTTCACTGTCAGCCTGCTTTCCCGCAGTCAAAGCATCGTTTTGCCTTGAGTCCAGAGGCATTCATGGGATTGACTCCACACTGTAAGAGCCAGTCCAACCCAGAGGAAAGGGTGTGTGTGCACACGTGTGTGTGTGTATGTATGTATGTGTAGGAGGATGAAGGGAAGTCACATCGCTGCTGCCAGGCATCCCTCTATGTTGGGACAATGCAGCAAATCAAGACAGGTAAATGCTGTGAGAGATACTTAGGCACAGCAGAGACATCTCCAGCTACCACATGGAGCAGGCCCAGCGGTCTTCCAGCGTGGCAACCATCCAAGCAGGGAAGACTAATGGCTGGGGCACAGAACTGGACAGGAAAAGGGGGATGACAGGCATGGGGGGATGGAGTCCTGTTCCTCTCCCCACCTCTTCCCTCCCTGTGCTTCTCTGCTGTATGGTCTTGTAATCAGTTCCACTCAGTCTATACTTTTGGGGGGAGTGTTAACCTGTAATGGTTTCTGCTCCCTCCCCCCATCACCCCAACGAGGCAGTAAAGAAAGGTCAGGGATACAGCTATCACCAGGCCCTTCTTTTGCCTGTGGTGGGGGTAAGGCTGGGTAGGAGGACAAGCCATTTCTCTCCCAACTGTAGCCCCCCACTCCAAACCAGTGGGTGAAGTTTGCACAAGATGGACTGTTCTGTGGGAGGAAGAGGGCAAGGAAGGGGAACAAAGTGTCTCACCTTCCTTCCTCCTCCCTTCTTCCTTGTCCTGCTCCCTCCCCAGGGATGAGGGCTCGCAAAGTGATGCCAGCCCTGTCGGAGGAAAGCAGATTTAACGTTCTATTTGCATGATGATTTTACTGTATTTTTCTGAGCAAACACCTGTTGTGTATGTGCCAGTTTGTTGGAATTTAACCTCCTCTCCCGAAGTCTCTCCTGTCCTTGTCCCTGTTTCCCCTGCTCCTTTCATTCATCCCTGATGTGATTTTATGAGAGACTCCTACCAGTTTGAGAGGGAGCACACCCCAAAGAGAACCCACCCCAATCAGCCCCATGAAAAACATTCCCTCTTTCCAGTGTCCCTCTCCCTTTCCTCAAATGTGGTCTCTCAGCTGCTTTCGAGGGTTGTGTGCGTGAAGGGGGGATGCGTTATATATCAAAGGCCTGCTCTTTCTAGTGCTCACCATTTCTCCTAATTATTTAGAAACAGGAGTGAGGCCCATCAAGATAGATCTCGTAAGAGAAATGGTCACTACCATCCCCATGCCCTGGTTGCTCTTTCCCCATATCTACAAGCAAGGCTATTCTTGGGGGAACAAGGAGTGCTTCAGCTGCAGGGAAACCTCTGATACAGTGAAAGCTTGATGTGGAGCTGGTTGCAATCACTTAGAAGACCTCCCACCACCTTCCTCTCATTGATTGCAGGGAGCCCTGGATTAGGTCTGTCCTACCCCTCCTCTCCAGTGGGTGGCCCTGGCAGAGGGCAGGGCATGATGAAACCTTTAAGGCCTCTGTGGAGGGAAAAAGCGTGGAGAGACTGCCTCAAGCTTCTAAGCCCTCTATGGCTTGGCTTTGGCAAGAGTCCCTCACCCCTGCCTTCTCCCAGGGCAAAGTGGATCCATGGGGCGGAACCAGTACCAGCCCCTTTCACACTTTATTTCTGGGTTTGTGACTCTTGGCAGGGAACACAGGGGTTTAGTTCACCTCAGTGGAAAGCATGGAGGGTGAGGAATGAAGTTGGGTGCTGACCTGCCCTCTTCCCCCAGGAACAGGCCTGGGGGGAGCCTGGGCTGGATTCCTGCACCCAGCAGAGTGAAGGGGAGACCCTAGTTGTGCTGTTCCCATGGGGCAGAGCTCTTCCCCATCCCTGCCAGTGCTGCCCCAGCTTATGCTGCGGTGCCACGTTCCCCTCTCCCCTCCCCACTCTTCCATGCTGAATAAATCCCTCCCGAGGCAGGTGTGAAATATTCATGACTGACAAATGAAGATTTATGTCGGGCTGAGGAGGCCTCTGTGTGTTTGCAATGCTAATCAGCCTGCCTTCCTGGAGAAGGCTCTGCCAGGCAGGCTTGGGAGAAGGAGGGGAAGATGCAGGAGGGAAGGGGGAAAAGGAGCTGAGGAAGAGAGAGGAGGGGCAGACACAGCAGGGTTGAGGAAGGTATGGTGGGACCAAGGAATGGGCAGGCAAGGAGGGGACAGGTAGAGGGAGATGCAGCGGGTGGAGAAGAGGGACAGGCTGGAAAGACTAGGGGAAGATATGGCCGCACTGGAAAGAATGGGATGGTAAAGGGAGAAAGGGACCACCCAGAGAAAGTGTTGAGTGCAGGGGTGGAGGCTCTCTGAGAGGAGGCGGGCAGCAAGTCAGCAGTGCCTGAAGAAAAAAGCTGGGCAGACTTCGTGATGAGCTGTGGCCCCTCTCCGTAGGGCAGAGCTCAGCGCTACAGGGCGGGCAGCTGCCACACGGGCAGGAGCTGGACCCAGGGCCCCGAAAGCACATTTGCCATGCTTGTTGCTGACTGGAAAGCTCAGCTGCGTCTGGAAGGACACACAGCCTCCGGGAGCCTGGAGAACGCCCCTTCCACCGCCATCACCTCCTTCAGCACAAGCCGCGTGCAAGAAGAGCCTCGCGGAGCCGCGTCCTCTTGCTGGAGCCAGCCTGCTGCCGTCCCACCATCTGAGCAGGAGCGAGCATCTTCAGGGTGTCTTGGTGTGGGACGGACACCGAGTGCCACCCTCCACTGGGCTACGGGGGTCTCCTGTAGGGCTGGCGGAGCCTGCCTCACCTCAGCTGCCCCCTGCCCACCCTGGCTGAGGCGGGTGTTTTTGGGGGTCTTTCCTCGAAGAAGGGCAGAGGGGTGCGTCTGTCGCCTCCCCCCTACACACGCACGCCCTCCTGCACCCCGTCCCTCCAGCCACGTTGGCCTTGTACTGTGAGGGGCGTTCTCGGCCTGCCTCCCCTCGCCTCCCCCCGCCGCGGGGAGACGTCTCCACACCTCTCCGCGCGCACTCCCACCAGGGCCGCCCCAACCCACCCACCCTGTCCCCGGGTGGAGCCAGGGCAATCTCTGCCCGGCTTCTCCTTCTCCCACTGGGCAGGCACGTCCTCCCTGCCCCGCCGGGAGGTAAATCACCCTTTCTCCCCTTACGGTCGCCCCCCCCTCTCCGTCCTGCCCCATCCTCGCGCGTTTGGCTTGGCCTTTGCCTCCCCCAGAACTACCACCGCCACTGTGAGGCCTTGCTCTTGGGTGGCCTGCCCCCACCGTCTGCTCTCCGTCTTCCCCAGCGGGGGGGAAAGAGGAAGAGGCCGGCTGGGTCAGGCCAGACCCTCCAGGGCTGGTACGGCTGGTCCATCCACAAGCACAGCACCTGGGGGTGAGGGGGTGGGAAGGGGAGGGCAGCTGCCGGGCACAGAGCCGGGGGTGTCAGCCCTTGAATGTAAGGAAGGGCCTGGGAGGCAGCTGCTGGGACTGGCTCCTCGTGGCCTCTTTGGTGTTCCTCCTTCCGTAACAACCCTGTGACCCCCCCCTGGTTGTGTATGGACAAATTTGAGTTGGAGTTACGTTCTTTTTTCTTTTCTTTTCTTCCTTTTTTTTTTTTTCTTCTTTTCCTCTTTTAGATTTTTATTTCTTTCTCTTTCTTTTCTTCCTTTTTTTTTTTTTTTTCTTTCTTTTCTTTTCCTGTTTTAAAACTGAATGGCACGAAATCGTTTTTCCTCAACTCGGAGATTCCTGTATGGAGAAAATCAATTTCTATATTTGCAATAAATTTCTTATTTAAAAAAAAAATGACAAAAAAACCCAAAAAACAACAAACAAAAAATATGAAAAGCTGCTTCTGAGTCCATTTGTCCCAGCCTTGTCTTGCAGAGGAGGTGGGATGGGATGGGAGGGAACAGGGTACGGGAGAAACTAAGGAAGCTGGGACAGGGCGTGGGAGAAGGATTGCGGATTCTCCCAGGCACCCGGTGATCATCTGCTCCTCCCAAACACACTGTTTCTCTGCCCTTGGATATTGCCTTGTTTGGACGCATCCTCATTTTTACTGAGTCCTTAGTTCTGCCATGATACCAGTCCCCTCCTGCACTGAGCAGCACCCAGTTCACGCCCCATTCTGGACACATACAGGACTGCCTGGGTGCAGGGCAGTGCTTCCTCACCCACCACCTACACAAGAAATCCTCAGCTGGCAGCGAGAGACAACCTCTGCCCAGGCTCCAGAGCTCTCTGGAGGAAGGCAGTCCAAGCCAGGTGATTCGGCCATGGGTAATGACTGAGCAATCTGTAACCTAATCCACCAGCAGATACCCTGATCTCAGCTCTTCTTAAGCATCAATATTTAAAGTCAAGAAGCCAGCAAATCCGTGGCTATTGGTGCATTTATAAACGTAATTAGCCGAATTTGTGTATGGTGACATAGCAGCCGTTCCTTTGCATGCCTTGTCACTTCTCTGCCTCCTGTTTTTTTCTCATTTCTAGTTTCTCCCAAGAGCGGTACTGCTGCTTGGCCCAGATGGTTTCTTCTTTTGCCCTTGCACATCCAGCTTTGATCAGAGGGGTCTAACTGTGGCTTCTGAGCTTCCTTCTTGGGTGTGCTGAGCTCACAGCCTCCGCTCCTAGTGTAGGGAAGGGCAGGAATGAACGGTCCTAGGGGGCTGCGAATATGGACGCAACAGTGACTTTCAGCTCCTGGATATATATGCTGCTGTAGCTGATGACTCCTATTAATGCTTGAATTGATTTTAGAGCAGCCTTGGGGGCAGATGCTACTACAGGCAGATGCTTCACAGTCTGACGCGTTCTTCATTGGACTTGGGAAGAATGATTGAGTGTGGGAGGGAATGGTGCTGGGCTGTGCATCTCTGGGGGATGGACAATGGTGCATAACAAAGAGGAGCTCTGCTGGGGTTAATCAGAGCTTCATGTTCTTGATGGAAAGCTGGATCTTTGGGTCAAGGTGCTGTTCCTGGCATCTGCATCTCTGCAGTGCAGGGATATGGGCCTTCTGAGACAGGGAATCTCAAACCTTGGGAGGAATTAATACATAAATTATAAAGAGGCATAATCTAATCAGTAGAGTGCCCCCATGCTGTTTATTTTGTTGCTAAATTCGATTTTGTCTCCACAGTCCCTGCATTTCATCTGGCTGCTCTGCCATAGGGATGAGAAAGGACAAGATGTATTTGCAAATGCTGGCCAGGGGGAGTGGGAAGCTTTAAAAAGGGAAGACTGTCAGGGCTGAAGTAATCACAAATGTCCTGAAGCCAGGTGGGGATTGTTGGGCTGGGGGGCATGGAGCAACTGTAGTCAGTCCTCTGGGCCAAAATGATCTGGGATGAAAGAGTTAAGCAGTGCTTGTATTTAAGCAGCCTTTGGCTGATTCCAGTCAGAGACCTTGGGAGTCCTCCAAGGACTCTTCCTCCAGACCACCTGCTTGGTGGACCGTGACGGCTGCGTCATGGAGTGGGAGAAAGGCCCAGTGCTGGGCTGTGAACAGTGAAGTGGCTGCAGTGGGCAGTGTGAGGGAGGGAGTCACCCGGGTGGCTGGCGTGAGCTGGCCCGCTAAGCAAACCCGTCGTGGAGAAGAACGGTGCTGCTTTGCATAGCCTTGTGTTTTAGGCTGGCTGCAGACTCAGGAAGACCATTTGGTGTTGTTTTGTGGTTGGTTCATGCTGACCATGGCTCTTTTTTGCCCCCATGAAGTTCAGTAACTTATCCAAGCCGTCATTTGCTGCAGAACAGGAAGAACTGACTTGGCCACAGAGCCGTTTGCTGGAAATCGTACAGGACAGTTGAGATCGCTTTGCGTATGTGTGCGCGTGCATGTGCCTATGTGCTGTGAAACGGACAGGCAAGTGGGCAACATTGCCCTCTTCTGGATTGACTGTCTGGACTGGAAGAGCATCTCTGGTGGAATTGCTTCCTGGCAGATGAATCCCATCTCCACTGCAAAGGTAACATCCTTTCTGAACCTTGATTTCTTATCCAAATCCTGGTGGCTTTTACAACAGCCAGGTCAGATTGGGGGATACCACTGCTCGCTACAGCTCCAGTGCCTGGGGACCCTGAGCAATCGTGACGACTCAGGGTCAAGCCAAGCCTAAGAGAGCAGGGTGAGGAATCTCTCCCCTTCAGATAATGTTGGCTCCAATGGAACCAGTAACCAACAGCTCTGATGATGGGCAGTGAGCAAATGGACGAGGGTGTGAGGGTCACACTGCTGACATTTGTCCCAAGGGCTGTCCCTCAAGAGGAGGAGAGCAGTGCAGGCTAGGGAATGGTCAGGCCAACATCTTTCCCTGGGTCTTGGATTCACTCTCAATTAAAACACGAAGGCGTGTGTCATGCAAAGCTGGAGGATAGAATGAGGTCTACACAGAGCCTGGGGGATTTGGGAGTGTAAGTGCACAGGCCATGCCCATCCTTAGCAGGGGAGCAGAGGATGTCACTGAACAGCCTGTACATCTCCCTTCTCATCTTTGGAGGAAACACAAAGTGAGAGAAGGCAAACCTGAACAGCCCAAGAGTGAAAGATTTAGGAATGAAGGGATAAGAGAGGTAGAAGGAGTCGTCAAATACACACATAGTTAAGCTGATGGATGGATTAGTATCACTGGTGCTGCCCTATATGGCCAAATTCAAGGTTCTGCCGCATGCTTGGTGGGACTGTTGGCAGGGTGCAGAACTGCTCCATTCCTTGGCTTCCCAAGTATCCAACGGGGATCTGTGTCTTCCCTTCCCTTGTCAGGCTGCCTGGGACAGGGTCTGTCTCTCACGACACGGTTATATGTTACCTGTAGCAGTGGGATTGCCAGACTACTTGAGGACTGATAGTTCACACACATCCTCGAAGGACGAGGGAACGGTATTGAAAGTGAGTCCAAGGAGCTGTATTGGTGCCTTCTGCTAAGCAAGGCAGAAGTAAGAAGGGGCCCAGCCAATGTTACTGTAGAAAATGGATCAAAAGCCTCATCACTTTTTAAATAAGAAACACTTTAAAAAAGAAAAGCATTCAGCTCCATCTCTCTGTGTACGTTGCCAGAAAGGGCATCATTAAGAATTCATTGCAACTTCTACACCCAATTTTCCAGCCCAGTGCCTCGTCCCGCTTGTCTTGCTCCAGCTCCAAAGACAGTGGAGGTTCTGCCATGAGTATCGAGGGACAAACGGGACCTGAATAACAAGATGGAGCTTGAAGAAAGGGCGGGGGGGGGGGGCTGAGGACCTCTGGCATGAAGTGGTTGAAGGAGGGAGAAGCACAGCCAGGCAGGGAGCGTGAGGAAGAGCCAGGCTTGCCTGCAGACTTGTAAGCAAATAGGCACAAGCCTGCTCCAGCTGCCTGCTGTTACCTGCTCACACAGGCCTGGGGATTTCCTTCTATTCTGTGCTTTCCTTTCTTGAACATCTGGAGTTTATCCAGGGGAGAGTTTAAGGGTGGGGATGACTGGGGATTCCTAACAGCTGAAAATGGCCCGTGTGCTGTTGGACCAAGGTCCCGACCTGTAGGACAGTGATGCAGCTGACAAAAATGGCCAAGCCAAGCAAAACTGTGTCACAGGGTGGATTCATCAGGGCAAGAAGGTGCTAGGCCTAGCAGGTTAAATCTGTAAAGGCTGAAGTGGCTGTACTTGTTGTGTATGAGTGCCTTCAGTCAAAACAAAGTGTCTGCTTAGTGTCATGATATCTGCTTGTCTGGAGCAAAAGGGGTTTCATTCTGGGCTTAGCTCAGCTTGGGCATTGAGCCAGAAGACACATGAGATCCTAGATTCTCATCCCTTCCTGATAAGATGGGGAGAGAGCTCTTGCCTCTGTTTCTCTGCCGTACATTTTCTGTCTCTGTCTTGTGTCACCATCATCCACCAGGCTTCCTGCCCGTGGCACCCATTTCTCTTTCTCTCTGCTTCTCAAGTGTCAGCCAGGGAGATAATTGGTATTTTTGACACTGTCTGTTGAGCACTTTGTGGCAGGAGCTACCAGGATGAAGCCATGAATTAGATAATTAGGGTTAATTAGAGGCTTTCCAGGGCTATGTTACCATACTCCATGAGGACAGTGAGCTCCTTTCAGGGCCATTGTAGGGAACAGTGCCTTTGGGGGAGAGGAGTAAGGAGGTGTCAGTGGCATTGGTGGTGGTTGTGGTGGCCAGGAAAAGGGTGTTCTGGCTCCTTAGTGGCATTGGCGGTACTGGGGTGGAGCAAACAGAAGAATGAGAAGCAAGGTTGGATACAGACTGCAGTGGGGCAGTGGGGGGTCATGATGGGGGAGAAAATGCAACTGAGGGGAGAGAGCCAGTTCTCAGCACCAGCTGATGGGAGTTTGGCTTTTGCTGCAGCAAAAGCAGTGGCTCTCTAAAACCTAGCAGGTAAAAGAGGCCTCGAGGAGGCAGATCAGCCTGAGCTGGTCCTGAGGTTTAATGACTGATGTGGTGGTGGGCTTTTAAACTCCTATGGAGCTGTGGTCTGATGTTGGAGGGGTAGCTGGGTGGCAAGTCCCTCACTGGTCCTCGTTCCTCCCTCCACTGCTGCAGGGAACTGAGCTGGGAGGCAGAACTTGCCAGGGCAACATCCATAGAAACCGAGGCTTGAGTGACCGCGAAAGGCGCTCGGCCACCCACAACTGCCAGATGACAACTCTGCTCCAGCATGCATAGCCTGCTTCTGTAAGAAGGCACCATGGGCCCTTCCTGCTTCTCTAAGAAGGTCAGCCTGCCCGTGACTGTGTGCAGTGGAAGAGAACACCAGCCCAGTGGTGGAGTATGAGAGGGAGAGAGGTTTCTCCAGGTTTTGCTGTCTGCATCATCCCAGAGCTGCTCTGTCTGCCCCTGTCTCCACTCTGCCAGTGCTGGGTTGTTTGACTCGGGATGATGAGGAGACACTGCTCCCTCATCCCCACCCAGATCCTTAACGGAGAATGGGGCACTAATTTCTCCAGCCCTGTTGTGCAGTCAGTGTGCCTGAAGGTAAAACTGCCTGAGGCAGGTTAGCCAGCCTGTGAGGGAGGTTTAGATGACAGCTCTCTTTCTTACCTGCAATTGTTGCTATGTAGGGATGCTCTGAAGAGGTCGTCTTTGCCAGCACAGCCTCTTTACACCCCCGTACCCTCTCAGAGGAATAAGAAACTTGTCTTGTTGCTAGAAGACCTTGGAGTGATCACTCCGGCATATTATGGGGTCTTTCCACAGAAGAGTATAAACTTCAAGGTCACTATGCCTCTGAGTTTACATTTTTATAGACCTCCTGGGTCTGAAGAAACTGAAGAACTCCCTTCTGGCTCTGGGGGAGGAATGGACTTCTCTGGGTCTCTTGGAAAGTCACATCCCTTATCCCCCAGATAGACTTCATGATGTGTCTTTGGGAAATGGAAGAGATTTGTCTCCCTCACTTTCTCTCCACATCACTAAGTCCCAAGTCTAATCGGTGTGGCAGATGGAGGGAGGCAACACATGATGGCAGCCAGACCTCTGGGCCTCTTCTACCCAGCTGCTTACCTGTGAGAAGCAGCCAGTCATCCAAAGCCCTGTCAGAACAGGACACGGGTTCTCTCACCTCTGCTTTATCTTCTAGGCCATCACCTCTCTCCTTTCCTGCACACTGTTTTTTCCTCACAATTCCCACCCACCACTCCCTTCACACTTCCCTGGTTCCCTGTTTCCTCCATTCTCCACCTTCCTTCCCTGTCCCTCACCTCTCTGTTCCTTAGGGAATCATGACTTCCTCCATCTCTCCTCTCCTTCACTTTCCTGATGCTTTCACTCACCACCTTTCATCTGCTGTCCTTTTTCCATTTCTCCATTTCTTTCCCTCCACTCAACCCCTTCTGTCTCCTCCTGTGTCCACATATTTTCCTCTTTCATAAAATATCTAATATAATTCCTCACAGCTTGAGTCATCCAAACCTGCAAGGAAGTGGTTTCCCGCAGGGAAACAGAATGCGAAAAATATCTTTATTCACCAAAAATTAAATATTGACCATATGGGGTGGAAAAAACCCAACAAACTAGGCAAAAAAATGCCAGCTCATTGCTCAGAAAGGGTTGAAGAAAGGCAAAGCTTGTCTGAGCAGGTATTCACCACAGGGTTTTAAGCCCTTCTGCATCAGTGTGTCACTGAAAGTCCTGCTAAGATTCTCAGCCAAACATGCGCTGCACTGAGGCCGACCTAGACTGCCCTGGTGGAATCTGGGATGCAGCTGATATACAATAAATATGTGAAACAAACTTAGGGTGTCTCTTCCGCCCCCCAACTCCTACACCTCCCCCCTACCCCCACAGTCCTACAGCTTTGTCCTTCTAGGCTGAGTCAGGAAAGAAATTTAATTTTAGGGAAAAAATACAAAGCCCACTGAACCTTGCTCTTATATTAAACAGGGGCTGGAATAAAGTGAAGGTACAGCCCTTCAAAATGAGGAAAGGAAAAGGGAAATGCAGCCTCCAAAGCGGTTGGATATTCTCTGCTTCAGTCATTTCTGAGATGATGCCTCTGCTCAAATTACCCCAGTTGTGACTCTTCCAGAAATGGCCTTGATTGTGGGGTAGGAAAGGCAGGGTAGGCCCATTCTAACATGGTGCCATACCATCAGAAATAGGAACCTGGGGAACACTCAAAGCATCCCTGAAAAGAACTTCCATGAGGGATCAGGCGCCTTCCCCTACAGATGGTCCTGCCAGATCCCCAGGTCTCTCCTGGTTCCTTATTGAATGCTCTCAACTGTAACCAACTTCTCCCATGCCTTGATCCCAGAGATGACCTACTGCAGTGTCTAGGCATCACCCACAGGCTGGAATTTCTTAACAAAGCCATAATACAGAGGAAGTCCAGTGGATTTGGGCAGGGGCATTACCTCAGAAATGACTGAAGCAGAGAAAGTAACATATTGTTCTTACAAGCAGGGGACAGACTCAGCGCCACTATAGGTTCTAAGCAGGGCAAAGAAGAATTCGACTCAATGCATAATAGCTCAGTCGGAGAGCAGCTTTGGTGGGCAGAGAAAGAAAATCTCAGCGAATCCCTCAGACCTTTTTGTTGCAGTGATCTATTAAACAAACCATATCTCTGTGTACAGCAAGCACAGGCTTAGTCCCACGTGATTCTGGTATTTTTAGTAGCTTGTTCATGGATAGGGTAACTGGGACTTTTTCTTGCTTCACTTGCAGGAACCCTGAAGCCAGACTCCAAAGATTCCTAGTAAATAGGAAGATCTCAGGTGAAAATCAAGGTCCCCGAGTGCAGCAGTGAGAGACACAAGATGTCCAATTAAAAGAAAAATCTCTTGGGATCTAGCTGAACCAGCTGTTCTACAGCCGGGTCTTAGGTTAATTCACCGTGTGCCTCTGTCGGGATCCGTCACGTTGAACAGAGGGTGGAGAGGCAGGCGCCTGCTTCGCCAGTGCTTGAGACAGCACTTGGTGTGATGGTGGTGGAGCAGTGTTGGGCCTTGGTGCAGAGTGAGAGGCAGGAGACTGGGGAAGGGACGATGGCAGAGTGTTAGCAGTGGAGTGTGCCTTCTAGCAGAGACCTCGTGAGTGTGTGGTCTTGCTCTGCAGGGCACCAGATCTCTCTGCTTTTTGAGGATATCACAGCCCAAGCTGAGTGGTATGGTCTGGGACATAGCGTCTCCAAGCAATGTAGAGGCTATGGCTGTGCTGCCAACTTGTGATGTTCTGGAGTCAGATCCTACCATGATCAGGCTTTGTAGACGCAGCAGGGTTCCTCTGGTGTGTGATGGGGAGCATGTGCTCTCCACTTGCTGTTATAAATGAAGGGAGTTGGAGGGTGGGAAAGGATTCCCGTTATGGGTGTCGTGGTTTAACTGAACAGGACAATGGGTCAGCTCCTTCTCCCAGCTTCTGCTGACATCACCTGGAACAATCTGGACAGAAGAGATTCCTTAGACCTGCACCAAAGTTCCTTGGACAGTGCACATCCAGGTGGCTTTTGCCAGAAACATTCTCTGCAGAAAGCCATGATGTCAGGATTTCTCCTTTTCCAGATAGGGCAGCCCTCATAACTACTCCATTGCTAGCATCTCAGGCAAGAAAAAAGGTCCAGTGGAAGAAGGCACATGTTTCCTGGTGTTTGTATGATCATCACCAGGTGACCACCAGGCAGATGAGGCAATTTTATCTGCTCAGGGAACATGAGCTTTCTTCCAAGTTAAGGAAATATTTTGCGGAACAGCAGCAGAAAAATTGCCATATCAACATGAATCAAAGCTATCTGCATCTTCTTCTCCACTGAGGATCCTAAAATCACAAATGGTCTGAAGAAGGCAAGCAGGGCAAAAACATTGACTATTCCTTGTAATGTTAGAACATTGAATATCCTTGAAATGATTGGGCATCAGGTTTAAGAGAAAATCCAAGGAAACATCATATCATAGTACAGAAATAATTTGTGAAACTCCTTGCCAAAGTGTTTAAACCAAATCTCTGGAAGTCTTTAAATTGCTGGTGCCCAGTATCAGGAAAAAGAAAGCAGGGAAGGCTTATGCCCTGTTCTTGCCCAGCCAGCCAGCTCTGGACATCGTCAGAAACAGAACACTGGGACAGATGGACCTTCACGCTGGTGCAGTACATCTGTTCTTCTGCATTTTTGAGCATCTTATTCAACCTCTGTCAGCCTTGCACCAAGGTCTACCCAGCAAGGCTGCTGCAGTGGTCTAAAATGCCAAGTAACTCTTTGCCTGATGCTAAGATCATCTGACAGACCTGATGGGAAAACAGCTGCACCTGAATCTTCCCGACATTGCAGCAGTGAGACTCACGGTTTCAGAACAGAGTTTCTGCAGCTGCTGTTGACGGTTCTCCCAGCTCACAGCACGTGCTTGCATAAAATTCAGGCCTTGTAACTATTTGGCATGGACTGAAAGGGCAAGTGGGATGCTCAGGTAGAAAAAAACTTAAATGTACACGGCAGCAATCAGACAAATGAACAGGAGAAAGAACTACATTTAGCTTGGGCTTCTCATCAAATAAACCCATATAAGTCAGGACAGCCCTGGAGACTTGCTCGCCTTGGGCACCAGCGTCTTCCCAACTACCCTGGTCAGCACCGTGGGAGGTGTTGTGACCGATGCCAGGCACACCAGATGATGTGAGAGAGGGAGAGCCATGGGCCAGGACAGTGGAATCCTCCTAGCAGCAAAATTTGCCTCATGACAAGAATGCTGGTGTCAGCAATTGCTGACACAGGAGTGTGCGTGGGGAGTGGTAGGATAGAAGAAATCAGGATTTTATTGGTGAAAATAGATAAGGAAGAAGGTGAAACATATGGCTTCATGACCTAAAGCCCTTTCTGGACCAAGATAGGTCCTGAGACAGGGAAGTCCCTGTGGGATTGATCCTGGGAGATGTAGGTCTATGCTAGATGTTCTAATGACCTTGTTTGCAGTCAGCTTCACATCCTCTCTTGAGCAGATGGTAGGTACACTCTGCACTACTTGCCTGTGGGACACAGTGCTGAGTGTCTCTGAGTAAGCCTCCAGGTGAGTTCCCCATTACTGTCCAGGGCCTTAAAACTGACAAAAATACAAAAGTATATAAGTGGCAAAAGGAAGACTTGGGAAAATGTGGGCCCATTGTTAAATGGGGCAGGTGCCCTGGTGAGAGAGGACATGGAAAAGACTGAGGTATTGAATGCCTTCTTCAGCTTAGTCTTTACTAGCAAGACTGGCCTTCAGAAATGCCAGGCCCCAGAGATTGGGGGAAAATATGGGGCAACTTAACCTTGGTGGAAGAGGATCAGAGAATACTTAAGCAAACAGACATATGTAAGTTCATGGGCCCTGATGGGATGCAACCCAGCAGTGCTAAGGAAGCTGGCTGGTGTCATTTCAAGGTCACTCTAAATGGTCTTTGAACACTAATGGTGACTGGGAGAAGTGCCTGAGGACAGGTGGAATGTGAATGTCACTCTGGAAGGTCTAAGTCTATGTGAAGTCCTGGGAAGGTTCACGCCAGCTGTGAAGGATGGAACTGAAATTCTTTTGTCTTCTTAGAGACATACACCTCTAAGAGGGGTGATGCTGCTGTGAGGAATCCATGCATCTCCGATTACTGCCAAGTAGGAGCAATGTTGGTGAGACAAGGTTTATAGAGGGAGATAAATGTCTTTATTTGGACAAGCCGAATTGAATGTAAAAATGGACAAGCTCTTCTTTGGGCCTGCTGCATTTATCTCCTCCAGACCCGCTTGTGTGCCTGACACCCTGTCCGTTCTGTTCTGCTTGTACCATAGCTGATCCTTGTCTACAAACCTTGCCACTCTCACGGTCTTCAGACACCACACTTAGAACAGCACTGCTGTTAAAATATGAATTCTTATTTTCACAAAGACCCAGCTGTAAGAACAATGTACTCTACACTGATTGGTGAGCTGGGAAGAAAAGGAAGCAGAAGATTAAGGAATTGTTTGATGATCCATTTGCATACGGCTACCCATTGTGATAATTCACACTTGCAATAGGGAAGAGGATCAGCTGTTCTTCCAGGTAGCTGAACTGCAGTTCAACAGTTAAGTCTTTCAGAGCTGATCTTTGCTACTGCATAGCTTGTTTTCACATTAAGCTCACCTGGTGTTCAGATTGACTCCTGTGAACCTGCCCCATGCTGGAAGCATCACTTTCTGACAAGTAATACAGCCAAACAGAGCAGGGTCTAAAGAAAAATCCTCATGGACCTGCCAGTGAAGGCATGGCTGGTGTATCCTAGGAAGTGGGACATGTTTCTTGCTAAACCATAAAGGTTTGAGCTCCTCCTTGAGGGGAGGGAACTGAGCCCTGAGCAAAGACGATAGCAGTAATACAGCAAAACAAATGGTACAGCCTAGCAGGGAGTGAGGTACTGCGAACAGAGTGAAAAAGGCAGAGCCTTGTTCCCTGAAACTCACACCAATGCCAAAAAGAGACAGAAGAAAAAGAGGTGTATGCAAGCACGAGTGTGAGGGAGAGAGACTGTGTGTGAGAGACACTGTGTGAGGGAGAAGGATCCTATACAGTGTGCGAGAGACATGTATCCTATAGCTTTTGTGTTTGTGTTAGAGCTTATGCGTATGAGACAGACTGTGAGAGAGGCCGAGACAGCTATGGCGTGCCTGCGGGCGGGAGCACGGCATTGGAGAAGGAATGGAGAAGGAATCTTTCTCCAGGCAGAAGGAGAGGGGTGAGCTGAAGCGGAGCCCCCGCAACCTCCTCGCTGCCTCAGAGGCCACGTTGGCGGCTTGGAGTTGCGGTGGGTTGGCACATTTCAGGTGGGGATGGGGAGTCCTAAGAGCTGCGCGCTGAGCCTTTTGGCTCGAGTCAATGATGCCAGGGGGAGCTGGGGGGTCCCAACAACCTCCTGACTGTACACGTGCCTTCCCTGTTATGGTAATTGTCCTCCATCCTCATCAAGCCTGAAAATACCAGCTGGCTGGTCTGCAGCGGTGAGGGTGGAAGCAAGGGAGCTTGGTTGAATAAACCTTTTCCCTTCCATGCACACTGGGAAGCCAAAGAGGACTAGTCCAAAGGCCCTGACAGACAGCAGCTGCCGTCCTGCCCACACAGCCAGTCCTGCTGCCTGTGTTCGTGCTGTTCGTAACTGGAGCAGGAGGCAGACCGTTTTCCTCTTGCTTGCAGGAGGCTCCTCCACAGAGCCAAACGTCCAGCACAGCATAGCGAGGTCCTGCAGCTGGCCAGACCCAGACCTGTCTCACCACAAACTCCCGGTCTTGGGGAGATGGGAACATCGTGTCCTTTCCCAGCGCCTGCTTGGCCTGAACACATTGGCTATCCTGCTCCTGCTGCCTCTGCAGAGGGGATCGCCTGCCATCCGGGGCTCAGAGACCCCTTGGTTTTGGTCAGGGCTCAGTGAGGGATCCTTTCCAAGCCCTGCGAGGGTGAGGGAGACGTAAGTGTGGTGGCAAAACAAGGGTTTCTGCAGCGCTCATGCACTGTGAAATGCAGCTCAGCTCTCTGCTAGCTGGAGGGACAGCAGCCTGAGCCAAGTGCTGGGAACAGCCCTCCGCATTTGAGTGGCTGTCCTCACAAGAGAGGAAAAACTGGAAGAATGGCATCCCAGCAAGGCTCTGGAGATGGGGGATGGCACCATTGCTGCAGACCCTCAGGGATGTGAAGGGTGAGATTCTGGTTTCCAGTGCCATTTTTAGTGCCCCGGGTTATCTAAAACATTTGCTCAGTGCTGGCAAATACCACACAGGACCTGTGGGAGATGTTCTGGAGAAGCTGAAGACGGGTGGGTGACCTTGCACTGAACACCAGGGTTTGGGCCTCTGACTCACTCCTTGACTGACATCATTTGCGCTAACCCTTAAAACCAGGGACAGCATCGGCACTGCAGATTTTCAGAGGTACCATGTGATATCATCCAGCAGAGCTCTTCAAAGCCTGGGTGGTGTCACCACTGCAAAGTCCTGGTGCAGGGCTGATGAGCCTGTTCTTTCCTAGGGGGAGAGCATGTCTTTCCAACACCTTTTAGCTGGTCGCAAAGTCACACATACCTTAGCACTGCACAGCAATAACACAAAGTGAGAACATCATGTGGCTTTCAGTGCTGGAATATGGTTTGTGAGCTGTATCTCTGAGTTGAGATTGTGACGACATATGCAGAGACCCTGGCCTGTGCCAGGGGTATCTCTTGTGTTGCCCAGGAACAGGTCTTTTGAGCATGCCAAGTGTCTGTGATATGTGCCAGGGTCATGAGCTCTTGCAGGCTATATCCAGCCCATGGGCTTTAGGTCTCCCACCCTTGCTTTAGACAAAACAATGTCATGTGTGGCAGCCCTAAGGATGACCGCGAAGAGAGACCATCAGCATTAGCTTTCTAAGGAAGTGAAAACATCATGCTTTCATTCTACATCGAGGGACTGTGAGTAGCAACTTTTAACAAAAGACAATGCTATCACCCATGTGAGCCTCTAGAGAACTGAATGATGCCACCAACTTGTGTAGCAGTCAATTGCAAGGTCAGTTCTAGAGACTAAAGACTGGTGAACCACTTGAGCACAGTGTAATGCCCAGCTGACCACTCCTAATAAGTAGGATGTCCCTGCAGGCACTAATGAACACTTGTTGTGGTTACTGAATCAGAGCTGGCTGGGGAATTTGAACACATGCCTTCTCATTGTACTGCAGGGCAAGTGTCTGAATGCACTTACCAGCAGGAGTGCCTCAGGAGAGAGTTACAGTGCTAGATAAATGCCTGATTTTGAGCCTTCCAGAAATCATTGGTCTATGTTAGAGCCATGTGGCGGTAGCTCAGACCCAGAGAGCCATATGTCTCTGGGGTTATACCTCTTCCATCCAAATGTGCATGTTGCTGTTGTCTGTGGAGTGAAGGAGTCTTTCTTCATCACTGCTCCCATGAGAGAGGAAGCATATCCCTACCGATCAGGCTCGTTCAGCTGGGCTGAGATCTTGATGAGCCTCTAGGGATGTGCAGATGTGTCTGGAGCGAAAGCTATCCTCAAATCCTCTGAACAAAAAGCAGGAGAACTGTCTGTATTCAATTCTGCATAGTGTGCATATGTGCATAAGGAGGTGAGATGCTATTCTCACTCCCACCAGGGTCCCCTTGGGCAGCCCAGCACTGCCCGGGAAGCTTGCTGTGGTATTCTGCCCTTCAGAGCAGCTCCCTCTCCTCGGAGCCAAAAAGCAAGGTGTGCCTTCAGTGTTCCCTCTGTGCACTTGCTCTGTGGTGCCCTGCTCCATTTCTTCTCCCTCGGTCCAGTGCCTCCTCCTCGGTCACATTCCCGTGCCCGTGATCTCCATCAGTATTACCTGTCCATCCCCATCAGCCTCTGAAAACAGAGACAATAAACTGACAGGCACGAGCCATTCCTGATGGGAGGGAGAAGATAGTCCCCCACAGCTCTCTCATCAAGAGGCCCCTCTAAAACCATCCTAATGAGATTCTCCTTAGGGCCCCTGTCAGCTCTGCCTTTCCTTGCAGGCTCCTCTGACAGACGGATGTCAATTCAGGGAAAGCTGTCTGATGTTCTTCATCTTAATGAAACTGATCCTCGGGCAGGCACTGTCTCTTTTGCCTCTAGGCACCTGTGGTCTAGCAGCGCCAGGCTACTCTGTGCTTTGTCATACTGGATCCTAATTAGTGGCTGGCTCCCGCGCCCCTGGAGTCAACAGGGAAAACACCCCTCTGGCTGCAGGGGAGCAGGAGGTAGAGGATGAGAAAGTCAGTGTAGAGAGAAACAGCAAGGGTCCGGGTGAGTTCCTTCCCATCCTCTCCAAAGATTACCGTCATCTCCTTTTCTCTCTTTCCTCTGCTCCTCCAAAGACAGGGATGGATACGGAGGCAGTTCTGCGTCTGCTCCCTGGCTACTGCTGACCTGTCGTGCACACACACGCTGCTGCGGGGGAGAGAGAAAGAGTAGAGCCACCCCCAGGCCACTCACTTGGGGCTAGCTAAGTGCCGAGAAGAGGTGAACCTAACGGGAGATATACTGTAGGATGGGAAGACATAAATTGCAGGATCCCTGCTCTAGGCTTATGCCCAGAGAATGTGTTGTAGCTTTTTGATTCAAGTTGTTGGCTGAAGTTCAAGCTCCTGTATATTGTTTTCCTTTAGGGAGACAAATTAATGATCGATCTAGGAAGTTCTCTGGGGATACCCTCTGTTTCCCAAGGAAGTATAAAGCTCTGCTTTGGTAAGTCAAAACCTAGGAGGCAATTTCTTTGCTGCTCAAACCCCCTTCTTCAGGTTGTTCTTAGTGGTTTTTTTACTTCCTGCCTGTTATCTCATCCTTTTATCAGACTGCACTGCTTTCTTCGGCCCTCTTTCAAACACAGCTCTTCTCTCACACACCTTTGGTTCAGGAGGTGTTGTGTGCGTATGTGTAGATGATGACCATTAATGCTGCATACGGGAGGTTAATTGTGTCCTGGAACCATCTTAAAGAAAGGCAGCAGCTAAATCCACCTGATTAAAGGACATGCGATCAGTTTGTAGCAGAACTTATTCAAAATCCAGTCAGATCCTCCATCCTTATTCTCAAGCAAATGCAGGCTCCCTAGCAATCATTAAACCTGCAGCATCTTTTTGATTCATCCCTGTCAGACACGCACAGCCCTGTCCTGGATTCCCCCTGCTTTCCCAGTGGGGATGTGTGTGTGACTGTACAGTCCAGAATTTCTCTGTGCTTTTGTGCTGGAGCTCTTTGAAGCAATTGTTATATTGCTAATGCAGCACAATGACTGAGTAGATTCTTTCCACGGCTCTCACTATGATTTCTCTGTGATACCTGACAAACCCTGGTCCCGTTACAGCTTTTGAGGCAAGGTGTACGGCAGGCTGCCTCACCCTGCTGCCCCTATCCGTCAGGTCGCTTTGGGCACATACGGGCTGCAAGAAGGCCAAGTCTGACTATGTCGTGGGGACGTGGCCAGTCAATCAATAGGGAAGGCACTGCTGGGCTTTGGTACTTCAGGGCTGCAACCTGGACCGCTGGAGGGATTTGGTAGCACTGCTCTAAAAAAAGAGACTTTTGGAAGCTACTGGAAGGCATAGATGGATAAACACCTTGTGAAGGATGTGACACCACAAATACAGTGGTATAATAGAAGGTCTTTGGGTTCATGCAACTGAGATATGGTTATCCTAATGACTTTTAAATGATAATTGGAATACTTGGTGGGTTTTGTCTTTGAGCTTTGTGTATGGGCTTCTTATTGTCAAACTTTTCTCAGCCACAGATTTCCTTTTATTTTAGAGAAGTGCATATACTTTTACACTTAATTCTCAAGAACTCAGAATTCTCCCCTCTTCATCTGACACCAGTAACTGGTTCTTTAAAGGAGAAGAATAGCCATTGAGAGACTTGGAAGCAAATTGCTAGGCTTAGCAAGGGCAGTAGGGAAAGGAAGGGTAGAGAAAATTACAAAACAATATCCATAGCTGCTATTCAGAAGCGATAGATTAGGGGGGGTACAGAGGGAAATGGTTGTCCCTAATGAAGCATCAAGTCATCGAACAGGGAGATGCTGGCCCCTTTCCGGAGGGCTCTGCTTGGCTGGGCAGCTTATTAACTGAAATGGAGAGAAAATGGAGAAGATTCAGGCCAGAGCAGAGATAGAGGGGCAAAGGTAGGCCTGACTGATGAGGGACGATTAAGCACGAAATGTGTTTAGCTTTGCTAAGTGATGACTAAGAGGATGTGTGATAACCATCTTCCCATCTGAGAGGCATGAATAACTGTGTGCAAGCTGGGGGGGGGGGGATGCTTTAGGGCCG
>JAVJGG010000024.1:26502358-26512960 GCA_035590195.1 Aviceda cuculoides | reverse complement strand
CTCCCCTGGCTGGGCGCAGCCCGCTCAGAATGCGGACCTCGGGAAGCGCGTAGCACGAGCGGCGGGAGGCCCCCACGTCGCCCAGAGGCTGGTCTTGACCCGGGCTGTCGTCAGGGTCTGGGTGGGACTACAGGTTCTCCTCCTCTGTCTCTGCCTCCGCCTCCGCACTGTCGCCGCTTCCCTGCTGGCCTCCCCGCAATCCTCCCCTCTCCCTCCAACCGTCCCCCCATGCCGCTGCTGACGTCTGCTCCCTCAGTCACTCCATCTTTCCCTGACATGTCTCAGCCCCTCTCCCTGTGCTCCCAATTAGCACAGTCACCAGGTTTAGCTGGTGCATCCAAGTCTGCGTAGTTAAAAGATGGGGATTTCTGCTTCAGAGCAAAGCTGCCTATGGGCTCTCTGGTACCAGGGGCCACTCTCACAAATGCTCAGCCTTTGGTTTTTCCTTGCAGTGAACAAGTCATTGCCCAGGCTCCTAGGAATCACCGACACACAGAGTGACCCCCCACTCCCTGTTCACAGCTCCCCCCCCAAAAACCTGTCCTGTGCAGCTAGAAGCTGCCACACTGGGCATTCCTTGCTCGGGCTGGCTGGCTCGGTAATTGGAGGAGCAGAGGATCCCCCAGAGAGCCTTAAGAAGTGTAGATGTGGCATGTGTGCTAAATCTGTGCCCCCCAGATTAAATAGGCTGGGCAGGCCTACGCTCCCAATGGGCTCTTGAAGTGCACGGGCTATGAAATAACCTCTGCAGGACTGGTGTGACAACCTGAGCATTAGATCCCAAACACCCAGAGACTGGGGGCCAGAGTTTTGCAAGTCTCCCCTGCAGGCAGACCTGCTCCCACCCGAGGCCAGGAGAGCTGTTGCAGCGGTTCACCCTCTGCACCCAACATCTGGACAGGCAAACCGTCCTCCAGTGGTGGCCTTCCATCCCTTCGCCGCGCTCCTGTTGCACTCGCTAGGGAAGGATGCTCAGGGATTCAAATGAGGCTGGGAAGCAGGTGTTGCCCTCATTAAAAGAGAAAATGTAGCACACAGAAAAAGAGAGGAGGAGAGAGAGGGGAAGGGAGGTGGAAGATAAATGTTCTGGCTGTTGACAGGGAAAATTATCTTGGTTTTGGGAAGGGGTGGGGTCTTCCTGCCCTGCCTCTCTCTTCATCAGCATTAGAGCGGCAAATGGTACAGGCAGGCAGAGCCTTGAGACGAAGAGGAGTGAAACGGTCTGTCATCTGAGCACCGGTTACACATGGCCAAAGGGGATGGGGAGGCACCGACTTGGAAGGACACGGAGTTCCTGCACACTGCGGTGGGTGCGGGGCCAGCGTGGCAGCACCTCCGAGAGCTGTGGGGAGCAGGGGCTACTGCCCGGGGCCCACCACTTGCCACCTCTCCCCATCCATCCCCATCCGGCAGCGTTCCCACATCACCTCTGCAGTTACACAGAGGGAGCCATGGCTCCTGCCCTGTCCTTTGCAGCAGCCCCCTGATGCACACGCTGAGACAGTGCTCCCACCCTGCTCTCTGCACCTCTGGAAGCAGAAGCCACCTAAGGAGACCCTGGGCAGGGCAAATGATGCATCAGGACTCCAGGAGTCCTTTTCTGCTCAAGGATCGGGTGGGGCTCATGCTGACGTAAAGGAGGGAGAATATCCGGCAAAAACAGAGCAAAAGGGAGGACATTGGGGACCAACACCTTAGGAAAGCTGGGGTGCTTGGAAGCTTTCAGAGGAGATGGAACATGGCATAGTGGCAAACACTTGTCACAGATGGTTTACTCCTGGATGGAAAGGCTTCCTTTGCCTCGGGAAGCAGTCCCAGCTCTGAGAGGGAGACATCTGGCTGAAAAGAGATCTGTTGATCTCACTACCTGCAGGGACCATGCGTGGCAGTGTCTTCCTTCTGGCTCTGCCTCTACCTGTTCCCCCATCCCTCAAAGCAGCCACTCAAGCAGTGGAGATTGAAGTCTGCAACATTTCAAAGTCACTTTCTTTTCCTCCTGTCCCAAACTGTGGCTCTCCCTCCCTTTCCCCCACCCGGCCCTGTGTGTACTCTCTCATCGCAGCAGCCCTGCTCATCAGCACAGCCAGCGTTTAGAAAATGCCACAGCTGAAATTATCCTGTCGCCAGGTCCCTTCGTAGGAGGGCTGACGTCACTGGGCCTGCCAGCAGCCGAGCAGGGAAGGTGCCCTCTCCAGGCACCCCTTCCACCTCCCTCCACGCTCCAGCCCTCCTCCCTCTGCTTTTCGGAATCTAGCACACCTCCTTGCTCTATTTAGCCTACCTACTGTGAGCTCTCTAGGAGTCGTACATGTTCCCCGTTGCCTTTATTTCAGCAGACCTCCCTTGAAGCACCTGCAGTGCAAGTTATATTCCAGTGCTTCCTCCCCCAACACATTAGGAGCCTCCCTGCCACCCTCATGTTTGTGTCCCAGTGACGGTGGAGGGCAGCATTTGTGGGAGCTACATGGTAAAGATGCTGAACTCTGACTTTGTGTTGTCCCCAGAGAGCCAAAGAGGGAGCAGGAATGGCCACCCACAGCTTCTGTTGCACAGGACAAGGCTGAGTCAGAGGCTGGAAGGTAAAGGAGAACAGACTGGTGGTCATGTTAGGAGCTGAATATCTAAATCACAGCGGGCTTCTTTTGAAAGCCTCAGCCAAAACACCTCTGTAACTCTGAAGGCAGCATTTGACTTACAGACTTCTCCATGATTGCCTTGTTTCCAAAGATTTTACGTGGTAGTAACATGAAATTCTTGCTATTCCACATGCAGAGTTCACCTGTCACCCTGCATGCTTACCCCAGCTCCCCGATACTTGAGAGAAGAGTATACTTGAAAAGTGCCAAAGATGCAGAAAATGTTATTGTGATGCAGACTGGAGAGCAGGTGACTGTGTCACACATCACATGTCACACGTACTGGGGCATTGGAGGCTGAAGGGGCATGAGGGATCACGTCTGCACACACCAAACCTGGTGAACCACCATTAACTCAAAAGGCATGCAAGTATGAAGCAGGGCTCCTAAACCTCTAAGCTCCCTGTCCCCCCACACTCCAAGGCTACTCTTACACAAGGGAACTTGCACCAGCTCACTCCAGCAGCACAGCAATGCCAAAGGTGTGTTCGGCCAGGCAGGTCATAGCTGTCTAAACTAGGCATGCGGCTTCTCCAGCTGGTCTTGGGTGGGTTTACTCTGGTTCAGTCCTCAATTAAAGCTCGGCCTGGCTGCGATCCCTGTGTTCTTCCTGGCTGCCTGGGCTGAGATCTGCAGGGGGTGGCTGTACTCATCCCATGGCTGGGGTGCCCCCCAGGGAGCTTGTGTCCCCAACCAACACATGCCCAGAAGAGGTGAGGAAGAAAACTTGACACTTAATGAGTAAACTTGGTACTTAATGGGTCCTGCACCTGCAGGGAAAATGATGTGAAGAACAGAAGGGGATTTCTCAGGGGAACATCAAGAGGAAAAAATGCAGTGGGAACAATCTGGGAAACATACAGTGCCTGGCAGGGGAATCGGAGAAGGTTGGGAATGGAAGCTAAAGGAGGAGGGCAGCCATTGAGGAGCAGTGGCAGAGCAAGGGACAGAGTTCTGGGATTGCAAGGAAAGGAGAGTGGGGCAGGGGGGAGGAGTGGAAGAGAGAGGGTCAGAGTAACAGTGGGGGAGAGGCAACTCACAGTTTTCATGCTTGGGGCTGTGCAGACACAGGTAACAGGGTGGAGTCTGAATGCCAAAGGGTCTGATCCCAGAATCGAAGTAAAAAATGGATTTTCACAGGACTGTGGGAAGTTCTGCCATTGTTTTGCACTTAGATCACCACAGGGTAGGAAATAACACTAAACCAGGCAGATACCTTTAGAGACCCTTTCTCCTTTACATCAGCAAACTAGGCTGAGAAGGGATGAGACCAGGGAGTCGAAGAAAGGCTCTGAGAAAGGGTTAGCCTGATCCCGGCACAGTGACCTCCAGCGCTGGCTGCAACGAGGTCAGAGCTCTGCCTTGGAGTGATCTCCCGTGGTCTCCACCGTGCTGCCCCAGGAGTCCCCTCCTCTCCCCTGGAGGAGAGAAGGTTATTGCCCTGGACTTCTCTTCATTCATTTTACAGGTGGCCTTTTCTGAGAACTGCTATACTCATTACTCTTCTGGCCAAGGCCGGCTTGGCATTGAGCTTCTCCAACAACTTGAGAGGCTGTTGTTGGCACCACTGGCAACAGAGGAGGCACAACCCTTCACGTATGAACGCTCTGAACCTTCTTGTCTTTTTCCTTCTTTTGTCCTCTCCTAATTGAAGAGTTTCCAAGCCGAGCGTTGCTGCTTCCAGGTCTCCCTAAAGAGTGTTTCTGAACTTTTCAGGCAGTAACCTGGGGAGCACTTACTTTCTGATTAAAGAGATGAGGCTCCATTAGTGGAGAGAGGGAGCAGAATGTGAATGAGAGTGGGACGCTGCCATCGGCAGGGTCCCCGTTCAGTGCTTTAGGCTGTCCCCTCGCTTAGTGCCATTCATCAATTTAACCCAATACAATGCTGTGGTTTTAAGTGACTCCAGCATTAGAAACTCTGTCAGCCATGAGATTTATGGGGTGATGTGCGACAAAGCTGCTTCCTCTGCCAAGTCACGCGTTGTACTCTTTTTTTTCCCTTCCTAATCTTTGTGGAGTTAGAAAATTGTATCCTCACTGGCTTCTCCAATTGGTTTGTGAGACCAGAGAAAGGACCGGCATTCCTGCAGTGGACTGGAGGAAAAGAGGGAGCCTGGGGAGAAAGGATCGGTGTGGGGCATGAGGGGGCCAGAAAGACTCAAAGTAGACTCAGGATGGTTTTCAAGAATAATCCAGAGCACTAGGTTTTCTGTGCTTGCTCTCCAGCCCTCCTCCCTGTTACCTACACCTACCCACCAGGATGAATGTCATGCTGAGGCATCACAGCCCCTTTGGATCTCCTCAATAGGCTCAGAGCTGTTACTGGTTTCCCTCTTATTCATAGCACAAGGCTCACCTGTGCTATCAGCAGCCTCTTGGGAAGCAGAAACCCAGCAACTTTCCGTGATAGCTGGCAACCTGTCTGGCTCTGGGGCTCCCAGAGTGGCTAAGGCCAGGGATGCCGAACAAAGTGTGGCAACAGTAGGGGATAACTGTAGTCCCCTCTCAGATTTCTTTGCCAAAAGGTATCCAAAGGGCCAGTCCCAGCCACAGTGGAAGCTCCAGCTTTCAGAGTATCCTGACTAGGTGCACAAGGGGGCCATGGAGGGAAAGTACTTGGGAAAAGACAAGAAGGATGTGGTGGAGGTGGGGAGGAAGAGGAGGAGCAATGGAAGATAGAAAGGAAGAGGGGCCCTGGGAAAAGCAGAAGCATGAGAGGAGTGTGTATCAGTAGCGCATGAACCAAGAAGCGTGCTGCTCTTGAGTGCTTTGCTTTCCTGATGCTCTTCTGCTTAACGCACTCTGTGCTTGTCCCCTTAGATCCCATTTCTGTCGGATTTAGCAGCAGCCCTGTTAGCCTCGCACTAGGTAACCAGTTTGTGGTGCAAACAAGAAGAGAGAAGCCCCCAGCCACCCCTGGCAGAGCAACTGTCACAATGGATTGGCTTCCAGCCCTTTGCCAGCTGCCCCCAGCACCGGCTGTCTGCTCGAGTTACGAGCCTTCTCCTGAGCTGCTGAGAACTGCCACAGCTAGCCTGTATCATTCACAGCATCCGCGGGCACAGAGCTGCTGTCCGGACATCGTACGCCCCGCAGCTCCTTGGGCACTCCGCTGGTCCAGGAGGGAACCAGCACGTATTTGCGCACAGGCGCGCGCAGGCACACACGCACTTGTCTCCACAACTGTGCGACGGCAGCCTGGGCGAGCACCTGGCAGGCGCAGATCCGAGCTGACGTTTAGACTTTCACAGGCTCACACTGAGCAACTGGGCGCACGGGGTGGGTGGACATAGACACCCCGCGTCCCCCCCGAGCACATGCGCAAGGAGAGGTCTGTATGTATAGGGGTACACGGCACGTGAGCACAAAGCAGCGTGCACGCAGTGAACAAACGTGCATAGGCACATCACACAAAGTGTTTTTCCAACCCCTCTCATCCAGTCACCGTTAAGCGCAGCTTGTTTTCTGTTGTAAGACATTGCGTCTCCCCCTGCCACATCAAGGTTTTTATCACCTACTCACTCGACTATATGAAATGGGCTGATGTGGCCTTCTCACACCAAACCCCCCTGCCACCTCTGTATGGAGGCATGTACTGGAGCCAGGCACATGGCTCCATTCCCCTTCCACGCTCCTCGCCCTCTCGCCTTCAGCCAGATATGTGCCCGTGGATGCCAAGGCCTGGCTCCACAGACCTGGAGTGGGGTTGTTTACTCTGTGTCAACCAAAAGCCCGATTCCTGAATTCATCTGAAAGAGTAAAAAATCCTTGTGTGCTTCACTTCTCTCCTCGCCCCACACCCCTGCATCTTCTTACCACCCCTCATGGGGTCTGGCTGCTGCTCTGGGCTTTGAAGACATTATTAACATTACAAAAAGGGCTGTCACTTCACAGCAGCCAGGTGAAAAACAAAAAGGCATTGCAATTAGGGATTTGTTAGGGAAGCCAGGGGGAGGCAGCACCCGTAGGGTGATGGAGAAGCAGCAGTGGGCTGCCCTTACCGCCCTGCCTTCCTTCCCCTCTCCTCTCCTCTCCAGCCCTCCCTCTTCTTCCACTTGTTTCTCTACCCTCTCCTCGTTTCCTTCCCAGTCTGTTTGCCTCCCTGCTGATGTCCTGCCATGGCACTACCTGCCACGGGCAGCATCGTTGTGCATTAATTAGGTCCTGCACAGTTCTGTGGATGAATGCCGCTGTCAGCTGGAACATGGCTCCAGCCTCCCCCACCGCCACACACAGGCTCCTGCTTCCTCCCTATCCCCTGGTAAATAGAGCTGTCAGGAGATCATTTATCCATAATGGCCCTCTGTGATAATAAATTTTTGTTTGTGGGGGCATTGAGGAGGAAAAGGCATCAAAAATGAAGATGGGCCCTTGGCGGCAGAAATACCAGCTGTATCCTGCATCGGGTGATGTCTGTGGGGAAGCCTGTTAGGAGAAAGAACATGAGAGTAAGGGTGGGTGGAACGCAAGGAAGGCCCAAGGGTTGATCTGCTGTGCCAAACCTTGACTGACTTTGCCGGGAAATGCAGCCTTCTTCCCCCAGCCCCGCTCTCCCAGCCTGCTGGCATCTTCCACAGTGACGAAGGAGGGAGATGACCACGCTCCACCGGAGGGAGGGAGCAGGGCTGGGAAGCTGGGGGAGAACTCCCAGTGTAAACAGGAGGCAGGGGAAATTCTGGTTGTCACTAGATGAGAGGGACATATGGCAGGTTGTGCATGGGACCAGAGGTGAAAGGATCAGGAGCCTTTCCTGGCATCTTGGGCACCCACTAACTTTGTGAAGGAACTTCTACTTCTCCCTGATCTTTCAGACCGGCAGCTGGTGAGGATACTCAGCAACTGGATGACATTGTGGTTAGTGTCCGGGGACCGTAGACGCACTAACGCATGGCCAGTACTGTTTTTTGGGGGGAAGGGTTATCCAATATGGAGAAACAGCCCCTTGTCAGTGCTTCAGGAAAAAGAGGAAGCTGAGAAAAACAGACAGAGGAGACAACCCCCCCTGGAAATATGAGAAGGGATGCTGGAACTGGAGGGGAGTAGGGAAAGGAGGTCTCAAAGCACGTCAGCTAAAAGTGTGGGAGGAGGAGGGAGGGAAGCAGTGCCCTGCGCATGAAATGAGGCTGCCTTTCTTCCCTTCTTCTCTGGTTCTTGGCACCTGGGCCAAGCCTACCTGTTGCTGTGCCATTCCATGATCTCCGGCTGCCCTGCCCTGCCACGGCAGAGCTGGCAGTGATCCACAGCAGGCTCCCTGGGCTGTGGCCTTCCCTCCCTGCCCTGGCCTCAGCTGCGGACCTCCAAAGACGGCTGCAACCCAAAGGAGGAGACGGGCAGAGCTACCACAGCGCCTGGTGCAGGGGCAGCCCGGAGGGACCCTGCCTGCTCAGCAAGTGCTGGGGCAAGGGCAACGCTTCTCCCCATCTTTGGCAAAAGCCACGGAAGGCTTCAGCAGCAGGTCGTGACGCCAGCCTGCTTGGCATGGCGGGCGCTTGTTCTTGCTCAGAGGGGAGGCAGTCTGGGAGGAAGGATTTGAGCTCTCCTTGTCCTGTCACTTCCCCTTGCCTGCCCTGTTTTGACCCAGATACATTACAGTATAACGAATCTGTGACTCCCCTCGGGATTTCACAGTTGTTGCAGTGCTGCGTAGCACAACTGCTCGCAATTTCGCGGTGGTGGCAAGGCTACCGCTCATGCCCTCCTCCCCTGGAAAGGCCCTTGGGGACAAAGGAAAACCTCTTTTAGCCTACACTTGAGTTTCAGCACTCCAGAAGACTTCTCAGCTATGGTCACTGCTCTGCAGCGTACCCCTGTCCTGTGCTGAGCCCACGAGCAGTGAGACCACATCATCTGTGCCTACCTGAAGTGGAAGGGCAGGGATGTAGGTGGTCGGGGACCAGCATCATGTTATGGTCTCCCTGGCTTCATCGATGTAGGATGAGAATACCAAGCTAGGCTGCATCCTGGCTTTGCAGCCCAGTCTGGATGTAGCCTTTGCAGGAGCACAACTGAGTCTCACAGAGGAGACAACCTCGAGCCTTCAGCAGAGGCTGGTAATGTACAAACACATAGAGTATATTTGGAGACAGGAGGGGGCCTGTCCCTGCCTTCATACTAAAACTTTCTGTCCTACAAGCTTGACACAGCGTGGATGACTTCATTTAGTGCAGGTGGGATGGTAAGTGTGATGCCCTAAGTACAACAAAGATGACTTAGCGCTAAGCATGGCGTAGCATAATTCTGTGGGAACACAACATTTCTTTAGGGTTAAGAGACCCTACCTTGTGTCCTTTCTGCTCCTTAGCCCCTGTATGTCTCCCAGAAAGGACCTGTTTCTCTTTTCAACCTTTCCCTTTCTCCGTTTAACCTCTTTTGCCCAGATCCCCATCTCATCCCATTCTCTGCCTGCCTGGACGATGCCTTTGACATGAAGCAAGCTATGCTCTGACACTGCCCCCGCTGCCCTGGCCTGGTCATCACTGGGCGAGGACACCAGCCTCCAGCACACAAGAGCACTTTCTCCTCATGAATTATTGACACAAACCTTTGCCTTTCCATAGCCGTGGACTCCCTACCCCTCTCCCTGCCTTTCCTTCCACTGACTGTGTTTCTCAATTACCTCTTCATCTAGCCTTGCTTTTCAAAAATTCTTTTTCATCTCGCAGAAGCTTTTAATGTTTTCTTTTCTTCCCAGGGAGGAGAGTAGGGAGAGGTGGCATGCGGGGAGGGCACTACCCCAGCCACTGCTAGAAAAACAAAGGCAGCTTGTGCATGGCATGGCTATTAATTGGCTGCACTCTGGGACTTCGGGGCCCGTCCTCAGTGATGAAGCAGAGACGTGCAGCTCCCTCACAGCGGAGAACATTGCAAGGGCAGAGATTCCCGTTTAAGGCGGGGAGGCAAGATTTCAGACAATTTGTCCAGAAGGCATAGAGTGACCCCAACCAAACTCAGCTCTCCTCTCCTCCCACTGCACTGGAGCCAGCTGTTTGCCTTCTTGGAGCTTTCCCCCTCCCAACTCATGCATCTGGTGAGCTCTCCTAGGAGGCATCATCATTAAGGGTCAATGTGGGAATGAACGTGAGAGCTGTTAATTGGCTTGCTTGTATAAATAGCCTGGTTTTAGCTGGCAGGGGAGGCTGGACCCTGCATCTTGAGCGCCCAGCCCTGGATTTCGGTGAAGTTGTGGGGGGAGTGGGTCTGTGAGGCCCTATTCCAGATGTATCACTAGAGGGAGTCAAAGACCTGCCTTCTGCTGCAGCTCAGCTTGACCCAGAAGCCTCTGGTGGTGGACAGGACTCCTCAGTTGCTGATGTATGGCAGATATAGAGAACTTCCAATCCCCACAGATGGCAGAGAGCTGTGGCGGGGCAGGGTTTAAGACTTTCCCCTTCCCTTGCCATAGGTCCTGGATAAAGACAGCCCTGATAACTGACCTCTGTGTTGTTGGGAATAGATATAGCTCCCACTTGGCTGTGATGCAGGGCATCGAAAGGTTATGACATCTTCCTTCCTGCCTGTGAGAGACAGAGCTTCCCATCACTCGTATGAATTCCCCTGTATCTGCTATCACAAATCCCAGCCAGGAATTCACTGTAGGGGAGAAGAAGCTGCAACACAGCCCAACCCTCCCTTGTTGCAGCATCTTCCACCTGATGGGTACTATGTCCACTGCCACAGATCTAGCAATTTCCCCATCCACTGTGCAGCTCCCTGAAATCTTTAGCAAATGCTTTTCAGGGAGGTGACTCCAGCACGAGATAAGAGGCAAAGTGCTCTTTTGGGACAGGTGCACACCTGAAAGAGAAAAAGGAGCATTGGAAAATATGGAGAGTGCCTGCCACCTGAGGACAAGAATGAGACAAGTTGCGGGGGTATTGTCTCCCGAGGAAGATGAAGTATGTATGCCAATGAGGGGGGGGGGGGGGAGGATTTGCAAGTGGAAACGGGGGGTGGGGGGGGGGGGG
>JAVJGG010000024.1:26443698-26502258 GCA_035590195.1 Aviceda cuculoides | reverse complement strand
GGGGGTGTGGGGGGGATGCCTTAGGAAGAGTTAGTTGGGATCTGTGAAAACAAGGGTGCAAAAAGCAGGTGGGACTTCGCACCTCGTGGGATCAAGGCTGGGGTGTTTCTATCAGCCCATCTTGCCTGGATTTTATTCTGGTGACGAACGTGTTCTGAAAACAAACAGAACATTGAGGAAGAAACTTGTGGAGCGAGTGACTGTTTTTTTGGTTGCTAAGCCATCTGTTCTGCTCCAGCAGCTCACTGAGGGCTCCGCCGTCGCTCTCGATCTGCGTGCGTGTGTTTTTGTGCGGGTGGCTGGCGCTGGCTGGGGTGGCAAGAGGGAGTATTGGGGCGGAGGGGAGGATGTGTGTATGCTGGGGAACTTACTTGGATGCTTTGAGCAAATTTGCTTGGGAGGAGTGGAGGAAAGTTGGCTGTGGCAGTGTATGCAAACATACATGGCAGAGGCCAAGCCTGGCAGGGGCAGGGGGGATGATGGCACTGCACTTTCTGTGTGCATGTAAGGTTTGTGTGCGTGTGTGCCCGGGGGTCTAGGATCACAGGCACAGGTTGGGGTTTACATCAGGGTAAGGAACCACACCTCCACAGCTCTGCAGCTGCAGGACTGGTCAGTGCATTGCACACCTGCCCGCAGGGGGGGGCAGAGATGTGTCTTTGTCCGTGTCGGGGAGGAGCGGTGAAACGATGCTCATAGAGAACGCATGTAGGTGGGCAACAGCAGTTTGTCACCCCGCGGGCTGGGAGCAGCGAGGTGGAGGTGCGAGCCAGTGGGAGGGGAGTGCTGCATGGCACATACTGCAAGTGGTGTGGCCAAAGTGCAGAAGGAGATGAAGCCCGTGCATGTGGAGTTTACAGCCAGCTCATCAATGTGCAGGAACCCAGCTTTCCCATCCTTATGCCTGTCCACCTCACAGCCATCTCCTCCTCTGCCATGCAGCCCCAATTGCGCTGCAGTGATGAAGGATGGTGAAGGCTAATGACCTCTGCGTATTGATTACCCTGAACCAGGCTGTGGAGATCTATTCCCATACCCTCTCCCATCCCTGCCCTCAATCTCATCCTTCCTCGCTCCTTGCCAGACAAGGCAGGGTTGCCATAGCAGCTGACGACTTCCACTGTCCTACCTCTCAGGAGGACAGGCAGCAGCAGTAAAAAAGATGAGTTGTAGGAAGAAACCTGTGGCCTGTTTGCGTCCTTGTCTCCTGGAAACAGCAACTGAGACTCCTTTGGTAACCTTCTGAGGCTGGTGGTAGTCACCTCAGAGCTTGCAGGTGTCATACTGGGGGAGAGCTGCTAGTGTACTGGGCATGCATGGTGCTCCTCACCCCCACCCAGTCTTGTCCAGTTGCTGGGTTGGACTCTGCAGTGCCCCCTTCCGAAAGCTAAACTGTGCTATGACAGCATTAAATAAAGAAGGGGTCCCCAAACCACTCCTGGCTGGCAGCGCAGACGTCCTCTGCACGGAATCGTACCTCTTCAGGAATCTTCAGTCCTCTCCCCCCCTGGCACACAGACATGCTGCTGCACTGCAGAAGCAAATAGGGCACCAGGTTCCACCCCAGAAGCAGCTGCATTAAAAGGTGAGCTGAATGAAAGCAGTAGGGGAAGAAAACAAGTGGGTTCTGCTGACAGAGAGAGGAGGGGCAAGTGGAAGAAGAGTTTGGAAGAAGGAAAGTCATGAGAAACGGAGGGAGGTGAGGCATGCAGGTGTGATGGGTTCTTTGTTTAAATGGAAAGTGCAGTAATCTCCCCATGTTTAGGTGGTGTTCGAGAGAACCCGATTGGGATTTATTAGAAAATAAAAATGCTCTAATTGAAAGCGAGTGGAGGCAATTTGTATTAATAATGGGAGAAATCATCAAATAATGGAATTGTTTAAAATCTATTAGTTTGCTCCATGCAGTAAGAGGAAGGGGTTGATTATCTTGCAATAGAACATATTAAAAGGAGAGCCCAGCCTGCTGGTCCCCTATGTAGATTAAAGATGTAATTTATTGAAGCAATTTATTTTCTGTTGGGAAGAAGGGGGAAAAATGGAAAAATATGATAAGAGCTGCAATCAAGTATTGGATTCTTAATTTGAAGACCTACCTCTTATCTGCCTTCTTTCAATCATTAGAAAAAAATTACTCATTCCTTCCTTGGGTTTAAAGCTGCAGGAGCAGACAGGGTGGCTGGGAAAAAAATAAGATCTCATGAGGAGGCCTGTTACTCACCTCTTGAGGTTTATATTATTGACAGCAGTTGCTTCAAATCCAAGGCAAATCGACCTTGGGCTGCCTGAAATAGCAGCAGGTAGAGCTCAAAGGTCAGCACCAAGGTGCTGTCTGTCTAATCCTTCCCGAGGACAAAAGGAACATGTTGCTAAACTGGAGATTAATTCAGAGCTGCTTAATTCATTCATTCATTCTGTCTGTCTCTGTGTTAATCTGGTCTTTACAAACCAGAGTGAGGGAATGACAAATGACTCTAGTATTCACAATTACAGTCCCTTCCAATCAATGGGAATTTAAGTGCCTAAATAGGAATTAGGCACTTAGCGGTGTGCCTGGTTCCGGAGCTCTCCCTTGTCCCGTGATTTGCCTGGCATGGCCACTGAAAAGGCCTTTCAGGCTGGTGCTTTTTCTATTCTTTGGTTTTCTCAGATAAAGGCCTAGATCCTTTCTTGCCCGTTTTCTTCTGGCTCCATTGCAACCCCCTGACCCAGTATCACCACAGGGATCTGACAGGACTCCATGTCTCATCTTCTCACAGTCTTTGCATGGCTGTATCCAGACATGTCCCACTCCTCAGCCTCACCTTGTACCTCCACTCTGGTCTTGGCTTGTAGGCAATAGGGCAGGAGGTCCTGCCACTCTCAAGTAACGTCAAGCAATCCAGACCCAGCCATCCTTCCTTCCAACCTCACCATTCAAAGCTGTCAGAAAAGCACCATTATAAGGCGTGGATCGAGGGAAGAGAACAATCAGAGGCAACGAGATGGTCATACAACAATCTCGGTACTGAGGACAAAACAAGGGGACAAAGAGGCCAAAGAGCAACAGTCCTCCCTCTGCTCGCCATCCTTCTCTGTCCTCCAGGTCTGAGCTTACGTGTTGTTCTTGAGCAGGTTGTGGCTTGGGGGAGGTCAGTTTCTGGCCTGTCCCAGGGCGCTTGAGCATATCCAGAAGAAGTAGTTCCAGGCTTTTTGCAGTTCCAGGGATTTTTCTGCTTGGTGCCTGAACACTATATTTGTAGGAGACATTGCAAATACTATCTTATTCTCCTAAGATAAATAGCTGGGTTCTGCCTTGAAAAAACAGTAGACAGGGTAAAATGGAGACATCAAATTGCAATTTCAGATGTTTTAAGAAAACTACCTGAGGATTCAAGATGAACTTAGCACTGCAAAGACCACAGGCTAAAAGTCTTGTCTGTGAGAATCCATTACAGCCTATAAAGAGGATAAAAGCCATTAGAGAAAGTATAAAGATAATAACTAGAGGTATGGTTGGAGTGGGTCTAAAACAGGGAAGCCAAAGCAAAATATATGCTGCTAAGAGATCTATGCTGAGAGGAAGTTTGTAGTGCAGGCCAGAGGTAGGGTCTTAGTCTCAGCCTGAGCCAGAAAATAGGGCTAGGGTTCATCACAAGAGATAGCCTCGACTTCCATTGTTTCAGGGCTGGCATGGAGCTGCCAGAGCACTATCTGTTCTGCAAAGAGACCTCTGTGTGAAATAATGACTTTTCATACCTATGCTTTGCTATGGAATTATTTTTACATAGTAACACCTTTTAAAGACTTTGTTTATCTAGGTGCTTTGACAAACACTAATTTCCTTTATCTAAGCTTCCAATCAGTTCTTTGTTTAGGCTCCTTTCAGACTTCTGTGCATGCCTCTGTACTTTAACACCTGTTGATTTCTTCTCTTGGCTTTTGCACCTTTCTTTTACCTCTGCTTTGCATAGGGACAATGTGACAATATCATCTGCCTGCAGGGAGGAAATCTTTATTTCCTCTCTTTCTTACTGTGAGAGGCTCCTTAGAATACCCCATTAAAGTGGGTCCCAGACAGAGAGTGTCTCCCCACCTTCAAGAAAACCCAGTCTGTTTTTCCCACTTCCTAGCATAGCTACAAACTCTAACAATCTGTCCAGCATCTTTCTAAACAGGGGTCACTCAAACATGTTTATGCATTCTACTACTTCTCCAGGTACAATGATTGACAGCTGCTTTGATTCAAACTCAGTCAAATACAACAGTTCAGAGACCAAGAAATGAAACGAACTTCAGGCTAAGGTTTGTCTTTCTGAAAGGATTTTCTCATCATTAATTCATCTAAACTGAGAGCAATAGCAAAGGTAAAAATAACTCACCCGTGCTTTTGAGACCAGACCAGGTTACTGGGTGAGTAAATGGAAGCAGCTCTGTCAACTACATTTTTTTTTTTCCCCCCTTTGGATTCAGTAGCCATACAGTTTCATACCAGTATGCTGACAGATTGTGCATATATAAACTTCATCATAAACACACCCTAGAATATAACTGTATAACTACCCCCCCTCCCAGTCACAATGGCAGTAGCCAACACATTCAGAGCATGGCATTCAGGGACATTAATTAGTGTCAGGGCTCTGAATGCACTAATGAACCTTAACTGCCCTGACCAGCCTCATCTGGGGCTTCTACCCACACATCCTCTGCCCACAGCCCTGGAGGTCTATTTAAGCTCAGGCCAAGGCACTCACTTTTGATGTGTTGTGGTTGTGTTGCTTCTGGATGGATCTGAGCTCTGTTTCATCATCTTGGTTTACCTGTGGTCGTTAATGGATCTTGTTGGTACGGCTCGCCCTGCTCAGGTGGTGTGAAATCTCAGCCCAGCATGTGGGGTCACTGCCTTGCCCACGCTTACGTTAGTTACCTTTGGCTCCTGATTCATTCTTTTTCATGGAGCAGTCCTGCTCTTGTTGCTCCCTGACAGCTGGTATCCATCTTTCTTTCCAGCTGTAACAAGTACATATTTGCCACTCTTACCGGTCTGGTGAGGACGATATCACCTGAAAATAAGAGAGAAAACTGTCAGTATTACAGGGTGACCAGAAACACATTTATACTTGCTTTACTGGAAACAGGCGAGTATTTATTCTTTATAAACACAAACAAATATAAGTATGTCATACTGTGCTCCCACCAAATCCTTTCTCCATCATTAAGTACATGCCCACAAACACATTCCCCAATACTTCCCCACTGAGGTAACAATGCTTGTAGTGTACTGCGCTGATCTTGGCTTTCTGTGTGTAGTGGGTAACTATTGCCTTGTTTTTCCTTTCTCTGAACCTCTGTGGGTGGGAGGGTCAGAGATAGATCCTGATATCAAGACTAGGAGGTAGATCAAAATGACATGGGTGAAGGCACATGGGTCTGTAGCAGCCTTTGACATTTCTTGGTTACACACATGCATTGCTGCTCAGTCACCCAACCAGAATGGGAATCCTGATACAATCTTCCTCCTGTGTGATGTTTGACAGAACAAACTGCACTGCTCCCAAAATCATTCCCTTTCTTTGCCTCAGCATTTAAAATCATCTCCCCAGAAAGTCCTTTGGAGAAAACACTTCTCTTGCTTGTCTTTCTTTTCCCTTCCCTTTTCCCAAAGGCTCTTCAATGCCTAGAAGACTCTGAAGGCCCATGGACACAGCCCTTTGGGGTTACATCTATACCAAACACATCCAGGACAGTCTGAGCGTTGTTCTCAAGCTGTCCACACCGCAACTGTTGGCCCACTCCTGAGCATGGCTGTGGCTTGTGCAAATCAGCAATCTGCTACATGAGGTTCATGCCTGGTTTGAGGGAGAGCCAATGCCAAGGGTCATTATATGGCCCCAGTTCGGGACCAGAGGAGAGTAGAGTTTAACTCTCTAAGTATAAGCTTGGCCACTTGGATTTGGCATTTTGCACGTTGAGTCTATGGCAGCTTGACCAATGCGTAGAAGGCCAGCTCCATCTTCCAACCTGGGCACAGGCATCCAGAGCAAATCCTACTCACTCTCCTCCTCTGTTCACCCCCTGCAGAGGAGCACCAACCATCCTGCTTTTGGGTGCTCAGTTGACCAAACTAGTGGAGGGATGGCAGGGATGGCTTTGACAACTTATTTGCACACTGCCTCAAAAACAAATCTTGGCAGAGGATTCTGCTGACAACTGCAATGCAGCCAAGAGGGAATGCCAGAATCTGTTTCAAACTTTCTCCTTGCTTTGCTCCATTTAGTGCTTCATATCTGTTCCTTGGAGGCAGAAGAAAGTAAGTCTTGCCTTCTCTCCTTTGCTAGGTATGTGTCTGGGTGTGGGTCCATGTACATTGCATGGAGACACACTTTTCTCAAGATACAAAAATCCTTGAAAAGGGGTTGAACCTCAGATAACTGATGTTGTTGGTACTGGGAACAGCAGTCAGGCTGGGCTGGGGAGACAAAAGGAGGGATGGTAGGGGCTGGGGCTAGGGATCAGGGAGGGAACAGTCCATGTGTCTCAGCTAATGCTCTCTGGCAGAGTAGCGACGCTAATGGATATTAAAAGTGTCAGCTTCAAGATTTAGCAAAATGGTACCTCTCTTGATGTATCTCATCCTGGCGCACAGAGCCCAGAGCAGAGGAGAAATTAGGGCCGACAGACTGTGTGTGCTCAGTACAGGATTCCCCTTTCCTCTCGTCAGGGACCTTACTCCTGTGACTCTGCATCTCATGATGACAACCCTATGCAGTGCCGTTTGCAAACAGCGTGCCTGTTTCTAGGTGGGAAGCCATTCTCCAACACCCACACAGACCTGCTCTCCTCCTCCATGCCCAGCGGTGCCTTGCCCTTGAGAAGAACAAAGGGAGACATGTCCATACCTCAAAGGGAAGGAGGAAGCTTGGGTATGGAGCCATGTCCCCCTGCCCCGTGGAGTGGAGAGAGGTGGAGACATGGCAGGAGTGGCTGGCTGCTGGCTGGAGCCCTGCGGGTTGGGTCTTTCCAGCCTGTTCTGGTGGCAAGGCCATCCTCAGTCAGGTATGACTTGCCTCTCTGCTCTGTGGCAGAGCACTGGCAAACGAGATACTGCCATGCCCCAGCCCTTGTAGACCCTCTGTGGAGAGATGGTGAAAGGAAGGGATTCACTTGCCTTCCCTCATTGAGCAGATGGGAGACCACTGCACATGGGATACCAGAAGGAAAAAGGAAAAGAAAAGAGCATTTAGGGAGAGGTGGAGCAACGTACTCTTTGCTAGTTCCACCCACTCCCCTCAATCTGCTCTGCCCTCCCCTTGCATCTGCGGTGAGGTTTTTTTGGCACGGCAGTGGTGGCAACTGGTGTCTTATTTGGGTGCTAGGAGGGAAGGCTAATGAAGGGGTAAGTACGATGCCCCAACCCTCTCCTGCTCACAGTGGCACTAGGTTTCACCCCATCTATCCACACCCAGACCTCACCCTCCAGAGAGCCAAAGAAAAGACCCAGCTGAGCTTTGTCCTTCTACTGCTAAGGAGCCACAGCCTGCTCTGACAGAGTTGGACTCCATCTCCCTCCCAGGTTTTCCTTGGCTCTGCTGTGATTTGATCCATCTTTTTGCCAAGTGGCTGACTGCCACGCTGCCAGCACTGGAGACGGATGCTCTCGTTACTCAGCCAGCTAGGGAGCATTGCCCCTGGGGCTCTGGCCAGTCAAGTTGTCAGTGACCCAAGCAATGCGGTTTTCCTTGCAAGCTTACTCACGGCTGAGGAGAAAACCTCCAGGTACCTTCCTGGCTTCCTCTGGGCTAGAAAGGAGCACTGTGCACAGAAATGTCTCACACCTTCCTTGTGCTAATGCCCACTGTGGCAGAGGTGGCCACTCTAAATACTCCAAATTACTAAATGACACTGACAAATCTTTCCTTACTTTAACTCACATCTCTTTCGCTTCCGCTCAGGATTATATTTTGCGTTGAGGGGGCTGGAGAGGGAGGGAGGCTACCTCCGATTCTGTCATGATGGCCAAGCCCTGGAGTCAGATGAGCTTTTGGGGCACGCATCTTGATGGCAGATAAACTAAACCAGTGTGGCAGGGGAGGTTCCCCAGAGGCAGCCTGACAGTTCCCTCCTACTCTCCCTGCCTACCTCCTCATTGCAGTGAAGGAGAAGCCACGCTGGCCAGGAGCCAGGCAAGCAAAATCCTACTGAAGAGTTCAGGAGAGAGGTAAGGAGTAATCACAGAAAGAGGGAGTAAGCAAAACCTCAGAAGAGTAGAAAAGCAAGGGGGAAATAGGAAGGAAGGTATGCATGAGTAGGAGTCAGGTTCTCCAGAAAGTGAATCAAGTTGTGATTGTGCTTATGATGAAGAAGATACCTGTGAGTCTTCAGTCCACGCTCTCAGTTGTGTGTACTAGGGTTATCCCCAATAGCTCCAGTAAGAATAACAGTGCCAGTGCACGCAGGCACTGTGCAGCTGTAGCAACTGCCTTACCCCAAAGAGCTTGCAGCTCAGTCGATGAGGCAACCCAGGGAGAAGTGAAAGGGTTACTTGAGTATAATGTCACATTTTATAGAGCCAACATAAGGAAAAAGCAAAGATGAAATAGCTAACCCCCAGCAACACTGGGAGGTCTGAGGCTCAGCTGTTCACAGGTGAATTCATTGCCTTCTAATTCAAGGTGAATTCTTGGCCTTCAGGTGCTCAAGAGGTAAGGGAGTGAAAAATCTTTCTTGCCATCTTTAAGAGCATTTCTGAAGGGGCTTTTGGGCCCTAGTTCCTCCTGGCAAGTCAAAACCTCTCTTGATAATGCGGTGGTTTTCTGCTGCCTTATTTTTTGTGCTCTGATGAGTGTCTGTTCTGGGTTTGTGCGGTGGGGTTTTTTTGGTAGCAGGGAGGGGCTGCAGGGCTGGTTCCTGTGAGAAGCTTCTGGAAGCTTCCCTGGCTCCGAGCGGGACCCGCCGCTGGCCCAGGCCGAGCCCCTCAGCGACGGCGGTAGCTGAGGACAGTGAAGAAGGAGAGGGAGGAGGTGCTGGAGGAGGTTGATGCCCCCGCAGCCCGTGGTGAGACGGCAGGCTGTCCCCCCCAGCCCATGGAGGGGAGCGGGGGAGCAGAGGCCCCCCAAGATGGCCCTGACTCCATGGGGAAGCCCGCGGTGGAGCAGGCTGTGACTGAAGATCAACCCACAGAAAGGACCCACGCCAGGGAAGTTTGTGAGGAACCACAGCCCGGGGAAAGTGCCCACGTTGGAGAAGTTTGTGGAGAACTGTCTCCCATGGGAGGGACCCCACGCTGGAGCAGGGGAAGGGAGTGAGGAGGAAGGAGCAGCAGAGTCATGTGATGAACTGACCCCAACCCCAATTCCCCAACCCCCTGCATCGCTGGGGGGGCAGGTAGAGAAAATCATGAGTGGGGTTGAGCTGAGAAGGTGGGAGAGGTGGAGGGATGTTGTTCTAAGGTTTGGGTTTACTTCCTAATATCCTTGTTTTGATTGGTAGTAAATCAAATTGATTTTGCTTCTTCCCCAAGTTGAGCCTGTCTTTTGCCCGTGACCCTAAGCGGTGAGTGATCCCTCCCAGTCCTTTTCTCAACCCACAAGCTTTTCTTTATATTTTCTCCTCATCCCACTGTGGTTGGGGACGGGGGGCGGGGGGAGTGAGCGAGTGGCTGTGCGGTGCTTTGTTACCGATTGGGCTGAAAGCACGACAGCAGCCAATACATATTCAGGCTAAAATGACTAGGAAAGGGGGAGTCTACAGCAACACTACTAAATAAATGTGAACACAGGCTGCCCTGGTGCCTCTCTCTGTGGATCTGCCTGCTTTCTTCTCACTTTTTCCTTCCTTTTTTCTTCCTCGCTGATCTTCTCTTTCAGTCCTAATCTTTTCCACACTTCTCCTTTCCATCATCCTGGGCTTCCAGCAGACCCAATACTCCAGGCCTAGGCAGGTTCCCCGACCCTTGAGCTGCACCCTAAAGTCAGCTCCGTGGGACAGAGACCGCTGCAGTGCCTGAGGTCTCCAGATCCAAAACGCAGAAAGAGAGTAAGGCAGGAACAGATGTACTAACCAGGCTTCTCCTCAGTTGTGCAAGCCCTGCCACCACCTCTCGTCTCCCTGATGGGCAGGTAGCACAATCGGCCTAGGGTGATAGCACACAGCCTTGGAGTCCCATGCAGGGTGGAAGGAGGGTTCACTCTCACCCCCCCCAGCCTTGTTTCTCATCTTATTTTCTTCCTTCTAGGTAGTAAAGGCTGAAGGGGGGAAGGAGGCATGGAAATTAGGGTCTCTGCAACAGTAGAGGAACACCTTTGCTAAGTGTCTATCCCCTAGAAGGTGTTTGACCTCCTCACCTCCTCCGGGGCAGAGGATTTAACGAGATGAGCTTTCTTGAATGGTTTGCAGAGGAGCGGCAGATCCAGCAGAGCAAATCCCAGCTTTCTGATTACAAAGTGGCTTTTTCTAGGAGAAATTTACCCCATGGGAAATAGTGCACACACACTCCCCTGACCACAGACATCAAACCCCTGTTCAGACCCAGTGCCTGCCCTCTCACAGCCCCAATCTCCTGGGTACCCTTCCTCCTGGACCCCTGTCCACACCCTCCTTATTCTGAAGGCATCCTTCCCCCAAGCCATTCCCGTCTCTTTCCCTGGAGCATCCCTCCTCCATGCCCTTCCTTTGTGTCCCATTCGTCACTTGACCTGTCTCTTCCCAAGTCTCCTTTCCATATACATCTGACCCACCTCCCCAGAAACTCACTTTCTTGCTCCTTCCTAGGGAGCAATTCTGCCATCTCCCCTTTGCCACTGATGTATTCCCACCTAAAATGAGCAGAGGAAGAAGCCAACAAGCCTGTGAGACTTGGGTGGGCCGGAGGGGTAAAGCCCCCCCTTCCTCCTGTACAGACAGACATACTTCTGAAGCCTTAGGGCTGGGACACGCACTGCAGGTGGGGGGAGAGGTACCGGAGCAAGAAGGAGGTGTTGAAAGCACGCCCGATGAGGCGAGATGCTGAGCTGGTTTGGGTATTCTGGTCGCGGCAGCATGTAAAATCCCATTAAGGCTTTACCATGGTGAGTTTAATACACTGAACCCTTCGTTGCTCCAGCTGCCCCTGCCAGGCATCTCTGAAATTCACAGCAACAGGTTTGCAATCGCTTAGCAATTCCCAGCTCACAGGGGCAGCCTGCCTGCTCTGGGGAAGGGAGAGGAAATATGCAGCAACTCCCAAACCTGCCTAGAGGACAGAGGCTTTCTTCTCCTGTCTCCCCCACAGTAAAGACCCCGTGGGTTTGCTGAGGGTTACCAGAACCCCACGGTTTCACCTGTAGCTCTGGGTGTTGGCTGCTCCGGCGAACGAGCCTGGATCTGGAGGGGGGAGAGTTGCCCGGAGCATAACAGTGTAGGTGGGTAGTATCTCACAGCTGAAGGGCTGGAGGTTTTTCAGGAGTGGGTTGAGCTGTGGGCTGTGCAAGTGTAGGGATTTGACACGAAAACGGTAGCCTGGCTTTCTCATAATCAGACTGAATTACACGGGATCTTTTAGCAGCATGCTGAATGCTTTCTAACACTTTCTGAGTTCTTGATTTTCCTCAGGGTACATGCTACATCTGCTTCCTTGACAAATTTGGGAAACAGGCATGACGAGGTATCATGGAGGAGTCTGTAGCAAAGCTGGGAATCATAGAGGTGTCTGTGGGAAAGCTGGGAAGAGACTCTGTATCTTGCCCTGTGGCAAGACAAACATTAGCCTTTCCTCAGGAAAAAACCAGAACAAAAAAGTGTTTTCTGTGTGATTGCAAAGGACTAAGCAGAGCTGCAGGTGGTGCATAGATGTTTTGGTCAGGTGCTGGGGAACACAGGAGGGCAGGCATTTGGGAGAAGATGTGACTATAAGAGCATGCCTTACAGCAGGAGTAGAGGTGTCTGATGAAAGAAGCGCATGGAAATGATGCAGATTCTCACCATTTTGTCCTAAGCATCAAGATACTTAATAATTTCCTCAAAGCCTCAGCAGCTCGAATCAGGGGAATCAAAAGACAATTTCAATTCTCATACCAAATACAAAAAGGAAGGAGGGAAACAAGTTTCTTTCTCTTCTCCAGAGGGACAAAATATCCTCCAAATATAACTAGGCAAGGGTCCCTTGGACATTCAAATGAAGTCTTGTGATTTTTTTTTTTAAGTCCAGTCTTACGTTTGGGGAAATTGGTGATATTCAAGGTCCCTCTGGATGGCATCCCTTCCCACCTGCACCACTCAGCTTGCTGTCATCCGCACACTTGCTGAGGGTGTGCTCAGTCCCACTCTCTATGTCATTAGTGGAGATATTAAATAATATTAATCCCAAGACAGGGACACTACTCGTTACTGGTTGTCTACCACTGGTTGACTGCAGGTTGTCTGCATACACCAATGTGTTGTCTAATATGACATGAATTTTAGCTGCATCAGAGTAAAGGCATCACGTAGGGACACCAAGCCGTGAGAGGTGCAGCTGTGCATGTCTGGGGTTTAGGGTCAGATGGCATTTCCAGGAACCTCTGGGCGTACTTCTACCGCACAGCACATGGCTCCAAGCTGCTTGCTCCCCCCCGTTCCTTTCCACTGCCTCCGTTGAAGTCCCTCTAGCCTCTTCGTGTGTGGAGCACACTTTGTCCTGCTGAATGCCCTCCGGAGAGGAGGCCGAGCAGCCCATTAGCTCCTGGATATTGAAATCACAGCTCCAGCGCACAGTGGTGCAGCTGGCGAGGAAAGTCAAAGGCTTCAGCAAGGAAAACAGAGCTCTGCACAGCAGAGCCCTTGTACACTATGATCATGATTTCAGGCTTGCCAACACTCTTCCCTCCCCTGCTACCTTGCTGTTTATTCTGGGTCTATTATTGGCTCCCATTTTTGTATTTTCCCAGTCCTGTGTTGGCTTAAGGCCAAGCATTATCACATGAGAGGAAGGGGATATCCGTGGTGTAAATTCAGAGGATCTTCTCTCACTCTGCCACCAAAAGCCACAGGATCCTTTCCACGCAGAACGTGAAAATGTGCAGAGCTGTCTCTGTCCCTCTCCCTCCACTGAAGGCTGGTCCTGGAAGCCCTGCGGGAATCCAGGGTGTTTTTCCCAGTCAGAAAGCAGCAGGCAACAAGCAAATCACTGTTATCTGTGCCTCCTCCTTCTCAGGGAGGGCTGTGTATCTTTTTCATTTAGGTAATAACAGGCTTTTGGTGGTGCCTCCAAGCTGCAGGTGAACAGCAGGAGCTGAAGAGTTTGGCTCAGGTTTAGCAACTCACTTTCCACTGATAATAAGGGTTTTTCCCAGGGCTCTGCCAAGCCAGACTGAGTCTGTCCGGGGAGCAAGAGGACAGGAGAGGCAGCAGCCCTCATCAGGGAAAAGGAAGAGGAGGATTTGTTGAAGGTGAGAGGACAGTGGCAAGTTTATGGAGAGGGATGAGCAAAGCACAGAAGGTAGGAGGCACCATGAGAAAGAAAAGCCAAGGACAGAGATGAGGTGAAAGGATTAGAGCAGGGGGAAAGTAAAGGGACAGAATGGGGCGTTGTGGAAAGGAGCATAAATTTGGGCAAATTTGAGAAGGGTCAAGTTTCTGTTGATGACAGAAAGTCCCCAAATTAGTATTTCTTGAGGAGACAAAATACTAGCTTTCTGCATACTTTATGCCATGTTGGGGGAAGGGTCGATTACAAGCTCCAAAAAATTCCTCACTGTTATGTGACTTTTCAAACAGTTGCGGGAGTTTACATTTCTCTCCCTTTTATTTTCTCTCCCATGTTGCAACAGAAGATAAATGAGAGAGCACACACACACACACACAAAAGAAAAAAAAAAGAAAAAAAAGAAAAAGAGAAAAAGCTCAAACTCAGTCATGGGTTGTATCAGACTATTTCAAGGTGTGTCTCCCCAACAAGTCAATTTTAAAACCTCAGGTTTTCCTCCACCAAAAAGGATTGAATACAATTTTCTGTGTGCACATCGCACATGTGCCTCCCACATGCAGCAGTATGGTTATATCTTTTGGGCCTTTTGCCCCAGTGGGAGGTCTGTGAACCCCAAAGGAGGCTCTGGTTTACCTGTGAATGTGATTCCAATCAGATCAAGCTTCGCTGTCACTCAGGAGCTTGCTGACTAGCAATAAATATTCATAGAACTGATTAGACATTAATTGCACAAATCACCACCTCTTCAGCCAACCCCAGGAACCTTGCTGCCACCCACCATAGTTAAAGAAGCAGCAGAAAATGTCTTTTCTGTAGTCCCTTAAGGTCAGCCTAGTGCCTCAGAAGGTAGAGGCTCACTAAATGCCTCACCCTCCAATGTCCATTAACATAGCCCCCACAGTCCTTCCCCAAATTCTGCCCCAGGTGAAGGGCCATGTTCCTACTAGCGTAGTCCCCATGGGGCAGGAGCCCTATGGTCTCTGTAGACCTCACTGCAGTCTGTCCTGCCCCCCTCTTCCCACATACTTCCCGATGTCCAACCCCACAAGGACTGCCCTTCCCTGCTCCCCTGTGATCTTCCCTTACGGACTGTTTTGCCAGGGTCGTTCTATTGTGGGAGAATATGAGCAGGTATCTAGAGAACTTCTCACCTCCAATGGCTTGGAACATCACTCCCGAACAACTACAGGACCCTGATAAAGTAATAGAACATTTGAAAGGAAAATGCTGTGGCTATTCCAAAGAGGCACAACTTACCGCACTATGCTGGGCCCCGGCCAGTAACTACCAAACCCTGCTTAATATTATGCAGCACCCTCAGGGCAACGGGAGGGAAAACAGACCAGTTTTTCCTGTTTTGCCAGGGCCCTTCTGTAAGGAGAGGGCCAGGCGAGGCGTTGGGCTGGGATGCATGGACTGTGTATGTCCCTGTGTATCCGCAGATGTGCTTGGGTATGTGTACTATGAGTGTGCAGGACACAGCACACTCACCCACAGGTCTATACCTGTGTTTGTACTCACATGCAGAAAGGGACGCGTAACCCTACTTATTCAGCAAGGTAGAGGAGCAAAGACATGCTGTGCTAGCAGGGCATACAGTCCTCTCCCCACACGTGCTGTGCCCTTGAGGGCCCAGATGAGATGGCCACCTTGCACCATCTCCACTCTCGCCCTGAAGTGCTGGGCTGGCATGTGTAGATACATCAACTACCCACACAAAACCCAGACTCCTCCACCCTCCCTGACTCTTTCCTTATAGTCCCTTCTGTCCCACCACACACAGCCTCCCTGCTGTTAGCCCAATAGCATCTGCCTTCAGGACCAAACTGATGTCTGTACGCAGGCTCACATACACAGCGATGTGATATCCTGGGACAGGTCACATTCATCTTCATCGCAGGGAGGCAGCAGAATTGGAAACGGTGTGGCGAGATGAGACCGCTGCACGCCCCTGTCACAGGCACTTAGAGCAGAGCCACTGCAGATGTGACAGCAGTGACACTCCAAAAAACCCTGCTCAGGTCTCAACCCTAGTCTGCCTGGGCTTCCTCCAGCACCCAGCCTGTCCCTCTGTCAGGCTGGAGACAGAAGCGAGCCAGAACAAGGTGCAGCTGAGAGGCCATGGTGCCTTTGAGAGCTGTCCTGCCCTCTAGCTTTGTGCTCTAGACTTTCTGGGTGAAATGCATATTCAAAGAAAGTTTTAAGAGGGAGGATGTACCGCAATGGGTCCCCCACCCTCAGGTAAGAAGTTGCTTTCCAGCCACCGAATATAAGGGTTGGGAGACAGGAGGAACTGCTCCTGTTGGACCCACAAATCTAACTGCACCACTCAAACCAGCTCCAATACAGCGGGGCTGTGCTTCTTTCCATACAAATGACCTGTCTCAGAGGGTACGAAGACCGGCTCCCATCCCTCTGACGCCCCTGTGATAGCCTTCTGTTCCTCCAGGTTTATGGTACAAGCTGGCAAACCTGTCAACCGCTCTTGGCGGCAATCCCTGCGCTGCTGGGGGGGGGTGAGGTGTGGGGGTTCACATGGCGTATCACAGAGGGAGTTAAAAGACTGGCAGTCCCACTCCAGATAATCCTGTTTAGCTAGCAGAAAGGAGCTGCTTGATTTTCCCTTTGTGCTGAAGGGTCTGCGACACACAGCTGAGCAGTTTGAGCCTGCCAGGAAAGGACAGTATCTCAAATGGGTGCTCCCACCCCACCACTGAACACTACTCCTGGCCAACTCGCTTGCAGAGCCTTGCCTTCCCACAGACCTCCTTTTGCTTATGAGCTCCCATCACCAAGGGCGATCACTCCCTGGAAAAAGACGGGCTCAACTCATGCCATTTGATCAGCTCTGAATCCATAATTCAGACCAGTTTGTCTCCATTCATACACTGCCTTTCCCCTCCGCTTCCCAGAGATTTTCTCCACCCTTTGCTAGATACCTAAGCTGTACTGAACGAGACTGCTGGCTCTCCTCACAGCTGCTCCATCTCTGTCGCTGCAAACAATTTCTAGAATGCCTTTTTAAAATGTATTAGCCTTCCAAAAAGGAACTGATAAACAGGGGACAGGAGGAATGGAAGAAGCGGGGAGGAGGCAGGATGCAGCGATGTGGTCTATTCCACACATCTGTGGTATTGTCCTTCCAGACCTTTTATGAAAATAGATGGACATTTATTACGAAAACAAACTACTGGCTGTGCGCAGGAGTCCTTAGGCAGGCAGGGAATTAGTGTCACTCTTCTGCGTGTATGTCTGTGTGAGCCACATACACTGCCTATAGTGAGAAGGAGGAACACGTCTTCCAGGTAGGCAGCAGTCTGTCAGATTTAGTACCTGACGGGCTCTGTGTGTGTCTGTGGGTATGCGTTCATGTGTGTGGTGCTGCAGTTGCCCTCAGCAAAGGGAATGTGTGATGGTGGCCAGCAACACATTCCCTGGTGGTACCGTTCTAGTTGCACAAATTGTTCCCATCATTAATTTGCAAGGGCTGCAAGCACGGCTGTCAAAGCACGTGGATATGAGTGGATGGTCAAGTTTTATAGACCTGTCCTGAGACACCTCGGCCAATACCAAACATACTGGTATTCAGCAGGCATGAGGTCAAGGATGCCACTCAGAGAGTGCACATGTTGCGTTGCTGGTGGGCAACATCAGGTACTGTTGTGTTCACGGCGCTGTGGAGATTGGGGCATGGTATAGCAAGGAGTTTGGAAATGAATTTTCTGTGCTGGAGCCAAGGAAAGGCAATGGAAACTCAGACTTACTGTCTCTCTCCCTGCCTCAGTCTCTAGGAGAGAAGAAACCTGGTCCACCTCCTCCTGACTCTTGTGGTTAGTTTGATGGATGCAAATTACAGAATTGTCTGTCTTTGTGCATTGTTTTGCATCTCAGAAGTTGTCCTTCCTACCCTGTCCCCGCTAGGACTAATTCTGCTCTGCAGTGTGTGGGTATCTGGGGGAGGAAGGGAGGGGAAAGGACATAGGCAGCCTGAAGAGAATTGCAAGGATTTGGGATGAGGAGGGACTGGGAAGAGCTTGGATAGACCCTGCTGTCATAAGAATGATCCAGGTAAACTCTAGGGAGGTCTTAGCCTAGATTTCCTCACCCAGGACCAGACTGTGGGTAGAAGAGAGACTCTAGGTTATATTTTGATGGTTTTTGTCACACAGAGTATGAACCTGAGAGGCACTACAACAGACCTTTCTCACCCAAATCCTAGGCTCTGGGGCATCTTTCACCAACCAAGTGCATATTTATATTTCTCTTACATATATTGGAGATGTTGCCAAGATAAGGGGACATATTCTGACTTCTCCTTCCACCTCTGGACACGACTCTGCCTCCTTGCCTTGAACCCAAACCAAAGAAGAATGTGTGTGTGAGCAAGTGCTCTAGAGCAGCGGGCAGCAAACTCACTCCATATCACATCAGTGACAAAGAGATTCAACGTAGGAGACATTTGCAGGCGTGAGCAGAAGAAAACCTTCACGTTCCTTCTCCAGGGTGAGCGCGTGCTTCAACTCCGAGATACACTCCCTGCCTCTTGAAATTAATTCAACATTCCTGTGACTTGGGCAAAAATAACTAGAATAAATAATCGGGCTGTGCTGGCCCTGCTGCAGATTGCCTGGTAGATAGAGCCCTCTGCAGGAAGATAAAAGGCAAAAGGCTGAGACAGCACCAGTGTTTACTAGAAGAGACCAAGAAGTAACAGATGAAATCGCAATAGCTTATAACGTCTTTTAACCCTGCAGGTGTAATTGTCTCTAGCGAGTCTCTGGTATTTGCCTCCTTGCTGTTCCCAGTTTGCAGTGTTACAGCTCCCTGCACCTTTTTTTTGTCTTGTCCCGTTAACTACTTCTCCCTTCCAAGCTGCCCAACAGCTCCTGCTTGTGCCAGGCGCCCAGCCTGCCTGCATTTTGGGTGCAGTGCAGAGCTGCGGTGGTGCTCAGGCTGCTTTGCCTCAACATGACACTCTTACCTCACATCCTCTGCCTTTATCACTAAAATGATCATGTTACCCTCAGTGTTGGGCTTGTTTCAAGCACTTTTATTTCCTTCTTTACACAAGAGACAAAAAACCCCACACTCGGATGAAACCAGTATATGAAGATGGGAATGCCTCTGTGTGTGTGTGGTGTGTATGCACCTCCAATTTTTCATGCCTTCTGGCTGCAGGCCTTTCAGATACAAAGCCCGGGCCTCTGGAGTGGTACAAGGAAGCAACCTTTGTTGGGGAGCCATCAGCCAGGAGAAGAGCTAGTGTTTGGGTTTCTTGCCTAAGGAGACCTTTGGTGGGCTCTGAGTCACAAAACAGAGAGACAAAAGACCCAGAGCCGCTTCCCTGGTCCCACAGCCTCTCTACACTCAGTTACCCCTTATCTCCCTATCCAACACCTTTAACTTTCTAAAACCTATGACTCAGTTACAGAGCAGGGACTTCCCAGGATTACAGCCCTCACAGCTATAGGAAGAGGTAGAGAGGGCTCTCTTCCGAACGGAGGGCTTCTTATCTTCCCTTGGCCTCTAGTTTCACAGTGAGGTCCTAAATATCAGTGGCCCTTTTTCCACAACCACTATATATCTGTTTGTGGAAGAGAAACCACTGGGGCTTTTCTGCTCTGCAACTGACTGGACCGTGCTTGGTTGCTCTGAGAGCGTCTACATGGTTCTTCACACAAAAATACCCAGGCCTGGTTTGATGGCAGGAGGGGCTGGAGACATTCTGGAGACATTCTTCTGTCCTCTCAGATCCTGTCCTACATGCCTGGGGCTATAGGGTAGAACCCAAAGGCCAGTTGCTGTTGAGCCTTTATGTTTGGTCATGGGAAATGCCATGACCACAGTCCTGACAGTCCTCAGTGGATTGCACCCTGCGCCTCTGCCTTCAGTTTGGACAGGGAAGAAGCAAATCTGGCAGGTTGTCCTGTCAGTCATCTTCCTGCCAAGTGGGAGGCAGAGGGAACCAATGCTCCCAAATTTCTTCACTGGAAGAACCCAGTATGGGAGTGAAGCTGTCCAACAACTACATCTTCCTGCTGCCAGTGACCAGGTCAGGGCTCAGTTTTTGCTGGCGATCTTTTTCTTACGGGCAGAGACCAGATCATAGAAAGGATCCTGTGTGATGCTGGTCCTGGAAATAAAAGGAAATGGGAGCAAAAGTAAGAGATTTAATGCTGGAGAGCAGCACAGGCAACCTAACTGAACTTGCACAGAGACACCACTCACCAAAATGTAGGACTGGATAACTGCAGACCTACAGCACAGAATTTAGCTGTGGCTAGAGATTCTCCAGAAGGGACCTCAAAACTCTTCGAAGTCAAGAGGTACCGCAGTTGCTAGACTGCAAACCTTTCCACCCCCTTTTTCAAACTCTGGTAGCCAAATAAACTGCATGACCAATTGTTCCTGGGGCTGAACAAAGGCAAGCTCAGGCCTCCAGTTCCGGTCTCCTCACCGTATTGCCTCGATCCACTCATCACGTTCTGCTGGTGTGGCTGCTGAGATCTTATAGGACTGATGTTTGCCTTCAACCACCTTTCCATCCCCGTCCGTTTTGCAGGCTTTGATCTTCTGCCCTTTGCATTTGGGATTGAAGAGCTCAAAGCAGTTCTGTCAGAAAGGGAATAAAATGGAACTGTAGGGGAGGACGAGGTGGACCAAGGAGACTATGCTGCCTTCAGCCATGGGTGACAGGCTCAGAGAGCTTCCAAAGGGGAGGAGAGCATTCTGTCTCTGAAATTCAACAGAGCCTTTTCTTCCCCACCCCAAGAATCCCCCTATGAGTTAGATCTCCAGGCCATCCCTCTTAGGTAAATACACTCCTCCTGTGAATGACTGGACACTAAAACAGGCTTTAGGGAGAGATGGAGCATCACCAGTTATCAGAAAACACCTTCTGGGATCTGTCACTCTGTTCCACTCATTAAGGTCTCTCCCCCTTTTAAGCAGATGAAACATCCTCTCTTCTGCCTGCCACCACACAGATAGAAGGCACTTTTCCCAGAGTCATGACAGATCAAAGAGTGGGTATCCACAAAAGATGCACAGACAAAGAATGTCGCTTCCTGAGCAAGTTTCCTAACACCACAGCACTGTCTGGTCTACGTGTGCTGTAACTCATTATGGTGAGACCTGGGGAGACAAATCGAACCCGCATCTCCTAGTGCAGAATGAGTAGGGAGTCAGCTGTGTGCACTGATCTCCACCCCCCTACAAACACACACAGACATGAAAACATACGATACAGTCAGCCAAAGGACGGCTCAACATTCACACCAGATCTTCCCCCCGTAAAATACAATCATGTTTAGATACCATCATATTTAGAAGGGGCACAAGGCAGTCTGGAGTGGCACCTTCCCTCTGAGAAGCATGGTAAGAGTAGGGTGTGCGCACCCTCTCTTCCCTCTGACTGCCTGAGAGCCTGCATTGGCAGAGTACCAAGCAATGGAGACTTACTGGCTTTTTGGGATCATCCACCTTCCGGACTGATAGGTTCTCCAGGGGGATAATGCCCAGAGGCTCTTTGTCCTGAAGGCAGGAAACATGAATTAATACCCAGCATGCTCTCCACATGTATGCCACTCCTTAGAGCCTCTCTGATTTCCCAGCTGTGTGCCTTTGTGGGGGCGACAAGGAGAGGAGACCACCTCCATTACACAGTGGGGAGCTTAGTTAACAGGGGGTCACAGCAGTAGCTGCAGTGTCCAGCCTCTCCTCCTGAAGACCAGAGGTGAGGAAACAGCATAGGAGAGAAGGGAGGTCTGAGTTCAGTCTGCGAGCGTAGGATAGAAGGGAAGAGTTGCCTCCTACCCTCTGCACCTCTCTGGCCCCTCCGGGGCTCATAACCACCCACGACACAGTTTCACAACTGGGAGTTAAGCCTTTACCGTGGTATATTCAAAGTAGTACAGGCAGTTATCGGTCAGAATGAACCAACGGCGTTTCCAGGTTTTCACACGTCCTCCTAAAGGCAGTGAGGTTCAAAAGGCATTAGCCACCCATTTGGGGGCCCTCCACCCACCCCCCCCCCCCCCCCTTTTTGAGCAGACAAAGCCTGCAGGAGCTGGGAGGAGAGAGCAGGCAGCTGGGATCAACGGCAGGTGTCAGCCTCACCCCACCACAGCGGATGGAAGGGAAGGACAGTGGAGATGCTGGTGGGTTACTGGGGGACATTTGTGGTGGGAGGCAGGCAGGCAGGCAATTCAGAGGAGCTAGGGGAAATCCTCCCCCTTACCTAGTTTCAGGAGCCAGCCCTCGTGGTTAGGGTTGAAGAAAGTATGCGTGAGGTCGTTCCCATCATCCTCAGGTATGGAGAATGGCTCGTTCTTTATGCTCTCAAATAGATTCTGCCACAGAGCATTGGTGGAGGAAAGAGGGAGGGAAAGAGAAAGAAAGAAAGACGGATTTCTGACAAAGCTTGTACAAAACTCTTCTAGGTCCATCTGGTTCATCACTCTGTTTCCACAGGAGCAGGCGGGTGAATGGGAGAGGAGTGGGAGATGAGCCCTGGGGGTACAACAGCCCTCAGTCTATGCCTCACAGGGTCTCAAGGGGGATCGCCAGCTCTTTTCTGCATCCTGTGTCAAAAAAAGAGACCCAATCTGGAAAGTCACAGACATAAAAGTGTGCACCCATAAGCTGCAGTGACCAAACCCAGCATGTCACACGAGTGCCGCTGTGAGTCGTACAAAGGCACGTGGGGGGGGACACACACGACGCGGCAGAGACTGCAGCCCCATTTAGGCCCTGGGTTCATGGTGGCAAACACTCTGCTGAGAACTTGTATATATAGACGAACACACACATCTACATGACCACAAGGAGGCACATTTCATAGAACCAAGGCTTTTGCACTGAGGGACACAAGGGTGACATTCGTAACAGCAGAGTGACAAGGGGGCAGGTTACTAGCTTTCAAGGGATACAAAAATGTTGCTCACATCATTGGATTTGCTATCATTTATTACACAAATCCCAAGCCAAGAAAAAAAAAGAAACTACAGGCTCCTGCAACTTCCCTCAAATTGCCTGAAAGAAATAACGCTCTGGAGAAAAAGCTAAAGCCTTTGCCCTGAGGGGATGCTGCTTAGCAAACCCAAGTGTGGGATGTAGGCAGCCTCTTCGTCACAAGACACAAGTTTTTCTCCCCAAGCTGGTTGGGTGAAGCTAGACACATGCAGGTAGGCTGCCACCTCTACCTTGCCTCATAGGGCAGGTCCCATGGTTGCTGAGCCTTTGGGAAAACGGTAGCTCCAGCTTTGCTAATGGATGCATCTCCTGTCTCTGTCTGCCCCGCTCTGCATCTTCGCTCTCTGGGACCAGAGACACCATGGACCTGCTGAGAGCTTTACAGATGGTGGATGAGACGCTGGAAGAGGTCCTGACAGTCATTTGGGACTTGTTGGTTCTACTCACTCAAAGCTATATCCTGGTGTAAGAGAGGTCAGGCACTGGTGTCCTGACTGACGGGAACACTGGAGTCAGCTGAGACATTTACGTACGAACAAGGGAAAGGGATCCGTAATCTGGGCCACGGTGACATTGTCTCACACACACAGAAACACACAAGAAACAGTCCCCTTGGGGACTAGGACTTTAAAAGCTGGCCAAAAGAGTCGGGTGTCCAGCTACGTCCCAGAGAGGTGGGTGCCCCATTCACACAGCTTCATGCCTACATGACACACAGACACCCGCAGCTCATGTCTTCCTCTCTCACACAGTTACAGTATCTGTTCCTCTCTTACACAGACACACTTAAAAACACAAACTTTCTTAAACTGATACTGCTGTTCCTTGAATGTCTTCAGCCCTGTCTCTCTTGCTCCATGTCCCCACCAACAAGAGTGTGTGCGGCCCCTCTCCAAAGTTGTTTCCACATTTTCCAGCTTTGCTTTTGTACAGACTGCCCTCTTTCCTTGCGCAGCCCTTCCCCTTGTATGGCAGAAGGTCAGCAGGCCTGTATTACACTGAGACCTGTGGACCTTTGATTCTCAGTGGACCCCAAACCATAGAGAAAAGAGGGACTGATGAGAAAATGGGAGGTCTTCTTACCTTTAAGAGCTCTTCTGGCAGGTCCCCTCCATTGTCAATGCCTCTGTTGATGGATACAAACCTTTCAAAGGGGGGTTTGTCTTTCACATTGGGGTTGTGCAGGCTGGTGTTAAGCATGATGATAGAGAAGGAGAGTATATAACAGGTATCTGGCAACAAGAAAGAAAACCAGGATGGGTGGCATTTGTCTTAGAAGGCAAATCAATCCACACCCTAACAGGCAGCTTGGTTTCCAGCCACTAGAGAACAGCATCATCCTCTCAGCTGTAGGAGGAAAAGGGAGATGTCCCCTCTGCTAGGACAAAGAGGGACAGAACTGATCCCCTATATAGAGGTGATTCCAACCCCTCAGGGTAATGGGGCAAGTTGGGTACATCTGGTCTGATAATGGCTCTGCCAGCCAGAAAGCTTCTACAGACACATGTCTGCCATTGCTCTCCTTGCTGTGATGAGGTATACCTCATGTGGGGCTGGGAGCACTTCTCAAGTCTATTGCCCGTGGGGATGGACCGGGGCACAGTAGCAAAAGGAGGACTGAAGACCCTCAGCCTCTTGAAAAGCTTCACAGGAACCGGGCTACCTCCTTCATCTTAAGGTGGAAACATCCACACTTCCAAGTGATGACCTCTGTGTTTTGTGAATGGAAAAGGACGGCTCCTCGCCCTAGCAAGCAGCAGAGCTCAGCTCTACAGGCCTTCTTCTCCCCATAACTACCTGTGGACTGGAATACTCCCGGGTTACACTTGCAGTACCAGTTGGCAAAGGCCTCCATCATCCGGTCAATCTTCTGTGCTTCCCCAGGCAGCCGGAAGCTCCATAGGAACTGCCTGTCAGGAGCAGCATGCCAGAGAGTTAGTCAGATTGGGTGCAAGGGACATTCATCCCTTCCTGCAACCCGTGGGACACCAGGAAAATAAAAGAAATCATCTCATCACACTGGGAAGACAACATAGTGCTCTGCTCCTCTCTCCAGAAATTGCCTGGGCTCATCAGACTCAAACACCCTAAAAGCAGGAAGCAGAAATAAGCATCCTGGAAATCATGGCTCCTCTTCCCTAACGAGTGCCCTGCAAGGCAGCAGACATGTCAAGAGTCCTGTCAAGAGGCTGGCCTATAAGAAAACAAGATGCCCTAAGACAGAGTCACTTTATCACCGGCAGAACAGGCTCTGTGGACAGACATGTTTCCTGGTGCAAAAAATAACTTGCCCCATCCCCCTAGCCATTGAAGCCACAGTGACCCACTTGGCTTTTCCCATCTTCTCTGCACATGGCCAGTCCAGGCAAGGGGCAGTGAAAGAGTTCCCCCAGGAAAAGGTGTTTAACACCTCACGAAGCAACAAACTTGGAGCAAACACATGCAGCAGGGCCTTGGGAAGCCCCATTTCAGCCCAGTAAGGCTTCACAACCTTCCTGGGTGGTAAGACCCAGTGGCTGAGCAGGCTCCTGCTCCATCCCCTGCATCCTGCATGCTCACTCACCTCAGAGCCTGCACCAGGTTGAGGTTGGCAAACTGGTGACATGCCACAAAGGCTTGGAGGATCTGAATGTTTGTGGGGTCCCTGGGAGAGGATAGAGGGAAAAGTTCAGAAGAGAGCTTTGACCTTGCTCAGTTTGGATGTCCCTTGGTGTGACAACACGCACCCAGCTCCATCCCAGCCTCCACTTCCCCTCTTGACCAACAAGAAGCCAAGATGCACACTCTTTGTCTGGGAAGACTGACCCCATTACAGGCAGGAGAAACGGTAGCCCATACAGCCAGCCTTAGCCACAGTCCAAAGGCCCCCTCCGGGGTGTACTGCCCACCCAGCCCACTGCAGTCTGAGGTATGTTCAGTCTTCACCTGACTGTGGTCTGCCAGGGGTCATCTAAAATGGTATTTGAAAGGGGCCAGGCAGGACAGGGCATCCAAAGGGCCTCCTCATCCCGGCTGGGTTGCTCACCTCCCACCCAGGTAGTCCCCGATGGCTGTCTTGTTCAGGCCTTCACCCTTGTGGAGGAATTTGGCGATCTCCTGCAGGTCTGAGGACAATACCTGGTGCTCAATCAGGTACTGGATCCCCTGGGGGAGGAGAAGCAAGACAGTGAGGTAAGACAACTCTGTGGGCAATGAGAAAGGAGGACCCCAACACTCTGCTATCAGCCTTCCTTGGCGTTGATGATGTTCCCTCCTCTCTTACTCCCCAGCCCCTTTATGGGAGACCACAACCATGTTCCCACCCTTATTCCATTCCTCTTCACCCACTGTGGTGGGTCAATCCCACTTCTATTTCATGCTTAGATTTAGATAAATGTTTCACTGGGATGGAAACCCAAGCAAATAAAAAAGGGCAATGTAGGTTAAAAGTCCAAAAAGGCAAAGTGAAAATAATTCATTTTAACATTTTCAATCAAAATATCTTAGTGTTCTGTTCCTAAATGTAGGGTTTTTTCCAAATTAACTTAAAGAAAAAAATGTTCATTTGAAAGAAGACATAATAAAAAATTGTACTCAGGCAAAAATATGGGCTCGAGACAACTTAAAATTATTTTGTGCTAAATTTTCTTCTACACCACAGAACAGAGAAGTCTGCAATCTTTTCAGCTCCATCTTCCCTAGCAAGTAAGGATGGAATATGTTTTTTAAGGAATATAGAGGGTCTGAGTTTGGCTGTGCAAGGAGTCAACATCCTATTTTAGAGGGAATTTCATGATTTTCAAAGTCACAGAAAGTTGAGGTTTTGTTCAGATTCTTAACAATACCTAAAACCACTGCAGCTCTCCAAACCACATTGCAATTCTCCTCACAAAATACAATAAAGGAATGAAAATTGTTTTAGATCCGTCAAAATGTTCTACTTCAACAGAATCAATTCACTTTGTCTTGTAATACAGAAGGAACTATTTCTAAAATGCCCCAAAGAAAAAGCAGTTTCAAAAGAAGAAATTGAAATGTTTGTGAGATTTTTCCACACTATTTTCCTTTCTTTTTCCCCAGACAGAATTTCGGTAAGATCAATTTAATTTTGCAAAGCATTGCTGTGATGATGGGGCTCCATTTTCCAGAAGAAAATGTTTCTCCCAAAAGGTTTTGTTCGGCCAGATTCCTAACGCTTACGTCCACTAGCCTCAGGAACTTTCCCTGAGATCTTGGAGATAGGAACTCATTTAAAGTATCAGCACTGCACGGGTGAAGTGTAACCTTAGCAAGGAGGGGCAAAGAAAGTTCCTTGCATTGCAGCTACCTCTCAGCATGTAGCAAAAGGGAAGCAATAAACAGAGATCTGCATGATATAGGCATATAGTTTAACATTTAGACCAGGCTGATCAGCATTGAACTAATAAAGCTAAACTGGTTTTGGGTCAGAACTAGTTCACGTATTTCTGCACAGCATGGCAGAGTGCCACAGAGAAAGATCTCTTTGGGACCTCAAACCAAGGTCAAACAGAAAGGCGAAATGAAACCTGCTCTCACGCAAGGCTGTAAGTACTGATATCGCTGCTCTAAGACAGATCCCACTGGCAGAGGGATGCCCAGGGGACTGGCAAGCACTCCAGCTGTGGTGTGGATACTGGGGAAGGCATCTTGAGGGTCTCAGCAGGGCAGAGGAGGAGGCATGAAGAGTTGTCACTCGGACGAGCAGCCACCCCAGATGCTAGCTGTGGTGGTTAGCTGCTGATGAGCAATTGTTCAATCGCAGCTTGTGGTTTTCCTTACAGAGCTCAAAATAAATGGTCCACCAGTGAGGAGGAAGGAAGAGGAAACTGTCTTTCTTGCATCTTCTCTACTTAATCATGACAATTTGAGAGCTTTCTGCAGAGGCATGAGGGCTTTGGAGTCTGGACCCCACTGCTCAGAGTCCCAGAAAGTGGAAAACCTGGATTCACTCCACAGTCCAACCAGTACTACCAAAACCAAAACTACTTCCAAAATGACAGAGGCAGCTTGTCCTCTTCTGTTCTGAATGAGCCAAGGAACCTGACACACTCTCAAAACTTCTCCCCTTCTTCTTACTTCATCCTCCTCCATCACACTATGGCCAATTCTTAGCCTCTCACAGGCAAAAAGAGCTGGGCTGAAGGAGGTTTGGCGCTCTCGACACACTGTCAGTGTTAAACCATCCTCCCTTTATTTCTCTTAGTTTTGGGTGGCATCTGATGGGATGGCCTATAAGCACATGATGGGGGTGAGGCAACACAGCTTGATCATATCAGAAGACCTTATTCAGGGACAGGATGGAGGGTGCTACTAACTGGAGCCTAACTGGAAACCAGCCCCACAGTCCCATGCCATAGTTCTTTTGACATGGGTGGCTGCAAGTGGACCGGTAGCCAACAGAAGCTTTTCCTCCCAGCTTTCTCCTCACAGGTGGAATGAACAACTCCTACCTTTGCAGGGTCCATGTTGAATTTCTTCCGGCCCAGGGACAGTTTATCCCTCTGTGAGAGTTTGCTGCAAACACAAAGAAAGAAAGTCAAACTTGGAATAAAGGGCCACATCTCAATTCACTCATGAAGTAACTCAGATATCTCAAGGACAGGTGTCTGACTATCTAGGAATAAAGAGAAATCTCAAAGCAGAAAAGGGTATTCCTGGCCTCATTTCCCTGTCCTTGTCGCGATCCAAATCCGTTCAGTGGTTTTTTGTTTTCTCAACATCAGGACAGAGATTTCATAAACAAAGAAATACCCATCATGTCCCACTTGCCTGGTCTGCTCCCCAGGATTATCGTCTGCCTCTTTCCTCTTCTCTGCATTTTGGAAGCACTCAATCTCCGCAAACACTTCAGCAATCTCTTCCTTCAGCTTCTGCAAAAGAAATATCAGGAGGATGAAGGCGATGGAGGGAAAAACAGCAGACACACACAGAGCACGTCTTACTTCTTCCCTCAATCACAGGAGAAAGACATGTCAGATGGTCACAACCAGCCAAAGATGTCTATGAAATGGGCACTACTCTGTGGTGACCCTGCTGGATTCCAGATGAAAACGAGGGGAGAGAGGGGCAGGATGATGTTCTCATGTCTGTTGTCAATCAAGGCTGGAAAATCAAGGTTAGCCAGTGTGGAGGGTGTCAGAGAACATACCCCAGTGTTGATTTCAGTTCCTCAAACAATGTCAGATGTGAGGCTCCTTCCACCATACCCATTTCCTTCTAGCTTTTATTTTGCATAGCCGTGCTACACATCCAGGAAAGGGGAAGTGGAACCAGTAGCTGTGAGGTCAATATGAACCTGAAGTGGCCACATTGTGAAACACAGAGTTTTTAACACACCTATCATTCAAATACCATGGAGGAGATACCTGTCTTTAGGTGGAGAAAGAAGAGAGGAGGAGTAAAAGAAGAGTAATCACTGCCAAATTTTAAAAAAATCAATCGTAGAATTCCATTTCCTTTAGGCCCATGGCAGACCGTGGCCTTCTTGGCTGTATATTCCGTGTTAAATGAAGATGTCTGTATCTCCTTGCTTCCATCCCGCAGTTACAGTCCTCCTCAGAGCCAGAGTGTATCACAGCCCTCTTCCAGGAATCACCCAAATTATTCCCCATGCAAACCAGAATAGGCAGGGGAAGAAGGGCTGTTTTATGACAGAGCGTGTCTCAACAAGGAGTGAGGACATGGCCACAATATGCACCCAGAGAGAGAAACTGGAGAGAAACTCCAATATCCCATAACTTAAAAGAGCTTCTGGATTTCAGTTTTGCGCTGGCCTTCATTCTGTTGAGCTTCATCATTCTGTGATGGTGGAGGCAGAACAGAATAGAAAGTGTACAGCACCATGCATGTCTGCGAAGCAATATTACTGACTTTGAATCTGTCGCTTTCAGACATTTTAGAAGTCAGTGGAGAAATGTTTGTGTCTACTAAAATAAAAGAAGAAAAGCAAGTTCAACCATGGAAACTTATGTGGTAGGTCCTGCCATCACACCTCTCTAAAGAGACAGGATCCTTCGTGGAGGACTTGTTAGAGGTCCACAAAACCAAACAAAAGTTTGATAAACACAGGGGGATGCAGCAGGTAACTAGGACTGATACATCATTAGCAGGTAATCAGTAATTAAAAATAATCACAAATGCTGAGCCAGATCCCTGCCAGTGTGATTTAGTAAAGTCACACTCATTTCCTTAATCCTAATATACAATCTCAGCTCATCTCTGCTAATGAGCTGACCAGCTTTTCTCAAATATCCTATTAGGGTGGTTGATGACTCCTGCAGCAGAGAGTACCACAGGATGGATGTGCATTGGTGGCAAATATGCCAGGGCAGCCTGGAGTTCGGAATTAAAGTTGGATCATGCCAGAGCAAACATCTCCTGTGCAGGAGCACTTCTGCATGTCCTGGACTGTTATGTGAAGATGCTCCTTGGTGAAGACAGTTTTGAAAAGGCTAGGCAGACTGGAGGAACAGGGTGGTCCTTACCTTGATGTCCTCCAAAAGCTCCTGTCTGTGCTGCCTGATTGTCTCTATTTCAGCCTCCTCAGCCTCACTCAAGTCAGTTGACCCTGGAAGAACAAAGATGCCTGTGAGAATAGTACTGGGGCCAACATATCACAGAAAAAGCTGCCTCAGCCTCTTGGTGCTTATTTTCTCCTAGGGTCATGCCACAGCAACTCTGATTTCCGTGTTTTAGCATCTATGTTCCCTGCTGTTGCAGCCACTGCACCTCAGCTTTTCCCTGCAAATGGTTCTCAGTCCAGAGCGAGCAGCACAGACCCATATACCCCTCCCAGCAGCCAGCTGCTGTGCTGGTAGCCCTCTGATCTAACCCTGTAGCAACCCACCCCACCTACTCAACCGATTTTGCTCACCGTGAGCACAATGAGGAGGTCTTACCAAATGCTTTTTGGTGGTTTTTATGTCAGTCATCTTTATGTACTGAAAAGCTGTGACCTAAATACTTCATCTCCATCCAAACCTCCCATGAAGAGCCACTGGCTTCATGGATAGGTCCACCACAGCTAGAGTCAGAAATGGCTTAAGAGAGGGAATTGAGGTTTTTCAAGCCTGAGGGCAGGATCTGGGGCGATGAAAGCCTTGCTGAAGAAGGAGCATCTGTGGGAGGCTGTTCTGTGGACTACAGACAATGCAGAAATATGAGTAGGCTTCCTTGTAATGTACAGGAAGTTAAATAGATACCAGCAGAGCCAAGGCAACCACAAAATGATTCATAAAAGACCTAGAAGAATTGGGGTGACAGCACTGCTGCTAAATATAATCCAGGTGAAGCACAGCCTCTTCAGCAAGGAGAAAGAGGAGGCTGCAGCCCTAGAGAGGCAAAGCAGATGGTGAGCCCCAGGAAAAAAACAAGGGGCTCACACAAGGCTGAGAGCACCGGAGCTCCTGGGAGGTCACTGCAGAACTTGCAGACAGGGTCCTTGCTGCACCTAAACGTTGCGAGACAAAACTTCCCTTGGAAGCTAGGTCAGGTCACTGCATGCCCTGCTCCACTGTTTCATAAGCCAAAATCCCCTGGGCCTCCTGTCTTCCTGGAAAAAGGGGAAGTAGTACCAGCTGCCTTGGAAATTCTCTTAGTGTGGATCTCACATGCAAAACAACTGCTATAAATATGAGTGGGGAAAAAGGGGAAGGAACTAGCCAAGACAGACAGAAGGAAAAGGGGACAAGGGCAGTTATCTCAGAGCCTATATGCTTCTTTCCTGTCATGGCCACAACAGCTCAGAGAGACCTGCCTCACCCGATCCTAATCTTTCCCCCATCCTCCCGGCTGATCGGGTTTCCCTGTGCTACGTCCATCCTATGACTTTTCGCAGGCTGCAGCCTCTCTCCCATCACTCCTCCCGCTGTTTTCAAGCATTGCGTTCCCTGGGGAGAGGCTGCTGAGCCTCTGGGAGGAAAGCACTGGGCAAGGAGCCAGCATGAAGCCAGGGCTGGGAAGGACCCATGTCCCCTCCCAGCTCTGCAAGCAGCCCTCCCGAAGAGCTGAAAGAAGCTGATTGCTGGAGACGGTCAAGAGGGAAGGAAAACCTGTGGCATCCAGCAGCTCGCAACAGCCAAATCTGTATGTGAGGGGAAAACAAACAAATAAACAAACAAACAAGCAAGCAAGTAAACCAAACCCAACCAACCAAAAAGAAACAACCACAACAAAAAACACACACATGCAGTGGCTTTGCTGCTCGTTACGCGGGTTTCTGACTTCCCCTTGAATGTCAACCCTGCGCCTGTGAGCAGTGCCTGGGTCTTTCAGCTTATGTTATGTCTCCTGCCATTCTGGGGCCTGCAGGAGGTGAGGCCAGCCTCTTGGTCCCCCCAGCTTTATCTCTCTCACCCCTCTGGGGGCTGGCAATTGTGGAATCACTGGGCTGATTCCTTGACAAATTACCACTAAGACCCTCTGTCCTGTATGTCTTTCCACAAAAGCACCATAGCAGAACATACCTGAGGAACCTCCCCTTCCCCCACCCCATCGGCAAAGTCTGTGGTGTGGCTGGTTGCTTTGCTTCAGTTGTTCTGTGTCTACTGAAGCAGCCTAAAGCACCTCAAAGAGATGTGAGGCTCCCAGAGGACACCATCTCACCCACACGATCCCCACCAAGACTGTAAATAGCTCAGTCCCCGTTCCTCCTGAACATCTGAAAACCCCAACTCCCAAGTGACTTATCTGTCCAGTTTGTCAGAATGAGAAAAGTGTGGGAAGGACTGGGTGGGGGGGCGGGGGGAGAAAAAGAGTACGAGTCATGGAGAAGGGGAGAGAATCGAGGGATAAAAAAACAGGAAAAGGTGACAGAGTAAGTTAAAAAAATGAATGGATCACTTTAGACTGAGATGCAGAGAGGGTCCTTGTAAGGTTTCCTAAACAGCTTAAGTTCCCGATTGCCTTGGCAAACAATTCTGAGGTCAGCACCTACATGTTACTCTGCTTCCCTAACAGATGGCCTAATGCTCTGCTGGAGGCTGCTCTGAGGCCATTCATCAATGTTATTGCACACATTGGGGTCTACAGTTAGGGGAAGTGAACGCCAAAGGCTCGTTTGGGAAACCGTCCACAGAAAAGCAGCAAAGGCAGCAGAAGCAGCTGGGCAAGCAGCAGATGAGATAATGAGAGCAGTCTGCTTCGCCTTTCCTTCCCTCTCCGCGTCGAGAATGAGCGGAGCTGGCAGGAGAGGGACACTCCGAGCGACACACCGCCTGGCTCGCTCCAGACCTTTGCAATGGCAGAGGGAATTGGTGCCTGCACCAGGGGACTGGGGAACAGCTTCAGCCTCATCAGAGGCCTCAGTACCACCAAGTTCCACTTCCCTCTAGGGGTAGGTCAGGACACAGATGAAGCATAGCCCTGGTCAGGGTTCTCTGCACAGGGGGAAATCTCACCCCAGTGAAGAACACACCACGAAAAGGCCTGCAGGTTTCAGGGGGGTGCTGTCAGCCAAACCAACGCTGAAGTCTTCCAGTTCAGACACAAGACATTAAAAAACTGGCTAGCATCCTCTCCAGAGAGGACATGAAGGTGCTGCTTGGAATTTAGTTTCAGAGAGCAGACGTTGAAAGGCAAGCACATCGGCATCACATTTGTGGGGCTTACACCTGCTCTTGAGATTGTTTCCCCAGTCTCAGGGCAGACCCAGATAGAAAGACCTGCCAGTTCTTTATGAATTTCCCAGGCTTGTATTTTTAGTGCTGTCACTCAAAACAGAACACAGACTTCAATTCCAATTGTGGTGACTTACGCCCTCAGCCTCCCCATCTGGACGGCAGGTCGGAGTTACCCAAAAGCCTGGGTACTCGTATGGCCAGCAGAGTACTGTGTTTGCTGGTCTCACTTCCCATTGCAAAGGGCTGTGCAGAGCCGTCCGGGTGCTAAGTGAGGCTTTGAATCCCGAGCAAAAGCATATGGCTAGGAAGATAGCTTTTGGAGCACAGAGGTAAGTGGGAAGTGACTACCCAGGAGAGCTGGAAGGACGGGCTGCAGAAACAGCAGAGGAAGGTTATGAAGAATGGCTGCATCTGTAGCACTGTTACAGACCACCCACGTGCTACCCACCCACAGTGTAACAGCAGAGGTTCAGCTGGCCCGTTTGCAAGTCAATGTAGGGTTCTGAGTGTGGCTGCTAAAGGGTTCGAGCACCTCCACCCATGGCAACGTGCAAGCAGAGCAGCCTGGTGGGCACCTTCTGCCTGGATGAGGCTGTCTGACGGAAGAATTGAAATTCCTTTTCTTTTTTGATATGGCTGCTGTGTCATCTCCAGCACAGGCCACCACCTCCCCAGCCAGGTTCCAGGCTGGTACCAGGCAGATAACAGGAAGCTTTCCAGCTCCTCAGTTTCCTCCAGCCCAATCCGTCTCCCTCCTGCAGCCACTCCGCGGTTCTCTTCCAGCTTGTGTCAGAAGAAATTCAACATGGACCTCACGCAGGTTTAATTTGCACATTCCGGCGATGGGGGGAAAGGTGTGAAGAAGAATTTGTGTTGTCCCCTGGTCCCCTTATCCCACATGACAACATACAGCAGTCAGGATAGCTTCCAGCCACTTTTGCCTGTGGCTCTCACCCTACACGCCCCAGCACATGATACCATGGTACCAGTCTGCTCTCCCACGTTTCGCACACCCAGCTCAAGGATTTGGCATACTGGCTCTGTGGCCTCACCCAGACAGTCACTAGAAGGTCCTGAAGGAACCTGGAAGAGGACATCCACTGCAGGGAAAGCAGCCTCCCCACAGACGTCGGTCTCATCTGCACGCAGCTGGTACCTAACAGGTACCTAACAGGACCGTTGCATCTCCAGGTAGAAGTGACTCCAGGAAAAAGTGTATGTGCACCTCTGACCTTCAGGAAAATCATGCCACAACCAAGCAAATTTAAATGCATCCAGTGCTCTAAAGCTCATTGGAAAACTGCATCTGGCAGCAGCCTTGGCTCCTGAGGTAGAGCAGCATCAAGCAAACCCAGTTTCCCACCCAGCTGTGACGGGACAGGCTGGGACTGAGCAAAGACATCAGTCAGAACCAGCACATCTCTCAGGCATTGCCTATCTCCCAGCTCTGCCTCTAGCCAGAGCTGAGCAAACCCACGTTGTCCCTGAGCAGGAGCTCATTGTGCTATTGCAGTGTGTAACTTCTAAGACATAATTAATGCAGTAACACACAACTTGAGTGAATGGCTGTGTCAGACCATCAGTTCTGAGAGCCTCAGTTTCTGTGGCAAGCACACCCCAAAATAAGGAGAGAAACACGAGGTACCCCCGCCTCCTCCTGCCCAGCTTGTCCTGTAGAAGCTTTGTCCACTGTTGCTTTCAGGTAGGGAGGGCTGGGTGATCTGAAGGGATCCATCTCCACCAACATTTATAGCCAGGCACTGGTAACAGCTCAGCTCCCATAGGTCCCACCAGTTTCCCTGACAAGCAAGGCTGGTATGTGGTTTGAGCGTGCCCTTTCCTTGGCTGCCCACCTAGGACCGGGCACTGCTTTTTCCCTTCACTCTGTGCTCTATATCCTATATGCAAAAGCCTGTGAGGACAGGGAGTCAGACAAAGCAGGGCCAGTGCAAGATGATCCCGTTTCTTCCCGGCCCTTTTCAGCCCGTTCCTATTCGGTTCTCCCTATCTGCTGCCTTTGCACAGACACACGCTCAGAGCTTCCTCAGCCAGAGGCTAGAAACGTTCAGTCTGGCAGGATGCCTTTTCCTGCTGAATCCCAACCACTTTATTTACCACCTGCCAAAGTAGGAAATAAAACCCAAGATCTCTCTCAGTTCCTCAGATGTGGCTCATCTCTGCCCTCCCCCCCGCCCCCCAACATCTGCCTTTTGAGATTATTTCAGGACCAGGCAGGCCCACCTGCAGGTCACTTGGTGTTGGTAGAATCCAAATACAGTCATTTACCTTTAACATGGATATATGCAAGAGACACCCCAGTACCAAAAGCTTTGCAAGCATGTTCCACTGGGATACCCAACTGCATGAGAGGCTCCTCAAAGGCAAACCAGCTCCTGGGGGCTGTAGGGAAACACCGCTGAGGAGCTTGCAAGCCATGCCAGAGTGGCATGAAGAGAAGCCAAAGCTTATAGGTGCTCATCCCAAGTGTCCCATATACCCTTGATACCCCTGAGTCAGTTCTCAGCTCAGGATCACCACCACAAGCAGTAGACACTCTCGGCACAAAGGCCATTCAAATCAGTGGGAAATTTCTCCAATGTGAAAGGAGTTTGCTTACGGGAGAGCAAGTAAGAAGAAAACCAAGCCTAATGCTGAAGGCTGACAGCAATTAACTACACCACCAGGGATCTTCCACCATCCCATTCCTCCAGCCACCAGCCGCAGCATCCACTCTAGCTGCTGGGATTTCACGTCGTGCTCTGCCCCGTCAAACTGAGCACACAGCCCTCGCAGAAAACAAGGCAAAAGACAGTCAAGGCTTACCAGCAGGACAAAAGTCCATCCTGAAGAGTGCAATATATTTTCAAGAGAAGTGTTGTTCCTCCTTGCCTTCTGCTTGTTCAGATGCTTCACAGAACCGAAACGACTTGGAGCCGGTGACCAAGATCGCGGCAGCATTAGGGGGGCGGGTTGTCCTCTGACTCCTCCCTTCCTCTCCTCATCCCTCTGACCACATCTCATGAGTTTGCATCCGTGAAGGAAACTGTACGTGCATACCTCTATGAGCTAACGGGGGCTCCTTGGCTACTTCTGAAATGTGAATCCACAAATGCATTTCCATCCCAGCAGCTTTTTGGGGGAATCTCCGAGCACGCACCTCTGTTTGAGGGGACGGAAATGAGCAGTGAGAAGCTGAGAGCACTTTGGGCTTTTGTCTGAGATACTCCAAGGAGAGAGGGGAGAAAAAAGGAAGTTCTTGATTTAGAAAACCCATCTGATTCGGGAAGTGGTTTCATTTTAAAGGAAAGATTCTTCCTGTGTTAATTCTGCAGCAAGCAGCGGGGAGATGAATGCTCCGAAAGTGGAGGATAGCTGATGGAAGGGAGAAGAGAGTCTTTTTCTTCTTTTCCCTCCCTCACTGCCCACTAAGTGACTTCTACTCTAAGTCTTGCTCCTTTTTTTTCCCACTAACAAGCTGCTTTTCTTGGGAAGCCTTGTAAGGATGGCGTGAACTGAGAAGGAAATAAGTCCTCTCAAGTTTAATGGTATTCCTGCCGGTGGGAAAGCTGGCATTAGCAGGACCATTTTGAAGGCACTTGTGCTGCTCTGTTCATCTGTGAGACAGAGAGGTGCTTTTTTTCCTCCATCCCCTCCACACAGCCCCAAAAGGCTGTACGCTTCCCCTTGAGTTGTATTTGGTTGCCGTGTGATTTATGTGGTAGATCTCTGATGTAGGCAATGTAAGGAAAAAGAAGCATGCAGGAAAGCACCATGTCAGAGGCAGAAGAACTGGTGATTGAATAAATAGGTCAAGGTAAAATTCAAACCAGGTGTGATGCCCAAACAGGGCTCTTGCCTCCTCTAGCAGGATTGAAGCTGCAGAGGGATGGGTCCTCTCCATGCATGAACACTTACCTCTGAAGAACTCTACAACCTTAGCTCCCTGACCTGTTGCTGTACTTGCAGCAGGCATTGAGCAGGACAGCAAAACAGATCCAGACTTCTTCCTAACATCTTTCCATGAGACAGCAAGGTAGAGTTTGGAAGATCATTGCATGTGTAGAAAAATAAGAAATGACCCTCTGACTTGTTATGCAGTCGGAGCTAGCATCTATGAACACTTGCTACCATTTCGAATATGCTCCTGTGATGCTGAAGGTCCCTGACTCACTCAGAAAGGAAGAGCTATTACCTTCCCACATTCCCATTAACTAAGTCTGGTCTGAGATCCTCTGGAGAGAAAACTGCCCCTTTAAAAGGCTTGATGTGAAGAGTAGGATCTGCCTGAGTACTCTAGCTAAGAGCCATTCAACCTCACAAAGAAAGACAGATTGCCCTCCCTTCCTTTCAGTCTCTTGCATTTGCTCCAACCTGTGGCTGTGCTATAGGTTCAGTGCTGTTATCGGAGAGAACAAGTGCCCCAGTGAACCTCCAGTGAAGAGTGGGAGATATCCCAAACTTAAAGCTGTCAAGGGGCGGCAGAGATCCAGAATGAATCCACACAGGCAGCTGTAGGCAGGGTCACAAATAACCTGTGATCCTTAGGAAGAGTCAGTGGCAAACATTTAGCTCTCACTTCCCATGGTCAGTGTCAATATTTTCAAAGCAGCAGCTAGGACCTTATTTGGGAGGGATAAGAGGAAGGAGAAGAGACCGAGCTTTATTAATGCAAACTGATTTCAAACCATTACACCTATGTCTGCCCTGACCTTCATTATACCTGATGTCCATGCTTAAAATTTATCAGAGGCCTGCCTTTGGGTCACAAATTGCCAAGGGCCCAGCCGTTGTAAACTCAATTTCTGTCCTGAGATTCTGGGCCACATCAGAATGTCACGGTCTGGCCCAGTGTCCCAATTCCTGCACTGGGGCTGGGTCCAGGGTATCACCTCCAGTCCTTCCATCGTTGTTTTCCGTAAAAAAATTGTTTCAGCTGTATTGCTGCTGACATCAAGCAGACACGCCAACCTAAAGCAGTTCCTTCAGAGACCTGATCCTGCCTGCCTCAAAGGTAGGTGACATATATAGGCAGCTTGATCGGGGCTGTTCTTACACATGTGTGTGTGGGCAGGTCAAACCACAAGCGCCCTGCAAACACCAAAATGGATGCCTCTGTGCACTGCAGAAGCACTCCTAGCCACTCCAACAGAGAGCAACGCAAAACCTGTACCTGTGTCTCTAATCCACACTTGCTGCTTCTCTTACCATCCTGAGGCTTCCTTCTCACTGCCTGTCTGTTGGAATCCCTGACTGCCCTGTTTTGATACCTTACCTACTAATTCAGTGCAATGATCACCTCCACTACTTGCATTCTCCTAGTTCTGGTAGCCTTGCTTTTAACAGTGGTTGGCCTTGATGCACTTTAAATGCTTTCAGTTATTTCAATCAGAGGAGTCTAAATGGGAAATGCACCATTAAAAAACTGCACAAATCTGTTTCATGTAAAAATGAAACAACCGTGAGATGTCTTCTTGTGAGGGTACACAAGAAGTGAGACAGGATGATATAACTAAACTAAGCCTAGAGCATCTCTCATTCTTTCCAAAGTGCAGGGTAAGTACGTCTCCCTCTCCAGGTCCTTAGTCCCCCATCCATTCACACAGTGCTCAAACTAGTTTGGTTCCAAGCTTACCCTGGAGCAAAACGACCAGTTGCTCTCTTGAGGAAACCTAGACCCAGATGAGAGGTCAGTTTGCTTGAGCATCCCAGACAGACAATACAGATCTGTAGTGAACTCAGGTGGATACCAACACTACCCCAGCCAGCAATGTGTCTGGAAATGCCCTTAAGGTAAGTAACACATATTCCGTGGTCAAGGCACGAAAATACCATGAAAGGGGTACAACACAACCCTCTCATTATTTCAAGTGAAAGGGGGGGGGGGGACCAAAAGGAATCTTCAAAGACAGAGAGAATGAGGGAGAAAGGAAGGGAGGAGAGGAGAAAAGGAGAGGAGAAAAGGAGAGGAAGAAAGCAGGAAAGCTAGCAAGGAGGAAAGCAAGCAAAAAAAACCAAGCAAGCAAGCAAGCAAGAAAGAACACATAAAAATTAATTATGCCCCAGGGGCATAGAAACGTCAAATGGATCCTAGGGGAGATGAGATTTAAATGCCATACAGTGTGGTCAGAGTTAGCCCATAGGCAGTGGCTCAGAGCGCATGGGTTCTCCCACTGGTATTGTCAACAAGGCCAGCATAGATACAGCCTAGGTCAGATACAGCCTAAGCAAGGAGAATCTGACATGCAGCAAAAATCTACTTATGCTGAAAGATACCCACATCCAGGGGACTGACTCTTATACTGGGCGCTGATGCTGGCACCTTCCTCCTTCTAGAGAAACCTGTGGCTTGTACATTAAAAAACCTCACTGTGATGACTGCAGCAACATCTGGGAAAAGAGCAAACCAGATGAGATCAAGGGCATATCTCACCAAGGAATGCAGTCCTCGGAAATGCAAGAGGCTGGAGAAAGAACCAAAGAACATTTTCCAGGTGATAGAGATTATTTCAGCAAGGCAAAGAGTAGAGCTGGGAATGGCTACTCCTTGCTCCAAGACGTACCTGGCTCAGAGGTGCAAACAAAGTTCTCTTAGCTCTGCAAGAAGAGACGTCAACAAGAGGACTGGGTGGGAGGGGGTGTTGAGGGGCCGACATAGCATCAGAGTAAGTGAAGGGGACTGGGACAGGTCAGATATGTCTTGGGTTGGATTAGGGTGGGATTTGGCCCTTTTTGTCCCCTGCTATCACACCCCTTCACATCCACCAGCCCACAGGTAAAGCAGTGCTTCTCCTGTGCCTCCAGAGCTGGTGGGAATAGGGACAGGAAGAAGCAAATCCCTGGAAATCGGCTCTTCTGATACAGGACTGGGGTTAGATCCAGTAACTGCTTCTGGCACCGCACATCCTTCCCAGCTGTGGTTATCCCAGGCTGGGGCTGTGCAGGCAAGAGGTGGGAGTGTGTGCGGTGGGGGCATCCAGGCTGGTCCAGACGTTCTCACGACATCAGGCATGGGCAGGTTAGGCAGACTGCTGCAGAGCAGAACTCCAGGCTGCTCCCCGAGCCTCCTGTGCCACGAACCGTTTTTTCTCCCAGGATGCTCCCTGACTGTACACAGGGACTTAAACTGGAGCTGGAAATATCTGTTGTTCTGGTGGCCACAAAGGAAAATATCAAAACAGCAGCGTGGGTGCACTTTTCTACTGCTTTGTATAGGCTTAAAATAATTCTGTAAATAAAAAGGAAATACAGATATTTCCTACTGCTTCCAAGGGGATAAAGACAACGACACAGTGCCATATATATCTCTGTGTTGAATATGTCGACTGTATTCCCACAACTGTTCACAGAGAGACAAAGTACAGGTCTGTACAAATTCAATAGTCCCTTTAGGAGGTTTAGACTGCCATTCAGGTTGGGCTTAGGGATTGCAGTATGTCAGGAGAGAGTGTAGCACTTTTTACACAGTATTGTGGGGAGTCTGAGCTGCATAGATGGTATTTTGATGCAAGGTAAAACAGCACTAGAGCAAAGACAATAACAGGATATTTCATATAACAATTGGAATAAAATAATCCTTGTTCAGTGTGAGGAGCAACACGGACTGTGACAGCCAGAGCAGTAGCTCAGGTTCCAAACATGCAGGCAGTAAGTAAAGCTACTAGTGCAGAGTACCTGGAACAGCCTATTCTGAATTGCTTTTACAAATTCAAGGAACTGGAGTCTATTTTAAAGGTAGAAAGATGGTGATTACAAAAGGCCACAGGAAATAAAAAAACCTCTTATAAAGATTACAGGAGGGTCACTTGGAGCCTGATAAACTTGAATAAAGAGCCAGAGGGATTTTTTGTTAGACTTGGAAGTGCAGCAAAATTGAAGCTTTATGCCTTTGAAAAAAAATGGTTTAAGTCAAGCAAAAGATTTTACTTTGGTAGTTCAGGAAATATTAGTCTTGTAAAACAGAGTAGCTATAGATTTCCTTAGTACTCTAAACAGCTCTTTTCACTTCCCTGATGCAGGCTTCCTAGAAGATATCATAGCTTGCCAGTAAAGATATGTATTGGACCTGGTTTTACAAAACAAAGTATATCTAACATCTGATAACGTATGAAGAGTGCTAGCAGGCAGAGGATTCAAGTCAAGCAGTTGACACTCAACTTAGAATTCACATATGTAATCTCTAGTCCCTGTTACCTTCCTTCTACAACAGGCAGATGAAAAATGTTGTTGAACCATCTGAGCACCTCATGGGAAAAGACGCACAGTCCGATACAGATCTGTATATCACTATTAAGTAACAGAATGGTATCAACAAGATGGGAGCTGTCACTGGCTGAGAACAAAATGTCTGTAAGAGTGGAAATCCATATCAGAATCACTGGGGACTTGCAGAAGTACAGAGAAGCAGATAAGGCCAAGCCATAAAAACCCAGTATGATTTAGAGTCTGCGAACAACTTCTCAACTGAGGGAAGTGCAAACGTGAATCAGCCATCACAAAGAACTTGCTGACCAAAGTCTGTGCCATGGTCTTCCACTTACCCAGGCACACAGCGGAGAAGAGGTGGAGGAGGTGAACCTTTTTTGGTGCTCCGGATAGGAGGATGGCAGTGGACCTGCTATTTTGCCCCAAACTGGAAAGGTTGAGAGGGTCACACTCTGAAGACAGAGGAGCCTCCATGACACAATGTATGAGGAACAGACCAGCTGCCCCTGACTGCAGTAGGGCTGGCCTCCAGAAAAGCCCATGAGTAAGACAGGTCCAAGACTCAGTAAACACTATTTGCAAGTTGGCTTGCTTATGAGTTATGTTGTAAATGTAGGCAGTTTGTGTTCAGTGAGGCTGGATCGGAAACTTCGTTTTTTTCCTCAGCTTTCGCTTGACAGGGTAAATTTAGGCTACAGAAGCCCTTGGTATGGCCATGTTAGAAAACAGACCCCGTATGAAGTAACTCCACAACCTCTCTAACAGGGACTGCAGAACATCATGGCCTGAGGTGCATCGCCCCACTGCAGTTATGATCTGAGCTTTGAATTCAGGGCAGGCTTTTCAAACAAGCACGGCAGTCGGTGAGAAACCACAGCAGTGAGGGGAGAGGGGGGGGCAGCAACAGGGAGGGGTGGGAGTTTTGGCGAAGAGAAGCAGCAAAGCAAGAACTAAAAGCAGGAGGCAGATGGTACGAAGCTGTGTGAATGGGGAAGTGGGAAGACGCAAAAAGGGGAATATAGCAAGTGGGGATGGTTTGCAGCCCAGCCAGGCTGAAGCAAATTACTCTCTTCCTTGGTGGAGGCCCAGCACACACGGAAAAGTTCTCGTGGCCACTCAGGATTGCCTGAGCGATAGCTCACATAAATAAATCCTATCAGGGCCCAGGGTAATGAGAATACCTACTGTGGCCATGCCCTGTGTGTGCAAAGAAATGAGCCTCGTGTTCCCCCCAGGGAAGGATTCCCCCTGCTACTCTCTGTTCTGAAGGACAAACCTCCTGCTCAGCTCCTGCCTTCCTCTGCAGGGCTGTGAAGAAATGAACATCATTTCTGAACAAGCCTCCTCACCCTTTTCCCATCCTCCCTGAGGGAGCAGAACCCCCACAGAAAGAGGGGGAGAGATGGAGCAGTCCTCGCTGCTTTGGATCCTTGTGGGGGGAAAAAATGGTATCATGCATTTCATCCCCCAGCCATCCCACAAGGGCCCTGGAAGTCTCTCAGAGCAAAACTGACTCACTGAGCGATTCTTTCCTATTAGAATCTTCCTCAAACTCAGCAAAGGGAACAAGAAACCCCAGATGGGTGCCTGCCTTCCCTCAGCCCCACTGCACATGCAGAAGGAAACTCATGTCAAGAGCACCTCTTGGTGGTGTGAGAGGACATCAGAGCAGCAGCAGATCTGTATGTGCTCAATTGGGGGTTACAGGCCTATTTCCTGCAGTTTCCTTTCCTTTCCTGCAGCATGTTCAACTGAGATTTTTTTTTCTCAGAGTGATTACAATATGTATTATTTGAAGTTAATATCCCATTTTTAATAATTTAAATATGATGGAAAGAAACACCCTAAAAGCCTTTATGTAGATCCCTATCATCCCTCTACAGAAGCACTGGCAGAGAAGGGCTGTTTATAGATTCACAGCACAGACCTCTGACTTGGATGAGAACTGACTATCCGTAGCAGTAGCAGGCAATTATCTTCCAAAAGTAATTTGCTCAGAAGTGGGTTGGAGATATACCTTCTTGCCAGGACTTCCACAGCTCATTGTGGGTCATACAAAACTACAGTGTCTTTGACATGAGGCTCACCTGGATGTGGGGTCTCAACAACAGACCCTCCTCCCTGACCAATTTTAACTTTTCTTCCCCAGTCCCTTCCATACTGCCAGTCCCACAGGCCTACATGCCAGACTACAAGGACAAAAGCACACAGCAGCGTTCAGCAGGTCAGTGGTCCTTTTTTCTCCCTGCCACCAGGTCCTTCTGTGCCACTGGCCGGTTTTCCATCCAGTCTCCTTTAGCCCGAATGCCATCCCTAGCCCCAGTATCCTCACATGACAGTTTCTCTGTCCCAGGTAAGACTCAGTGTATTCTCCAGTTCTCCCCAGCTCTTTTGCCCTCAGCCCACATCCTTCCCACCCTGGGTGTTCACTCTCTCTTCTTCCCACCCTGCTTCTCCCCAGGCACATAAGGGTTATTGGAAACCTTCAGAGAAAAGATGTGGTGAAAACGGAAATGTTCCTTCGGAGAAGCTGATTCCAAACGCAGTTTCAGCAATGCCCAGAATGGGGCTGGTTTCCCGCTTGCCTGTCCCAGGCTGCCTGCCCAACCTAGAGCTCCCCGAATCCATAGGGACTCCACCAGTTCCAGCTCCGTGGGCCCTCACTTGGCACCCAGGTGTCTCCCACAGAGAGCTTTCCATGTGTCCAATTGCCCAGGGAGCTGTAATGGTTTTTCTCCATCCACCAGTAGCATTCTCTAGAGCCAGATATACCCGTCTTCTCTTCTGACTGAGTCCCTATCTCCTGGCCCGCTATATTTTGCACCTGCCTGCCCTTTCCAGCTCCTGCTGCTGCTCTCCCTGTAACAGCCTTTGTCACTCTCCCTTCTGTCCTTCTCTGACCCGTATTCCTATGGCCCGTTCCTGCTCTCACTTGCAGAGGAATCAGTGGGTTTCCTTCCTCCTCCTTCCCTACCACCCACAGAGGGAACACCTAGTACAGCTGGTCGCTTTGTGCTTCGGAAATAACCGCAAGACTTGGAAACGTTCCACGGTCGAAGGTTTCTGGGTTGCAGCCAGCGCTGAGTGGCGGATGGGGAGCATTTCTCCCGAGTAGGTTGGTTGTAACAGCCTCCCGTGGCTGGAGCAGCAGAAAGGTCACCAAACTTTGGAGAAACACTTCCCCTCAGAGTTCCTTCCTTCAGGAACATCCCAGCTGAAAACCCGCTGTTCTTGGTCTAACCGGCCTCCTGACAAAGCCTGGAAATTCTCACTGATTCTGTGTCACCACATCCCTTCTATAAAATGCATCTCCTGCCTATCCACTCGTCAGCTCAGGCTGGAGCACAGAGATGTGCACACATATGCACTTTTCCAGGCTTAGCATTGCATGGGAGGAGAAGGGAGGAAGAGGAGGCAGACCCTCATCCGAGGAGGGAAAGGAAGGAGTAGAGCCTCCTGGGATCTTTCTGCTCCTTGTCTCTTCTTTCTTAGCATGATTGCTCCCTTATTCTCCTCGCTGCTTAGCTCTAAAATTCTTTTATCTTCTGAGGACAATGAGGACAGGCTGAGAGAGTTGGGGTTTTTTAGCCTGGAGAAGAGAAGGATCCGGGGAGACCTTATTGTGGCCTTTTAATATATAAAGGGGGCTTATAAGAAAGATGAGGACAGACTTTTTAGTAGGGCCTGTAGTGATAGGACAAGGGGTAATGATTTTAAACTAAAAGAGGGTAGATTCAGACTAGATATAAGGAAGACATTTTTTATGACGAAGGTGGTGAAACACAGGAACAGGCTGCTCAGAGAGGTAGTAGATGCCCCATCCCTGGAACCATTCCAGGTCAGGGTGAACAGAGCTCTGAGCAACCTGACCTAGTTGAAGATGTCCCTGCTCATTGCAGGGGGGGCGGACTGGATGGCCTTTGAACGTCCCTTCCAACTCAAACCGTTCCATGATTCTATGACAAGATGGAAGAGGTCTGGCAGCAGCTCCCACTGGCTGCTTTTGCACAGAAGTAGGGGAGAGAGTGGACAGGGAGAAGCCGGTTTGCGGGGGCTCCTCTTGTCCACCAGTCTTGGCTCTCATAGTACTGGCAGGGGAAAGAAAACAGTTCATTGCATCCCTTGATGCGTTTGCTCCGCTTCACGGCGAACACACAGGTTCACACAATACTTCTTTGCACTAGTAACCTGGGCAGGGGGGAAGTGCAGCAGGACCTTATCACCAGAGGAGAGAAGGGACAGAGCAGCCACGGGGTGGCTGCTGCTTCCTAGAGGCTGCTTAACTTCCTTGTTTGGCCTTCACAGAAAACATTGTTCCTTATGACGTTTTGCCAATGACACGCAGGGGCGCTGGGAAGACCTGGAAAATCTTCATTGCCCCACATCACCCCACTGCTCCCACTTCAGATTCCCTTCCCTGCTTGCACCTCCTCCAAAGTTTGGATGGTAAAGGAGGGAGGAGGAAATCCATGCCTCCACTTTCTCACCCCGCTTCTACCCCTTGTTCAGCTGCCCTGTAAAAGCAGTTTGGTGCCCCCAGCTGTACACTGGGTTGGGGTGGGAAGGGCGCGGGCGAGATACGTGGGCAGAAAAAAAAAAAAAAAAAAAAAAAAAAATTACAGCAGTCATGATCCCAACCATGAAGTCATGCATGCTCCGCCTTCAGCTAACGGCCTCCGCCACAGAGCCGCTGCAGTGGTGGGAGGGGAGGAAGGACCGGAGGGTGATCGTTGAGTAAAGTTCCCTCTTCCACTTCCTCCCTCCCCGCAACCTGCTGCTCCCTGCAGCACAAGGGCTGGTACCCAAAATTGCCCTTCTCTCCCTGACTGTTCGCCTTGGCCTGACTTTCCTTTGCCCCCGGCGCTGTCCTCTGCCACGGGTCCAGAGACATGCAAGCCATCAAGTGTGTCGTGGTGGGAGACGGGTAGGTACCCCGCTGGTTTGCCGTGGATGTGGGGAGGGAAGGGCAGTGACAAGGGGCAAGAAAGAAGGTGGCTACTTGGTGAAACTTCCCCAGCTTTGCTTCCGACCTCCTGCAGATTGCATTCCCTCTCTCGCTTGCTCTTCCCTCCCCAGGGCACGGGACCTTCCTCTGGGTAGGGTGTGGAAGAGGCCATTTTGGAAGGCGTCTGCAAAGGGGGCATGGAAAGTGGAGCAGGTCTGTCCCACGCACAGGGGGTGGTGGTGTTGCTGCCAGATTCAACCGGTAGGCAGGAGTCAGATTTAAAACCCAAGAGATGCAAGCGCTCTCCTGCAGGTGAATGGCTCCTTGAATGCCATCTGCTCAGTGGGACTGACTGGGAGAGGGCACGTCACTATGGTCCTGATGAGATGTCTGCCAGTATCTCTGGGTTCACTTTATCTCGGCGCATCGGGCGGTGTGGGAGACTGTTTGGCAAGGGGTTTCTCTTGGGCACAAGGAGGAGGAGCTCTTTCCACTCAGATATGCACAAGTATATGCTACTTTGGGAGCGGGAGGTAACACAACCTTGCCTTCACAGCATGACAGCATCACTGCCCATGTCCTGTGGTGCCTGGAAATGGCCTGATCTAAGCCATCAATAAGCGAAGCAGTCAGTTCTGTGGGGGTGGGAGGGATGGGGCGGACAGGGCCTCTTCCTGCCCTGCGGGATGAGTAGATGCAGGTGAGGGAGGGGAGGAGAGTCCACATTTGGCACGGAGCAGGTTAATTCATTTCCCAGCTAGGAGTTGGCCAGCCTGTTATCTGGGGCAGCTATCAGGTAGCAGATGAAGAGACATTTGCAGCAGCCCTGCTCCCCACCGTCACTTCCTCCTTCAAAACTCGCCCGGGGAAGAAGACATCTGCAAACATAACAGTAGATGTTAGACATACTCTCAGGGGCTGGAGCAAGGGGACAGGGAGAAGGGACAAGGAAGGACAGAGCCCCAGATAAACACCGTTACCTCTAAGAAAAGTCCCCTGAAGGCTGCAAGCTAGAGCTGGATAAACAACTCCGCTGGGCTTTTATCTTTGCCCTGTTAACCCCCCAGTTTCCCCCTCACACCTTGCACCAACTCTGCAGCTATCCCTCAAGGCAGCATTCCCCTTTTACCATGGATAACCCCACAACGCATCCTGCTCTCAACCCCTCTGACTGCAACTCCTCCTAAATGTCTTCTGCCCCGTCATTTTGCTTCTCTGGGCACTGCACCTCCCCTCTCATCATCTTGCAACACAGCGGTCCAGTCACCTCCCCATCGCTCTGAGCTCTTGGTTCACCACCCTTCACCTCCCCCCCAGCCATACCAGCCACGTCACCCTTCCTTGGCTCAACCTTACTGACCGCAGGACCTTCTGCCCTCACTCAGCTAAGCCCCTCACGTTGCCCCATAGCTGTTCTGGCCCCATAGCTCCCTCCATCACACATCACCAACCTCTTAACACCCCCCGAGTTCAGTCCCAGGAACTTGCAGGTGCCGCTAACCTCACCTCTGCTCTCAATAGCTTTGTTGTAACCTTCACCCCTTCGCCAACCCTTTGTGCTCCTCTCTGTTCAACCACACTAATTCAGAACCGTCCCCCCTTCCATGACCGACCCACCCACAGTCCCATACATCTCCTGAGCCATTACTTATAGAGCTTCAGGAAGCCTCCATGGGCCTCCCTCGATATCTCTATGATAAGAGGGAACCAAGGGAGCTGGGGAAAGAGAAGGGACTGAAAGAGGAGGATCTAAGAAAGGGAGGTGGCAGAAGGAAGAAACAAGTGTCAGAGCACGCCGAAGAGCTCAGTTTCCTTCTCAGCTGCCCCACAGCGCAGTGACCGAGGCAGGTGCCTCAGGACCAGGCAGAAGATGCCAGCCGTGCCTGTTGATGGCACACAAGAAGGCAGGGCTGCGGCTCTGCAAGAGAGGACTTCGCGGGTGCAGCTGAGGTGGTTGGAGCATCGCCAGCAGCGGGACTCCAGCCTTTCCCCCTGGGAAAGACATCTCCCTCATCCTGTGGCTGTGCTCGTAGGCTGAGGAGGCAGGTTGTTCTCACCACCTCCATTTTACACATGCTGTAACTGAAACATGACCAGACTTTCCCAGGCCACACAGACCTGAGAAATAGCAGCCCAGCAGGAGGATGATTCTCCATCCCACACCTGTCCTGGCTGCTTTATCTTCTTCCAGTTTCTCTCCACATCTTTCCCTCACCACAGCCTTACACCTTGCCGACGACACCTTCTCTTCCCCTCGATAGCCCTACCGCTCCCTTTCCCACCTCCCTCACAGCAATGCTCTCACCCAGCCTGCACTCTGCTGCTACCCTGGCTTATTTTCGCTCCACCCTGGCCCAGCACGGCGGTGGGGGAGGCTGAGGAGGGAGGAAGCACCAGCTTCTAGCTCAGAAACACCACCAGCAGCCTCCAGCAGCCACAGGGAGAGGCACCTCGCTGGGCGCTTACAGCTCTCTCTGCGGGTAACGCTGCAGCTTACCACAGGCAGGCAAGCCTGGAGAGTGGTGTGGCTACCTCGAGAAGAAGTGTTATCAGCCCCTGGCCACGGCACTGGCAGAAGCAGGCAGGAGTGCCTGTGTTCAGGGGCTGGAGCTGGCTGGGCAGCTTTGTCACGGCACTCCCGCAGCGAAATTAATACACCTCCCCTCGGCTGTGAGCGTACAGCACGGCCCACCCGCTTGGAAAATGGGCTCTCGCCTCCATCTCAGGGTGGATGCGTTTTAGCTGAGTGATCTCTGTACCAGACCGTAAAAAAAAAGCCTTCGTGCTCGAAGACAACAAACATTTCTGGGCGACATCCTGTCTTTCTTCCTGATGGTTGTCTAACTTACGGTTATGCGCTGTCTTGTCCCGTGAATGTTTCTGCTGCCGGGGGTCTCCTGACGGGGCTGGCTTAGAGGCGTGGAAGGATTGCCCCATCCCCATCTCACCCTAGCAAGACTGCCTACACTACTGTGCTATTTTTTAATTTCTCTTCCAGAGCCGTGGGGAAAACCTGTCTCCTTATCAGCTACACCACCAATGCCTTCCCAGGAGAATACATCCCCACTGTGTGAGTAATGCATAAACAGGCCCTGGGGTGGGTGGGAGGCATGGAAAGCAGGGTGCAATGGGGTGCAGAAACCCCTCATTGTGCACTCTGAAGGCCAGGTTGTGATCTCCATGCCAGGAAGGGATGCCAAACCAGCGAAGGTGCCTCTACACTTTGGATGTCACCTTTCACCAGAACCACAAGTGGCCTTATAAAACCCTGGTATAAATGGGGTATTTGGGAGACACGAACCAAGCCTATCTGCTTGCTAAGTTTACAAGTAGTAGATGGGGTCCTGCTAGGCAAAACAACCAGGCACTAGGTTACAAAAATTGGGCCAGACGCAAGAGGAGGCAGTTGGATGGACAGGACTCCCCAATTCCTTCCTTGTCCAAGGCACCCACTGTCATTGGAGCAGGCACTGATAACCCTGATGGTAAGAGTGCAGGATTGAGCTCAGTGCCAGAGTAGAAGCACTATGCAATCCCGCAGATGTATGCATGAGGCTGAGACAGACCTAAAGACTGTTGGAATAAGGAGCAAAATCAGGGTTGCTTTAGTTTGAGCAGTCAGATGCATTTGTCTCCCCAGAGTGCATGTTTGGGGATGCACACCACACGTACTCATAGCACACCGCTGGGATGCGGAGTGTGACGGCACGCTCCCGAGGTGGGAAAAGGAGCTAGGCACAGTGTGTCAGACCGACAGCTCAGGTTCAGATTCCTTGGGAAGGACAGGTGCAGGAAAACCTCAGAGCCTCACCTTTTCCTCCAGAGCAATTTGCAGCAGACATTGCAAAAAAAATGGCTGTGGCAGCAAGAACCCATCTTTTCTCAGAAGCTGGTTTGTGGAAGGGCACCGTCCCTTCCTAGCATGTAGACGTGAAGTGGCTATGCGTTTTGTGCGTCACACACCATTTCTCCTGCTGTCTGAAGCTTGTGTCTGGAGACGTGAAAGGGAGACCGTTTTGTGCTCCTGGACCGCAGGAGCTGGCTTATCTTACAACAGCGGCGTATGCTGTGAACACATTCACAAGGCCTTTGTGTTGGTTCCTTCCCATCACTGGTTTCCCTCACCTTAGCCTGAAAAAAAACCCCAAAAAACAAAAGGAACAGGAAATAAAATTTTCTAGGACAAGGGGAGGAACATCTGTATTGATTTAATATCCTTTTTTCCCATTAAGTCTTTGCTCCCAAGCATGCAATCCTGACAGCTCTTCTCAAATATTTCATGCTGGGTTTTCAAAGACTAAAGGGTCACATCTTGGCATGTTGGTCTCAGTTCCAGCAGGGTTGTTGAGAAGTGCAGGGCTTCTGGGAGATCTAGACACATGGGTTCTTCTTCACTTTTAAGAAGAAAGCTGGGTTTTAGAGCACAAAAGAAAGACAGGGGCTTGGCTAAAACAGACACAGTTGTGGGAAGGATACTGGGGAAAGAAGTGGGAAACTGAAGGGTTTATGGATCTGCACGCAAGGCGGCAAAGGTGGAGCTGCAGCCAGGCACCTGTGCAGGAGAGCTGGGTGATGGGAAGGAGGTTGACGCTGAGTGGGAAGTCCGTAAGGTTGCGGTTCACAGGAAACCAGCATCACCCAGGTGAGCTGAGAGGAATCGCTACCCTTTGCTCGTGGGTGCACCTAGTGAACCCCCCCAACGCTACAGGAAGGGGTCCCTCTTCTCCTGTTTGACTCATGGCCTATTGTCTCTGAATTTCAGGTTCGATAACTATTCTGCCAACGTGATGGTTGACAGCAAGCCTGTAAATCTGGGGCTATGGGATACGGCTGGACAAGAGGATTATGACAGACTGAGGCCGCTCTCTTACCCGCAGACGGTGGGTCACACTCCATGCCCCCCCTCCCTTCTTCCTCCCTCAGATATCCCTCCATCCTCCACTGCAAAAATGAACATTTGCCAAAACAGTGACAGAAATGTTCCTGTCTTTCTCTGCCTTTTTCTGAGAATACCTCTGTTGACATATACTAAGTGCCTTGAAACCCTAAATGTAAAAGACATCTGAGGGTCTCTTGGAGCCTTTACCTAAACTTCATTACTCATACAACTTACCAAGAAAACCGAGATCTTCAAAGATACTTATGAGCACAGCTGACACTGATTTCAGTGTGGGGCAGATGCCTTACACAGCCCTGGTAAAAAACCCTGCTTCTGTGAAGTTAAAGTGGCTCAGGCAATTTAAGAGCTGAGATAGGAGCTTCTTGCATTTCTGTGAACCCTGCTATTCTGGCTTCTGCCTTTTAAAAGGGATCTGATGTGTGGACGTATGTATTTGATCTGCTGATGCCTCAACTAAGCCCAAGCCTCCAGCAGAACAAATGGATGCCTCAGATACCGTGTTCACCAGTTTTTCACCTCATCGACAGAGTGATTTCAGGGTTTAAAGGCCACCTTCCCTGGAGGATGTTGTTCTAAGCAGTCTCTTGGCAAGCTCAGAAAGACCCTGCTGCCTCAGGCGTTGGTCTGAAGGTTGCCATTGCAACCAAAAGGGTTAGGAATTGAGGGCACTATTTATTTCAGCTAGGTTCAGCCACTTAAAAGTCGGATTCCTGGTATAAACTGTTTGCCTAGGCTCCTTCTGCAGTCAGCCCAAGCAGGTGTATTTCTCAACAACATGCTTGCACCCACCCTGGAACACAACCCAAGGATATGTGGGGGAACTGGTCTCCAAGGTATTTGTCTCTGATTCTTGTAGAAGTATGGAAATGGATATCCTGGGCCTGACACCCTCGTTTTGGCTAGGTGAAGTTGTATGAAATAAATATAACCCTGAAGAGCTGGTTTGGTTTGGTTTTTTGTTTTGTTTTTAATGGAAGTCTATATTCTGCCATGCCCAGGAGAAGCACTTACATGGATAACCGAAACTGCCTCATCTGCGTCCTGCGTGCGCACTTTTTGGGCTGAGCCTGGTTCTGTCTCAACTGCAGGCAAAATTATTCTGGCCTGAAAGCTCGACGATGTTCTGTGAAAAATGAGCAGGACACTGTCAGGCTGTTTCCCATGAGGATGAGTGTGCCTACCGCAAAAACCCCATCCTCGTAGTTAAACGTTTGGCTTTTCTGATAATGGTGGCTATGGTTACCATGAGTCAGGAGACCAGATATCTTTCTCTCCTCTGGAGGCAATTAGCAGCAGTCAGGACTGTGTTACTTTGAGAGAGACAGCTTTCCCTAGCGTGACCCTCTGCTGCAGAGGGAGGATGCTGCCCACCCAGATCTTCTCTACCCTCCCTGCCTCCTGTCAATGCAATCCCATGCTCTCATCCTAACTCTGCACCGTGGTTGTATGCCTACAGGACGTCTTCCTGATCTGCTTCTCCCTTGTCAGCCCGGCATCTTATGAAAATGTCCGCGCTAAGGTGAGACAGAATATCCTGGTCCATCAGGGGTTAAGGAGGGTGAGATTGGCGGTGGTCTTGCAAAGAGAGTGACTGTGGGTGGAGACTGCTAACAGGACCTCTAGATTCAGAGAAGTAATATCATTTTTGTGACAATCAGAAGGAACTAGAATATGAGCCTCCTTCAGATGTCTTTTCTGGGTCATCTCAAAGAAAGTGGCCAACCCTATTAACAGGCTAGTATTCATCTTGGTGGGCTACTGAGCTGTGAGACCACAGGCTTATATTCTGATGGCATCTTGCAGCCAGGACTGTCACAGCACAGACAAGCAGGACCAGTCCATAGGGGATGAGAAGCAGGTACCCACAGCCTTCAGATGGGAAGTGAGGGAAGAAGGGAGAGATTGATGAGGAGGAGAACAACATAGTAATTCCTTCCTACCACTTTCAGGTTCCTCCTTGGGTTCCAGGGAGCCATGAAGGCTGGAGAGCAGCTTGTGCTTTTGCTTAACAGAATTAGAGCTCCATTCCAAGGATTTTGCATGAGGACCCAGCAACAAGGGCTGGCCTGGGCCAGACTATGGTGCCCAACACCAGATGGAAGGGCTGTGAGGAAGGACAGGGTGTTAGCTACCTTGCTGACAATTTTTAGGGGTGCCTCTTTGTTTCCCTTGTGCATGCCTGTATGTGTGACTTCTTCTCACATCTTTGCTGTTTTGCTCCCTCGCTAGTGGTTCCCCGAGGTGCGGCACCACTGCCCTAGCACTCCCATCATCCTTGTGGGCACAAAGCTGGATCTTCGTGATGACAAGGACACCATTGAGAAGCTGAAGGAGAAGAAGCTATCCCCCATTACCTATCCTCAGGGCCTTGCTCTGGCCAAGGAAATTGGTATGTGCTTGGGGCAACATCTTGGACCTACTGAAAGGAGAGAGGCAGGAGATAAGGGCTTCCCCTCAACCTAATGAGGCTTTTGTAGAGGTATCTCACAGTGGTATCTCTGAGGGACACGGGGAGACACATCAAGGGTCATGGGACAAAATGCACTTCGGGAGACTCAGGAGGGAGATCTGCTCCTTGAGAAAGCCTCAACCCTCTGTTTTCTGCCTCTCTCTGGCCACCATACTGCGCAGACACACACAAATATACACTTGCTCATTCCCCTCCCCTTTTACTCTGCTTTTTCTATTTGGGGCAATATTTTTCTGTGAAAGCCGCAGCTGCTGTGTGGGCAGAGGCCTCTCCTCCACATCCGGAAAGAAACGGAAGAGTGAGTTTTCTAACATCTCTCAGGAAGAGTTGCAACTGCAGCTTCCCGTCCCTGCCTCTGACTACCAGGGCTTATACATGCAACCCTGGGTATGTGTGTCATACCCCACCATTCATCTCGGGGGCATCAGCTCCCTCCCGCATTTTGGGACATGCACAAATGCCTGTTCCAGGTAACCTCTCTTCTCAGATGCAGCATGCAGAGGCAGGAGAGAGGGTGGGAAACACAGCTTGAGGGAGAAGTTTTCAACTGGGAGTTCGGAGGAGAGGGTGTCAAGTCAGGATAGCATAGCCAGCTTCACGTGGTGGCTCTGCCCTGGCTACAAGGGTGGAGAATAGGCAAACTCTGGTCTTGTACAGCTGGCAAGTTTTACCCTCAAGTCAAGACTACCTGAGTGAGTGAAGTGTGTCCTGACAATGCTTAATGGCTTTGATCACCTGTGCTGTGTTTATTCAGTGCAGGCAAAAGCCAGATGCCTTGCTTACCAGCACATGTCTGAGAATTTGGGGGTACAGAGTCACAAAAGGGAGGTGCCATGTGATTTGAGATGCCACCAGAGGTGCTTGAGGCCAGGCAGTCTGAATGACATTTGAACCTGAGAAGACTTGAGACCTCATCTCAAGACAAGACTCAGGGACTGTTTCCATGGTGTGTATGTGCCTCAGGACACCGTAAAATGGGCACTGAGGGAGGAGAGAGTTGTGGCTGTGAAGTGATATGAGCCAGAAACGTGTTGGTGATACAGGCCCATGCATCTCTTTCTACTTGATGCTATCTGTGGTATTCCTTCTGCGTGTTCCTCTTCTGAGCACCCTTGGCAGCAGATTCCTGGGTACCCCCACTGCCTACCCCAGTTACCTTCCTCCCCATTATAGCACCTGCTTTCCTCCCGACAGACTCCGTGAAATACCTCGAATGCTCGGCTTTGACGCAGCGCGGCCTCAAGACGGTGTTTGACGAGGCCATCCGAGCGGTCCTCTGTCCGCAGCCCACCCGGACAAAGAAACGTGTGTGCAGCCTTTTCTAAGTGAGTAAGTCTGAAAGGGATCCCTGGGAGTGACACCAGCTGCACTTTCCTGCTCCAGAACCCAGTTGGTCACTGGGTTCCTATAACCTGCTGTGCCTGGTGGGATGGGTCACCCTCAAAGAGAAAGAGGGAGACAGTCCTGCTGCTTGGGGAAGGGACAGGACGTGGTATGGTGGAGAACACGGACCCCTGAACCATTTCCCCCTCCTTGCTGCTTGCCCATGGGCAGGTTTGCTCCCATCTCCTGGTGCAGGGTGGCCCAGGATTTCCCACCTCTGCCCTCACAGAGAAGAACTGTCACCTTCTGCCACAGAGGGAACTCCATCCAGGCTGCCCTGGGGATGACCTGCTGTGAGACCTGTGAAGCCACAGCCTTTGCCTATAGAAAAAAAAAAAAGCTGTTCCTTATTCATGGCGGTTGCCCAATGGCCCTTCATCTTACCAGGCCCTGCTCACCTCAGGGTGGTTTTTGTGTCGCTGTATGTTGACAGGCAGCAGCTTCTCCCCCCAGGACTCTTCATATTGTCCCCACCTGCCCTTCCCCTTCAACTGAAGGGAGCAGAGGGAGGAGGGAGGCTTCAGGACGAGAGGCAAAGCTGGCCAAAGCCTGAGGAGAGAGAGGAGTGAGAACTTTCTAGCTGGGACCCTACCCCTTCGTTCTCCCACCACCACCAGGGCAGAGGGAGGGAGAGCAGGAAAACAGCCGAGCTGGTTTCGTGAGGACTGTCGTGTTTTTGGCTACAGATCCCGGCCCCGTCCTGATGCCAGGCTCTGCCCAGCACACAGGAGAGCGATGGCTCCAGCATCCCGGAGCTCAGTACCTTGTGGCGGTCACTGCGCTTTTTACTTCTGCTGGCTTGAAAGACTGTTGTGGGTCTGTAGCACTGGTTTGTCTGTTTGCACAACTTCCCCACACTCGCCTCACCCCAGCTGCCCCTTCCCTTCCTCACCAACCTCCCAGGTTACAACGTAGTGAATAAGACCAAATAAACAGACCGTTCATTCTTGCCATGTCCGTGATATGTTGCACCTCGGGGCGACACAGCCCCGAAGCAGCGAACAACGGGACGGCTGGGGTGCCGTACCCCTCCTTTGGCAGTGACAACCCAGGCAGCACCACGCTGAGCTTGGTACCGGGGAGCCCCAGCCGCTCTGGGATGAAGAGACGAGGCCTGATTCACGCACCGAGTTGCTAAGTTCTCAGCTGAGCCCCCTGCATTCCTCAGTAAAGTGCGAATATCGTGTGCCGGCCGAAGGCGGCGGGACGATTACACCTCAGCTTTTGCCCTTTCTCTTCTCAGCCTCCATGTGTTCAAAGGAAAAGTCGTCTCCCCTCCCAGACACACGGAGGATGAGATGCAGGCTTTGGGAGGGGACACCCAGCCCCAGACTCTTCTCTGTGGGGACTGCCCCTGCAGGCTGCTGGGGACGCACTTTCACCAAAACATTTCTGCATTAATGCTCCTAAGCTCACGTCACAGGCGGTCGTATCGGTACCGGCACTCACTCACACTGCCAGGCACAGGCAGAACGAGAACAGGAAGGGGGAGGGCAGGGGAAGGGGAATAAAAAAAGCGCGGAATGAGTCACCAGTCCAGACAAATTGCCTCCAAGTCACTAAAATTAAGCGGAAGAGAGTGGTCCCAGCGGTACTATGGAGCTGGCGGCTGTGAGCACCTGCCTTCCTGATGCATTGCAGGGACTTGAGAGTAAGAAGTGTTACAGGGCGGCCGCTACTTGCGGGAGGGAGGGAGGAGGGCTCAGGGTGCAATGATTGGCACTGCAAAATCCTGCAGTCCTAGGAGGGCACGGAGAAACGGTGGAGTTGAGCCAGCTTACCGCTCCCCGATGCAGCATCGCTTCTGAGTTTCAAAGGCTGTCTCCTGCGCTGAGGAGGTGCATGGGTAGTGTCAGCAACAGCCTGCCACAGTGAAGGCCCTGAGGTACCCTGCTGCCAGGGAAATTTCTGCAAATTCAATTCATGGTCAGATCGGAGTAAGGCAGTTAATTCAGTGGCGTGACACGTTATTCACTGATAATGTCCAGAGCAGCGCTGGAGGACATCCTGTGGCAGCGAGTTCCACAAATGTCTGCATTGCATATGTGCTGCCGGCTGAATTGCCCAAGCCCCCTCCAAAGGTAACGTAAATGGTGTCGACATAAGTCCAGAAGAGCAGAAATGAAGTCTCTGGTGTGGGCAAGGGACACAAAGCCCTTGAGACTGGGATCTAGCCTCCCTTAAACACCCTCAACATTACTCAGACCAATGAATTCCCGGCGGGTTACTACTTCCTCCCCAGTTTTCAAGCCTTGGCTTTTACCTTCCCAGTCCACCTTGTCCCCTATCACGTACGACAAAGCAGAGAGGAGAAGTTCACCGTGCACATGAAACAAAATTCATGCGTCTGCCTACCTGTGGAGGTGCCCAGGCTGAGCTCTCCTTCCAGCACAAGTCACGCAACTTTGCACAACCCCCTTGGAGCCGAGGCAGAGAATGAGGCAGGACTCGGAGCATTGAGGAAGCGAGCCGGAGACCTGGAAGTTGTGCAGCTAATGACTGTGCTTATGTTAACAAGTCCTGCAAGGGGTAGCTGGCCTGGGTAGAGCTCTGCTGTTGCATGGCTCCGTTTCTTCCAGGGGCTCCCTGCATGCTGCTGCAGATACCTGCCCTGCCATGACACAGATAGCCACTGGGTGCTGCCCATGCCATTCCTTCCCCAGCGAGGCCTCATCTCTCCTGTGTGCCTCCAGACAGCATTGTGGCCAAGATCTAGGCTAAGGCATCCTGACAGCTTTGAAGCCCTGTACTGCCTTCACCGGTTCACCTTTTGAGCAGCACTGGCTGCTCAAGCAGGTCTGGAAGGCCAGGTTTGAGACCCTGGCTGTGCTCTGCTCGCAGAGATGCTCCCTACTTCTTTTGAGGTTGGAACCGGCCCTAGGAGCTTAACTGCTTATAACAGCAGTGCCAGATTTCAAGAGCTGGGTGACTGCACAGCACAAGGACTCACTGATGTTGGCTGCAGGGCAGGGAAGGAGGTAAGGACTATAGGGAAACACTTTGTGCAAGGAATGGGATGGGGAAATCCTAATTTTCTTCCTGGGAGGACTGCTCACACAAAGGAGTTTGATTGCTTGCCCTGCCCCATTTCTTCTGGGTCCACTCCTTGCAGCAGAAATGAAATCTGGCAGGAGAGGTTGGGGCTGTTGAACTGGAGCTTTTTCCCAAAAAAAGGTGCAAAAGATGTGAGATTGTGCATGGAGCCAGGGGAGGGAGAGAGTTGAGACAGACAGCCCCCCTGTCTGCCCATCTGCCCTCAGCTCCATCCATCTGGAGGTGCTCGTAGGGTAGAAGAGAAGGGAGAAGGGTTTGTGCGCTCAGCATCCACCCGGGTTTCTGAGCATCTTGCCAGCCAGAAGGCTTTGCCGTGTCTCTGCAGCTCTGAGCGGCACCGGTCCCTCCCGCACGATCCTCAGAACAGGCGGCCCCTCTCCTGTGTGCCCGTGGGCGTTCGCAGGGCACTTTGCACTGCCACAACCGCCCCCCCCCACACAGGGGAGCTGAGCCGGGTCCCCCCCCCATCCACCACGCCGCTCTCCCACCACACAGCAGCTCTCTGCATCCCTCTCATTCTCTCTCTCCCTCTCCCCTCCACCGGCCCCAGCTTCTTTAACCACACTCCCTCCCTCCTCCCCTCCCCTGGGCTCC